>CM032446.1:54979226-55135503 GCA_019049505.1 Pachyrhynchus sulphureomaculatus
GTAAAATATCTTCAGCGGACAAAATCTTGTTTCTTGTTATTGCATTAAAAGTATTAGCGTCTAAAGCTATGGACTACTAGGGCGTGCAATCTTAAATCACACCAAACTAGGACAAGCATATTTCGCTCCATATTAGAGCCAGCCAGCCTAGGTAGAGAAGCAAATCCCAAACATCCGTGTCACCAGGAGAGATATACAACGTAAACAACAAAAACTGTCAGTAACCATCAAAAACCTTAGCGCTATTCGTTGTGAAACCCCCAAAACTTTTAATTTATGAGCCAGATTTAGTAACTTTTAGTATTATAGGCGAATACTAGTATTGCTGTTAAATGAATAGCAATCACTGTAGAAATAGAAATACTAATAGCATTATCGGATTGATTGCCGATGAATCTAAAAAATTAATATCAGTATAAACGAATACTGCCGACCGGGCTCAGAGAACTTTTCACAGATAATAAATATTTACTTTGTCAATGAATCGTGTCTACGTGTTACACTGCTTCCTGGTGAGATTAGAAGTGCGATCCTGCCCAAGAACAGTACTAAAAAAGCGAAGTTGGTAGGTGAAGTACTAAACAGATCTCTGAACCGCAGTCAGCAGTGTTCCCGTTTATATTGATCTTTATTTTTCAGAGTTAATGATAAATATTCAATAGTAGTATTATCACTTTTTTTATATAGTCACTACTATTCATTTAGTAGCGGTATTAGTAGTCTAGTTGCTTATAATACTAAAGATACTAAATTCTATTTTACCTATGCGTCTCGCCTTTAAATTAGAAATTTTGGCGGTATCAAACCGAATGGCGTTGGCGTTTGTCGGCTACTGACAGTTTTAGGTGTTCGCCTTTTAAATCTCTTCTGCAGCTACTGTGTGTATGATTTGCCTCTTGACCTCGGTGAGCTGACGAGCTTTGATAGTGACCGAAACCTGCATGTTCTAGTTTGGTGATTCATAATGGTACGTCAGACTAGTCCATAAATTTGGATGCTAGTACTTTGGATGTAAGAGCGAGGAGCAAGTTCTTCAGCCGCTATAGCAGATATATACCTTTTCTTCCCCTTTATTTTTCACCGACCATAAATATTTACATTTTATATATAAACATATATATGTGTGTCTGTTTTGCTTTATTATGGGGGTCTTTATTTTTGTAAGCGTTATCAATCTACGTCTCTCCTGCTTCAGATTTATTCTTATTTTTGCTCTGAGCATTCGATGGTCACTGCCAATGATTATCGTGTTCAGGACTGTCGTGTCGATTACAATATCCTTGTAATTTGATAGAACATAATCAATTTCGTTGCTTGTTATATACCATCTAGATCTTGCTATATCCATCGTCGATGTTCTGGGTTTTGGAAAAATATGTTCATAACATACAAGTTATTTTCGTTTACAAAATTTCTCCTCTGCTGTTCTTCCTACCCAAACCAAATTTCCCGACACTCTTCTCATTTGTATTCGCAGGTTTCCCTATTTTTTCATTGAAGTCACCGATTATTATGATATATGGTGAAGCAATGCTTTGTTTATATCTTCGTAAAATTGTCAATTTCTTCTTCCTCTCTGTCTAATGTCGGTGCCGGAATGATCTTACATTTGCATCTTCTGTTCCTCTATATATCTTCTGAAATCACTCTTTTCCATATGGCTTTTAACTGAACAACATTTTCTACTATTCTTTTATGTATAAGTAGACGACAAAGTGATCCATTGTGAGTCTCCTATTAGACGTTTCTGAAGAACCACTAAACATCGATTTGAAATTTTGGTCGTATCTATTAGCAAACAAGCTCTATCTAGTTAAAATATTTTCAGCACTCTTGCCGTTTCTATAGAAAGTGGCACCAACTTTGTTATTTTAAATAAAACATCCTTTATCTTATATCACTTTGGGATTTCTTATCTAATTGTGATTAACTTTTTTTTCGTACTATCTTACGAGTATACCCATCTCTTACAGTTTGCGAGAGATTTTAATTATTTTACATTTTTTTATTCAGAAAACATTGTTTAGTTAAATATTAAAATATTTATAATTCCAGAACTTCAGCCCTAGGTTGGGATTAGTTAAGGCCCAATGATATCACATCCTATATCCAAATCCTATTTAGAGCCTACTGTGTGGTTCGGCACACTCTGGGTATGTTCGTTACAATATTCTGATTTTTTTGCATAGGACAGGCTATATATTATTTTTGTTTCAAATAGCTGTTCAAATTTACTATTTTATATATATATATATATATATATATATATATATATATATATATATATATATATATATTATAATATGCCCGTACCTAACTTTGAATATGTTTTGAATTATAATCATTTATTTAATAAACGTAACAAATATTGTTTTAAAATGGATTTTTAATTAAGTATCCTCTCGAATTATCATCACATGAGTTTGACCTTTTATCATTATTTATTCCATCTTGCTACAGCTTTGCATTTTTCTCACTGTTAATTAGAAAGTATAAAAATAAATATCTAGTAGGTAGTAGGATGGAAGGAAATAATTATTTGAATACAGTCCTTATGAATTAATTCATTTATTATATATTGTTATACATTGTGATAAAAATATCAGCCGTACTTCCAAAAAATTCAGCCAAATCTATCCTCATTTACCAACAATGGCTAATAAAAAATTAAGAGTAATTCAGAAATATTTCTCAAATTTCATTTCTACATTGACAGTCCAGTCTTTAGAGACCAGTTTTGACGAGAAGCTCTAGGTTTTTCGCAAATATCTCGAAAAATAAAAAAGATATCAAAAAACTAATAGCACCATGTGAAAGAATGGGAAATTTTACAAAAAAATAGTATATAGGTTTTTTTTAATTTAACTGTAATTTAAAAAAAAATATTTAAAATAATATGGGAATCATGATTCCAAGCTCATTTATGATTAAATTAACATCTCTGCATACCGCTAAATATTTTGAAATTAGCTATTAAAGTTTTCTCGCGGTGCTGATTAAGAATCCGATGATAGATTTGAAAAATTCAAAATGGCGGCCAAAGGGTACGTAATAAATTTAATTTTCCATATTTCTTTTTAAAGTATCTATTAGGGGTGTTTTGGGGTGCTGATTAAGAAACTGAGGACAAAATTTAAAATGGATGATCCAAAATGGCAGTCGGTATATTTTAAAAAAAATAAATAAAAATATATTTACTTATATAAAAATGAGTATATTTAATAATAATTTGTATAGATATAATACAATAAAATAAAAAATAAATTACGAAAAATGTATAACATTATAAACATTATTTTTTAATCACTTTCTTCTGCATCATCGATATACAGTATACAAACTACGTGAGCGTCATACTGTGGACCAGGAGTCTGATTTTTCGTTAAAAATTGTCTAGAGCACTCAATTATATAACGAAATCAAACAAAGCTTATGAGTATTTAAAAAAAAATGTCTAATTTCGTTAATAATTGAGGGTTCTAGACAATTTTGAACAAAAAATCAGATTCCTGGCCTACTGTATGCCGCACAGATGATAGAAAATATATCAGGCTGGTGGCGCTGCACGAAGGCTTCTTCTCCGATCGCGATTAACAAAATTCCTTTGAGCATTTTAGAATTTTTTTGGTTTAAATAACTGCTATCTTTTTACCTGGATGTTTAAATATAAATACTTTATACTTAAAGCTTAGACTTTTATCTTTCATTTCCCACCTTTGTGTGAAATAAAAGGTGATGCAAAATGGCAGTCAGTATATATATATATATATATATATATATATATATATATATATATATATATATATATATATGTATATAAATAAATGAAAATATATTTATTTATATAAAAAAACTAGCCGTGCCCGCGGCTCCGCTCGCGTGGACTTGATTCACTACTATCGTCACTGCTTATTCCTTATGTTACCTAACGTAATAAAATATCGGCCATTATTTCCCCTTATCTCCCATTATTTCCCATTATCTCTACATAATTTCCATTATCCAAGCTTATCTCTGTTCATCTCCCATTATTTCTCCTTATCTCCCATTATTTCTCCTTATCTCCCATTATTTCTCCTTATATCTAGGCTTATCTCGACTTATCTCGCAATATTTCTCCTTATCTCCCATTATTTCTCCTCATCTCCCATTATCTCACCATAACTCCCATTACCTAGACTTATCTCTGCTTATCTCCCATTATTTCTCCTTATCTCCCATTGTTTATACTTATCTCCCATTATCTCACCTTATCTCCCATTATCTAGGTTATCTCGAGTTATCTCGCAATATTTTTCCTTATCTCCCATTATTTCTCCTTATCTCCCATTATCTCACCATAACTCCCATTACTTATCTAGGCTTATCTCGCAATATTTCTCCTTATCTCCAATTATTTCTCCTTATCTCTCATTATCTCACCATAACTCCCATTACCTAGACTTATCTCTGCTTATCTCCCAATATTAATACTTATCTCCCATTATCTCATCTTATCTCCCATTATCTAGGCTTATCTCGACTTATCTCGCAATATTTTTCCTTATCTCTCATTATTTCTCCTTATCTCCCATTATCTCACCATAACTCCCATTACTTATTCTGCTTATCTCCCATTATTTATACCTATCTCCCATTATCTCAACTTATCTCCCATTATCTAGGCTTATATCGAATTATATAGAACATATCATATGTATAACACTTAAATCGGATAAGTGATTTTCAAGTGATAAGCGCACTAACAGACAGACAGACAGACAAAGAGACGTTGCATTTTATATATATGTTATATTCTTTGCAGCATGATATTGTTCCATATTTAATGGTTTAGGCAGTATATTGCAAGAGAACGCGCTAACGGTAGCCTTTTTTTCCGACTTGATTCACTATTATGGTCACTGCTTATTCGTTATGTTACCTAACGCAATAAAATATATCCTATAACCTGGCCAGAGAACATATGTATGTGTTAAAAAAAAGAACGTAACGCACTAACGAACAGACAGAGAGACGTTGCATTTTATATATATTATAGATAGATAACCTGGCCAGAGAACATATGTATGTTTTAAAAAAAAGCACGTAAATCGGATAAGTGGTTCTCCAGTGATAAGCGCACTAACGGACAGACAGATAGATAGAGAGACGCTGTATTTTACATATATTATAGATTAGATTATTATTATTATTATTATATAACCTGGCCAAAGAATATATGTATGAATTTAAAAAAAGACACGTAAATTGGATAAGTGGTTCTCGCGTGATAACCGCACTAATGGACAGACAGAGAAACATTACATTTTATATATATTATAGATTATAGATATTCTCTGCTACATAATATTGTTCCATATTTAATGGTTTAGGCTGTGTATAGCAAGGGAAACATATTTTTTAGTCACTTTCTTCTTCTTCAATTTGTTCACAATTTTCGTCATCAATATACAGTATACAAACTACATGAGCGTCGCACCGTAGGTCAGGAATCTGATTTTTCATTCAAAATTGTCCGAAGCCCTCAATTATTAACGAAATCAGACAATTTTTTTTTTTAAATGCTCGTAAGCGAATTCCGAACAAACGTAAGGAAGCCGATGTACAAAATAAAACCTCAACATTTTTTCAAATTGCTAAAAGCAGCACGGAAACGGGAGGTGGAATTTCGAAGTTTACGTCATTTCAAGTTTACTCCTTTAAAACTGATTCATCAGGGGTTTCTAAGGTCGCTGAATTTATTTTCGGAGTCACTTTTATCATATGTACTCTTTTGAGGTGTGAAAATGGGGGTTAGAAGGGAAGAAATTACTATATTCACCTGAATTAGACTTTCGCGTTCAAAACTGGTTCCTCGGGGGTTTCTGGGATCGGGGTTATTTTAATCATATGCACCCTTTTGAAGGGTGAAAATGAGGGTTGGAAAATAGATTTAGCGACCTCAGAAACCCCTGAGGAATCAATTTTGAAAGCGAAACTCTAATTCAGGAGAATGTTGTAATTTCTTCCCCTTCAACCCACATTTTCACCACTCGAGAAGATACATATGGTCAAAGTGATGCCGAAAATAAATTCAGCGATCCCAGAAATCCTCGAGGAACCAGTTTTGAACTCTAATTCAGGTAAATATCGTAATTTCTCCCCCTACACCCCCATTTTCACCCCTTAAAAGGATGAATATGATCAAAATGACCCCAAAAATAGATTCAGCGACCCCAAAAACGCGTAAACTTGAAATTCGAAATTTCACTTCCCGGTTCCGTGCTGCTTTTTGTAATTTTAAAAAATGCTGAGGTTATATTTTGCAAATCGGCTTCATTACTTTGTCTCGAATTAGCTTATGAATATTTAAAAAAAAAGAAATTGTCTAATTTCGTTAATAATTGAGGGCTCTAGACAATTTTGAACTGAAAATCAGATTCCTAGCCCATCGTGGGTCACACAGATGACAATAAACAGATCGGGCTGGTGGCGCTGCGCGCGCGTTTCTCCTCCGATCACCATTAATAAAATTCCTTTGAGTAATTTAGAATTTTTGTGTTTCTAATAACTGTTTTCTTTGTACCTGGATGTTTAAATGAAATGTAAATATTTTATACTTAAAGCTTTGATTTTTGTCTTTCATTTCCCACCTTTAAAATTTTTTTTTATTTCAAGTTTAAGTTGAATGATTAATAATAACCAAAAAATACGTTTCTCATTGAACACTTTTTTAAGAACAAAATTACGAAAAAAGATAAAGTTTTTTTTTTTAAATTTTTAATGATATTCTAATATCAAGTGTACTTTTAACTGCAACTAAAAAAAATTGTCCGACTTTTTTTTACCATTTTGTACTGCTTTAAACGTAAAATTGCCGGCGGCGTACTACAACAGGCAAATTTTCATATTTTAAAACTTAATTTTTAAATAACACAGACAATGTGCGTGTTTTTAATCATTCTTATATTAAAACTTATGAAAATAATGATATATGCACAAGGATTTTTATTCGGTACTATATTTTATTAAATACTAGCCAGGCCCGCGGCTCCGCTTGCGTGGACTTGATTCACTACTATCGTCACTGCTTATTTCTTATGTTACCTAACGTAATAAAATATCTCCCATTATTTCCCCTTATCTCCCAATATTTCTCCTTATCTCCCATTATCTCTAAATAATTTCCATTATCTAGGCTTATCTCTGCTCATCTCCCATTATTTCTCCTGATCTCCCATTATTTCTCCTTATCTCACGTTATTTCCCATTATCTAGGCTTATCTCGACTTATCTCGCAATATTTTTCCTTACCTCCCACTATTTCTCCTTATCTCCCATTATCTCACCATAACTCCCATTATCTAGACTTATCTCTGCTTATCTCCCATTATTTCTCCTTATCTCCCATTATACTTATTTCCCATTGTCTCACCTTATATCCCATTATCAAGGCTTATCTCGACTTATCTCCCATTATTTCTCCTTATCTCCCATTATCTCTACATAATTTCCATTATCGAGGCTTATCTCTGCTCATCTCCCATTATTTCTCCTTATCTCACGTTATTTCCCATTATCTAGGCTTATCTCGACTTATCTCGCAATATTTTTCCTTATCTCCCACTATTTCTCCTTATCTCCCATTATCTCACCATAACTCCCATTATCTACACTTATCTCTGTTTATCTCCCATTATTTCTCCTTATCTCCCATTATAATTATTTCCCATTGTCTCACCTTATATCCCATTATCAAGGCTTATCTCGACTTATCTCCCATTATTTCTCCTTATCTCCCATTATCTCAATTTATCTCCCATTATCTAGGCTTATATCGAATTATATATATATATATATATATATGTATAAATTTATAAAAACACGTAAATCAGATAAGTGGTTCTGGAGTGATAAGCGCACTAACGGACAGATAGATAGACAGAGAGACCTTTATATTTTGTACATATTATATTCTTTACGACATGATATTGTTACATATTTAATGCTTTAGGCAGTGTATTGCAAGAGAACGCGCTAGCGGCAAACTTTTCTCCGACTTGATTCACTATTATCGTCACTGCTTATTCCTTATGTCACCTAACATAATAAAATATATCCTATAACCTGGCCAGAGAACATAGGTATGTTTAAAAAAAAACACGTAAATCGGATAAGAGGTTCTCCAGTAATAAGAGCACTAACGGACAGACAGACAGACAGAGAGACGTTGCATTTTATATATGTTATATTATAGATATTTTTTTGCTCCATGATATTGTTTCATATTTAATGGTTTAGCATGTTTAAAAAAATAGCACGTAAATCGGATAAGTGGTTCTCCAGTGATAAGCGCACTAACGAACAGACAGACAGACAGAGATACGTTACATTTTATATATACTATAGATGTAATAAAATATATATCTATAACCTGGTCAGAGAACATATGTATGAATTTAAAAAATGACGTAAATCGGATAAGTGGTTCTCCAGGGATAAGCGCACTAACGGACAGACAGACAGACAGAGACACGTTGCATTTTATATATATTATAGATATAGATTATTATTATTATTATATAACCTGGCCAAAGAATATATGTATGAATTTAAAAAAAGACAGGTAAATCGGATAAATGGTTCTCGCGTGATAAACGCCCTAATGGATAGACAGACAGACAGAGAGACATTGCATTTTATATATATTATAGATTATAGATATTCTCTGCTACATAATGTTGTTCCATATTTAATGGTTTAGGCTGTGTATTGCAAGGGAACGCGCTAGCGGCAAACTTTTTTCTGACTTCATTCACTATTTTACGTCACTGCTCACTCCTTATGCTACCTATCGTAATAAAATATAGCCTATAACCTGGCCAGAGAACGTATCTATGTTTTAAAAAAAAAGTACGTAAATCGGATAAGTGGTTCTCCAGTGATAAGCGCACTAACGGACAGACAGACAGACAGACGTTGCATTTTATATATATATTATAGATATGCAAACCAAAAATTTCGTTTTAAGTTTTAAAGCAACAAAAATAAAAACTATTAGTATCGTCGGAAAGCTGAAAGTCTCCTCTTCAAAAAGCTATCTTTTAATTTTTGTTTAGACTCTGAAAACAAGTAATATCGATTTCGAGCGGTGCGCGTAGAATTTCAAAATTAACCTGTTTGGCGCGCTACACTTTTTGAATCACCTATCCGGATTTTTAATAAATTCTCACGCTCAAAAAAAATTTGGAAAAAAAATCTATGTACAATTTTGTAAAATTTCCCGTTCTTTCACATGGTGCTATTAGATTCTCGATATATTTTTTTTTATTTTTCGAGATATAACCGAAAAAAACCGAATTTTTAATTTTATTTTGGATTTTGTATACTAGCGTACTTTAGCAAACTTTTTTTTATCGTATTCTACCTCCAAAAAAACTGCCTGTGTGCCAAAGTGCAACCTGTTAACAATTAATGAGAGCTCAAAACCCCTGCCGACTGGGCTATGAAGGCACCCAGAAATTTATCTAGGCCTGTATCTTCTATTGAAAAAAAATGCTTTCCGCAATCATCAGTAAGGGGTGCAGCAAAAGGAACTGGTCTAAGTTTTTTTTTGTCTATTTTGAGAATATTACATAAGAATAATATGCACGAATACAAATCCTCCTCCTGAAGATTGTCCACAGAAAGTAAAGTTTTGGGGAAATTTGTTACTTTGTAATCAAGAAGATTTAGATTTTTTAAGAAAAAAATTGGATCTGATGAGTTGAAATACTCTCGAATTTTTAACCGGAAAAAGAGAGATTTTTTTGGGGTAGCGAAAATTCTCATGTTGTTGGGGATTCTTCTTTTAAGGAAATACTTAGTTTTACTGTATTCAGTTTAGGGATGGAGAATCAAATACTTTATTTAATATATGACGAAAAGTTAATAATAAATAATAATAAATAATATCCCCATTAGTGGAGGATTTTATAGATAATCTTCCACTGGTACAATATCATTCATCATATTGCTAGCAATTAGGAAGTTATTTTTGTCTACTATTATTATTATAATCAACTAATAAATAACTACGAAATGTTAATATCATATGATCATAATTCTAGAGGCTATTTAATTAACAGTGCATTTTAGAGCAATATTTGATACGTTTATTAAATACTCAAATAAGTCAATAAATATTAAAAAAACATTCAGATTAGGTATAGGAATATTATACCTGAAAAAATAGGAAATTCCATTTTAGCACCGAAAATAATACGCATCTAAAAAGGGGACTTTTAACAATTTTTGTAACGAACCAAGTCAAAGTTGTTTCTAAAACACCCTTTATGCTCTAAATAGGATTTCGTTTTAGTATGTGATACCTTTGGGCCTTAGTAATTCCCAACTGGGAATTCAGTTTCTGGAATTTCTGGAAACATAGTTATTTTAATATTTAAATATGCAATATTTTCTGAATAAAAAACTGAAAAATAATTAAAATCTCAAAAACCGTAAGAGATAGGTATAGGATAGTAATAGTAAAAGTGAATCACATTGAGAAAGAAAATTCAAAAATTATATAAGATAAGATATTCTATTTAAAATATCAAAGTTGCTGCTACTTTCCGATAGAAGTAGCAATACTGCATAGATGAAAATATTTCAGAATGGTAGAACACTTTCGCCAATATCTATGATCAAAATTATAAATCGATATGTTTAGTGGTTCTTCAGAAACGTCTAATAGACCGTGGATCACCCTGTATATATGTATATAATACATTCGACAGTAAAATATGGACTTAATAGTGTTACCAAAAGATTCAAAGTTCCGGTGGAAAAGTTTGAAAATAGTAAATAATTTTTATTTAAACTAAAAATACAAATTGAAAAATGCTTTCATTATCGTAAAATAATAAACAAGTAATAAATAGTTTAAACAAAATCAAAATTAAAACAATCAAATCTTTTCGTCAAATTTGTCTTTTGCCTCACAGATATTTGACATCCTATTTGTAAATTTATTAAAGTATATCCAAATTTTCCCATTCATTTTTTAGATATTTTCACAGTGAACAACGATTTTTAACCTTTCGATCTTACTCATCTGCTGCTGGTTTAATAGGGTTATCTCCATGCTAATGGTTAGTAAGTGCTGTGCAAATATTTGAAGCCTATTTATTAGTTGTGTACACCATAATTATGTGGAATTTAGGTCCATCCGTTCAAAGAATTTTGTTCCATTAATCTGTGGTCCAGTTTCAATATGTTGTTGTTCATTACAATTTATTTTGCTCCCGTCTGTTGTGTATTAGAATAGGTTTTCTACAGACAGTAACCGCCTCTTATCACTGGTTATCAAGGCTGGTTTAACATGAGTTTCATTTTGACATCACTGCGATGAAGTGATATTCATGTGCTGTTGTGGTTTTAGGCCGACCAGACCATTTTCTGTCTATGTTCTTTTTACGTGTTTTATGTCAAGGATGTAGTACATGCCGTTATTAATAGCCTTCCTTATGTAAAGTAGAGTTGGCACTATATTACACGAGATTTAGCTGCTTTCTTTGTGCGATTTTCAAAAGGGCGGTTCAGAACGACAAGGATACTATTAAGCACAATAAATTAATACCGGTCAAGTGCAAGTTGGACTTTCGCAGTTAGTGTTCCGTATGTTGATTGCTTATAAAATAACAATTTTTATTACAGAAGTATAGAATGATCAGTGCCTCCACAAAATACATCCCAAATGAGTTTTCAACAAAGTTTTTTCCGATCTTTACTGAAAACTGATGGCCTTGAAATTTCTCTTTTTTTATATATCAGATAAATTGTTAAAGTTAATACACTCGTGATAATTTTCGTTCAATCTACACCCTGTAGAGAATATTCCAGAATTTTTTCAAACATTTTTATCAGTACTTCTCGAGATAAGGTGGGGGGACAGCGATTTTTCGCACTTTTTAAAAAATAATGAAAAGAGAAGTGTGTGCAAGTATTATATATATATCAATCGGTTTTATAACGTCTTCCGTCTTCCGATGCCTAATTTCCACTCCTCCCGGTTTCTCCATCCCTCCTCCTCCAGATCTCTCTCTAGTACTTCCTTGTTGATTTCTCTTCTTATTTTCAATGGTCATGTTTTTGTCCCATAGTATACTATTAAGCATTGCAATCGCTTTTCTTCCTTGGATATTCCTCTCGAATATTGCTTCTTCCAGTGTTCCGTCCCTAGATATTCTTGTTCCCAAATACTTATAACTGGCACAGTGTTTGATGGTGTGTCCTGCGGCCAGTTTCAAGTCCTGCTGTTGTCCTCCGACGCACATATACTCGGTCTTTTTAATATTGACTTCTAGGCCCCATTTTTCATATTCCTCCATAAGTTTTCGTGTCATGTATTCCATATCATCGATGTCTTGAGCGACTACTACCTGGTCATCTGCGAATGATAACGTGTACAATGTAGTATCGTCATCCAGTGGTAATCCCATACTGCTGCATTTCCTTTTCCAGTTCTTCAGTGCACTCTCCAAATAGATTTTAAATAGCGTTGGGGATATACAGCAGCCCGGTTTGAGACCCTTTGTGACTGTTGTTATACCATATTTGGTTTTCACACTACTTCTTGCGTCTTGGTATAAGGATTTTACGGCTTTAATTATTTCGGTGCTTACATTACTCTGTTGAAGTGCTTCCCACAATCTCATTAGGGGCACGCTATCGTAGGCCTTTTTTAGATCAACAAACAAGACATGGACTTCCTGATCAAATGCGGTTTTCTTTTCTAGGATTTGTGTCAGTGAGAAGAGATGGTCTATTGTGGATCTTCCTGCTCTAAAGCCTGCCTGTTCTTCAGGTTCTACGTCCGCGTATTCCGTTTCTATTCTATTTTTAAGTATTTTTCCATATATTCTGCTAATAGATCCTGTAACCGTTATTCCCCTATAGTTATCGCAATTATTTTTGTCTCCTTTCTTATGAATTGTTGATATGTATGATATTTTCCATTCCTCAGGTACTTCTGATGTGTTAATGCATCTTTGGAATAAGTTCCTCAAAGCGCTAAATAGCTTTTCAGTTCCGTATTTTACTATCTCTCCCGGGATGTTTCCTGGTCCTGGAGCTCTACTATTTTTTAGCGTTTTACATACTTCTTTAACTTCTGATGTTGTTATCCTTATTGGGGATCATCGTATAACTATATTCGGGTTTCCATGTTGGGTATTTTTGAACTCTGGTTTATCTTCTGTTAGCATATTTGTAAAATATTGGTTCCATTTTTCTAGTGTTATTGGTGAGAAGATTTCTCTTTTCCGTTCTGTTCTCATATTTTTAAGAAGTCTCCAGCTTTCTGTGCTTTTTCTTCCTCCTATGTAAGTGTTGAGTCTTGAGCATGTCTTTTCCCATTGGTTGTTCTTTTTGTCATTAATCATTTTGCGTACTCTAGCTTGGGATTCTTTGTATTTTACTTTGTCGTTTGTGCTCTTTGAACTTAAGTATTTGTGATAGCTTTTCCGTTTTTCTTCAATTTCGTATTCAATTTCTTCATCCCACCAATATGGTTTTTGCTATTTTTCCCTTTTCTCTTGGTACCTTAATGCTTCCAGTGCGGCTGCGTTTAGGCATTCCTTTATATACTTATATTCTTCTTCTATATTAACAAATCCCGTCCGTTGTATCTTTTGGTCCAGTCTACTCTTGTATAGATTTCCGATACTTTCATTTTGTAAGCTGTCTGTATTATATCTTATTGTTGTTTCACTTGTTGTATGCTGTGTACTTGTATCTTCCAGTTTGCTTTCCCGTGTTGTTCGTGAGGTTACCTTTCCTTTCACGAGGTAGTGGTCGCTGCCTCTCTTTGGACTCTTACATCTAGGAAGTTTAATCTAGATCTCTGACGTATTATCATATAGTCGATAATACTTTTTAAATCTCTTGTTGTTTGTCTCCACGTATATTTATGAATATCCCTATGCTGGTAGTGTCCGTTTAATATTGTAAGGTTGTTTTGTTCACATATCTCTATAATTCTTCTTCCGTTGTCGTTAGTAACTTCTTCGCCATATTTTCCTACCACTTTATCGTGTTCTTTCCTTCTTATTCTTTCATTTAGATCACCCAAAAGTAATATCTCTCTTGATGTTCCAATTTTGCTTATTTCCTCATTTAGTTGTTCAAAAAAATGAATCCTTGTTATTAGCCAGATCGTCGTCGTTGACAGCGTATACCCCCAGTAAGGTTGTATTATTACCTAGTGTTTTGAGATTCATCTTTATGATTCTTTCACTAATCGGTTCCCAGGTGGTTATAAATTTCCTCAGTTTTCTGTGTATTAGTATGGATACGCCTTGTTTTGCTCTATCTTCTTTGGGCACTCCACTATAAAAGTGATCGTAATGCCCCCAACTTTCGGAACCTTTTCCTTTTTTCTTTGTTTCCGTCAGTACTGCAATTTCGATTCGAAGATTTTCTAATTCATTTACAACTTCATTTACTTTCCTGGAGAGACCTTGTATGTTCCATGTACCACATATCGTTGTCCTTCTTCTTTGCTGTTTTCGTCTTCGTATATCCGTTCGATTCCGAGGCTTTGGATTAGGTTTTTTTAGCAGAGGCTTTTTTTACATAGGGTAGGGAGCTGGCCTACCGCTACAACCCTCCTCCTGTAAGCTACTCAATCCACCTACAGCCGCCCCAGGCGCAAGTATTACATTATATATATTTTTGAACTCGTCCTTTTACAAGCTTTCATTTGACACCCCACTCGATGACCTGGTAAAAAAAAATTTTTCACTTCCGATTTCACCCCCAAAATTAACCCCTTAAGTCAAAATTTAACTTTCAAAACTACATGGCTCTGATGAGGCCATCGATTCCTATATTGGTGCCAAATTTCAACTTTCTATGTCAAATAGTTTCAGAGAAAATCGGGTGTGACAGACAGACAGACAAACGTCCGGAGCACTAAAAAATCACAACTTTCGCCTTCTAATGTTTGAGTACAACTGCTAAGATGTTACTAAATGTTAATTGTTAAATAGTTGTAATTATGCAACCCTTTCTTGGGATCGGGAAATATAAAGGTAATAAAACACATGTTCAGTTGAAAGTAAACTTTTGGATTGTGATGTATATATATGTGCGTATGTTATAGTCTGTTATAAATACGATCTCAATTTTATTTATATTATTAAACATCTAATTTTTAAATTGAAACTTAAAAAAAATTAGTTATCGCTGAATCAGCTTAATCTGTTCAGACGGATTTTGCTGTCAATTAGTGTTTCTGTTTTCTCTCTCGTTGCTTCACAAATGCGCCAAACTGTTATTTGACCATCGACGCAATTTAAACGAAACGGCTTTATCTGGGATTTCCAAGTGATAGTTTATCTTTGGGACGTGCGAAGACCCAACTAATTGCTCCTAGGTTGACAATGTCAAGACAAACCGACAACCGGTATTAGTCTACCAGTGACGGGTATCAGCGGTAGCCTTAATCACTGTCCGTTCGTTAAATCTACACCGGACTAGTCGAATTGAACCAATTTTGCTGTTTTTACTCTAAACTTTGGAAAGATTTCGGGCTAAAAGCGAGAGTCGGGTCGGCTATAGGCAGTTGTTCAGTGTTATTTTTTAAGAATTTCATAGGTGGATAATTTAGGAAAATTCAATTCTATAAGGAAATCGGTGTCACTGTACAATATTTACAAGCATATTGTAGTATTAGTAACATAGTTAAGTTTGCTGAAGTATGAATTTGTGCTTTGTGATCGAATCGAGATATCGCTGGGTATTTGCAACCAATCTGCTTCTAATGTTTGCAATAGTTTGTTAAAACATAGTGTCCTACGTCTTATGTCATACAGAGATTTCAGTTAAATAATATATATTAAGTATTTTTCCATATGAAAGTGTTATCTATATACGATAAATACAGTATACTCGTATATTATCGGATATGAAAAATTGGTAAAATTGTTTACTTAGTGTTTTTTTTTTGGCCAGAAGTTGTGAAGTCGTGAAAAGTTACTCTATAATTACATCATTATTTGGCTACGAATAAAAATAGTCCGGGCGGAGGTGACCCTATCGATTTAATGGAAATTTCACTTTTTTATGCATAGTTGACTAATAATAATTACAAGAACGCGTGGTCGTCCAACCCTTATTCTGGTGCGAATAGCGTGAGAGCGTGATTCTATTCCTCTCTAAGACGGTACTATGATCCATGTAGTTAATGAAAAAAACTATGCTTATCTTATCGCAGTCGTGTTACGAAATAAAAATGATGGTCGGCGTGATCTCTTGGTGGATGGTGCGGACCGACCAAAAAAGGTGGTAAGCCCCGAGAGGTACTTTAACCTATCGATTTAATGGATTAATCAAACGCCAAATTAAAAGTAAAATATTCACTTTTTAATTTTTATTATCGTCTAGTCAGATCGAGCGTTACTCGTCATTACGTGATTCTATTGAATTATAGCTATGTAGTATGTACACAAATAATTGTAATTGTTAAGAGTTATTGATTTTGATTACTATCGTGATTTTTTTTAAAGTATAATTGGAGCTTAAATCAATGAAATCTATTTGTAAATTAATCTGACTTCAATATATTTATATAATACTGATGCTTATTAAAGTTAAAAAGAAATAGTTAAAATTGATAAATAATAGAATAATAAAGATTATTATACATTTATTGTCAAGATTATTATACATTTATTGTCAAGAAATGAAGACCAACTCATTTATGGGTTCTGAAATTTTATTGAAAAAAAAGGCAATGTAAGAAAATTATATTTTTTTTTTTCAAAATTATCAATAATAAAAATATCAGAATCATCACTGCTGGAGGCTGTTATGTATTCATTTGAATAAGGTTTATTCTCTATTTCGTCAGTTTGGATGATATCTTCTATGTTTGGTGTTGGTTCACCTTCAAACTATCTCGGTTGTAATAAACTTCAGGGTCATAGTGTACACAGCTGAATGTTTTGGTAGAAAGCGATATATTCTAGAACTGATATAACTTGCTCTTAAAATCTGTTGTTTTAAGGAGCTCCAACATGGAGAAATGTTTGCCGAGTCGAAATTCTGTATTTGTTCCAGTAATGGTCCTCTCATGGATTGTCATCCATATTTTTTTTAAATATTTGGACTTGAGCAGCACTGACATCATTAAAATTTATATTGTATATCTGATTGATGAAATTTTGAATTTTTTCCATTTTTTTTGGTACTATTTGTATCGTCAGGACCAGTTAATGCCAAAAAAGTTTGTTGATAATCCTTAATCAATATCAGTATAGTAAATGGCTTGACTTTTAACTTGTCCTTAAATAATCAACTGTAATCACAACCAGTAAACATATGCTAAAGATTTGCAGAGCTGTGAGCCTAACTTACCATACAATTTTGTGCAATTGAGTGCTTCTTCTCTACTTGATGATATCAATCATATTTTTTAGTAGGTAATTTGTCCATGTTTCCCAATAATATCACCAGTACATCAGTATCTGAGGCTTCGATTAGTGCTCGATGTCCGACGTCCTGAGCAAACTTTTTGTAGATGATAAATAATGCGCGTATCGTCTTCTTCTTGAAGACATTCGAAGTCTTGAACCTGACTTCGAATGCTTTTAATATTATTTTTCTGTGCTTCATATGAAAAGCATGATTCTTCGCTATTTAAAAATACTTTTTAATCAGACATTATCTCGGCCAACTGTTTTCCCAATGTTGTGCTAAAAATTTAACAAATGCTTTTTTAAAGCCGATGTTACTTAGGCTTTTCTTAAAGTTTTTGTCTCTGCTTTGTGTTTCTCTACTTATCTGATAGGCTGTACAAATTTCCTGTGGTTTTCGACGTTCAGCGCCCTTTATAGATGGTGATTGCCGTCTATTATGAAAATATGTTCGTTAAGGCATCCTTTCTGATTCAAGGTTTTCGTTAATATTGTTACAAGTTTAGACTTTTGTGTTCTCATAATATCGTGCTAATGCTGGTGGAGCTGGGGCCAAAGGAAATGTCTTGCATGTCTCTCTCTTTATTTTATGCCCTAAACTGAGTGCCAACAGACGTCCGAATATGTTCCTTTCAATTTCTAATTAAAAAGTCTTAACATCAACTTTTTATACTTTTTTTACTGCTTCTGATGCAAAGTTTAAAATTTCTTGTTTTTAATAGGGTTTTCAAAACGTAAAGGATTATTTTTGGATTCTTCAATGAATTGTAATTTTTTGCGTTCTCTGCATTTATCTGCGTCCAAAAGAGTCTGCGGTTTTCTTCTTTGTTGAGCGCCCCGTATAAATATTAGATAATTTATCTTTTGCACATCCTTCTGGAAACGGATTCGATACCGCTACTTGTCTTTATCTGCTTCATTTAAAACTAAATCACCTTATTTTAGTCCATTCGCTTTACGGATTGCATTCACTTTATTTTTGAAATGCAATTTCAATATGTTTATTTGCTTTCCGTCGAGAACAAAATTTGTTTTTAGGTTTATCATCGTCATCATCACTATTGATCGTCATCATCACTGATGTTCGTGAAACACTATGTATTTTACCACAAATAAAACCCTTCATATTTGCAAAAAATTTAATACTACACTCAATAACTCACTGCAATGCGTACTGTGTAATGTTTCAAATACAACTGAAGAGAACAGTTCACGTCACTTCACACAAAAATTTTTAGTATACATCGAAGCATTTATTGTCATCTATTTCACTCCAACTATACTCGGTATTTAGGGTCAATATACCTGGACTATTATTTATTATGTGCACCTGACTACACTCTACTGCGTCGAAAAACGTCTCCAACGTTATACATAAAAATCTATAACTATTCTTAACTTTGTTATTTTACAAAACTTAAAATCATTATAAGCGTCATTATTATACTAATATATTGAAATCAGAATAATTTACAAATAGATTTCATTGATTTAAGCTCTAAATATGCTTTAAAAAATCACAGTAGTAATGAAAATCAATAACTTTTAGAAACTGCAATTATTTATGTACATATTATTTGGCCAGAATTCATTAGAATCATGTAATGGCGAGTAACGCTCGATCTGACTTTCGCGAATAAATTTGGTTGGCCACAAAATAATACAAGGTTGAGATTTGGACGACCATAAAAATTAAAAAGTAGAATATTTCACCCTTAATTTGAAGTTTGATTAATCCATGAAATCGATAGGTTAATGTACCTCTCGGGGCTTACCACCTTTTTTAGTCCGCCCGCTCCACCAAAGATTTTACGCGGACGACAATTTTTATCTCGTAACACGATTTAAATGTGATAAGCATAGTTTTTTCATTAACTACATGGGTCATAGTGCAGTAGGGGTGGAATCACTCTCTCACATCATTCACACCAGGATAGGGATTGGACGACCATGCGTTCTTGTATCTATTATTAGTCAACTATGCCTACAAAAGTGAATTTTCCATTAAATCGATGGGGTAACACTTTGGTGTCACGCCGCCCGCTCTAAAATAATTTAAACGATAACTTAATTTTTATATTCCTTTACTCCGAGAATCCTTTACAGGACTGATAATACGATATACTCTAGAAAACTCTTCTAATACTCCTACCTAACTTAAATCACTTATATTTCTGACTATAAATAACATTGCGTACAATTTGTTTGTTATCTTGACTAAAAACTAGAATAAATTCATATATCATTAAAAATAAACAAATGTTAGCAACCTTAATCCCTTTTACATTTTCTCCTAGAACAATATCAAAAATTATAGTTTCCAGGCTCACTCCAAGTGTTATACGAGGCTGGTTTGAAAAGTCCGTGCAAAGTCCGAGAGATGGCACCACCGGCGCGTATCGAGGTCATGTTTAGTTAGTAGCATCTCTTGAATGAACGCACACCAAGTTTCAGCCATATTGGTCTATTTCTTTGTGTTTGGCATTCGTGTGAATCAAGGAAGTCGAGTGATTTTCAACAAATGGACGAAAAAGAATTTCGTGTGGTGATTTATGAAAGGCAAAACGTCTCAGGAGACTAAAGAGAAGCTTGATAAACATTATGGTGACTCTGCACCTTCGATTAGAACAGTTTATAAGTGGTTTCAAAATTTTCAGACTGGCCATATGGGCACAAGTGACGCTGAACGTTCTGGACGGCCTGTGGAGGTTACGACTCCAGAAATCATTGATCAAATCCATGATATGGTGATGGATGACAGAAGAGTTAAGGTGCGTGAGATTGCTAGTGCTGTGGGCATCTCGACTGAACGGGTACATAATATTTTGCATAAATATTTGGACATGAGAAAACTATCCGCAAGATGGGTGCCGCGATTGCTCACGCTTGACCAAAAACGGAATCGTGTGAAGTGTTGCAAGGATGGTTTGCAGCTGTTCCAGAAGAATCCGGAGGACTTTAAGCGTCGTTTCGTCACTGTGGATGAAACATGGATACATTACTATACTCCTGAGACCAAACAACAATCTAAACAATGGGTTACCAAGGGGGAATCTGCACCAAAAAAGGCGAAGACCGTTCCTTCGGCCGGAAAAGTTATGGCGACTGTCTTTCGGGATTCGCAAGGGATAATCCTCATCGACTATCTGGAAAAGGGTAAAACTATTACAGGTGAATATTATTCATCGTTATTGGACCGTTCGAAAACCGTGCTGCAAGAAAAAACGCCCGCGATTGGCCCACAAGAAAGTCCTTTTCCACCACGACAACGCACCAGCACACACCTCAGCAGTTGTGATCGCAAAATTAATGGAAATAGGATTCCAACTCGTTTCACATCCCTATTCTCCAGACTTGGCTCCCTCGGACTACTATTTGTTTCCCAATTTGAAGAAATGGCTGGCGGGACAAAAATTTTATTCAAACGAGGAGGTGATTGCAGACACTAATGGATATTTTGCAGATTTGGACAAATCCTATTATTCGGAAGGGATCAACAAACTAGAACATCGTTGGACGAAGTGTATAAGCCTAAAAGGAGACTATGTCGAAAAATAAAAAAGGTTTACCCCAAACACATAAGTAGTTTTTATTTTTGCACGGACTTTTCAAACCAGCCTCGTATGTGCACCAAATTTCAGCTCAATATCTCATTCCGTTAGAAAGTAATCATGCCACAAAATGGCCAACCGAATAGATAAATAGACCAACAAAAACTGGAGGCTATGTTGTTCTTGATCTATATATCCCAAAACGTAAAATATGAGAAAACAGAGTGGGCAATTGTTGCTTTAACATAATATTTCATGCTGACCTTTGCAAAACGTTAGCTCTTTTTATTAGGGAGCTTGACTCTCCAATTATTTAAAAGATTATTGGGCATGTTTTTGGGTATTATTTTGTTGATTTTACCTATTGATCCTCCCTAGTCTCAAAATAGGAAACTCTAGATCCCGTAAATGGCGTTGACGTTTTAAATATTTGGCTTATCGAATAAAAAATTACACAAAAATTCATAGTTAAAAGAAATAATATTTTATTAACCTACTTAGTAATTAAAATTCTTTAATTTTCATGACCTATATATGTGACCTATATTCGGCCAGTGTTTACAAGTATATGTATGTAATTTGCTAACAGTAAAGTGTAATTTGTAATACAAAATACAGGGCATATCACCAAAACCAGGACAAAACAAACGATTTTTTATGGGCATGTTTTTTAATGTAAAATGAAGTTTGAAAAAAAAACCGTTTCACATGGCACTTCGGGCATTTATGTTAATAACAATCGTTAAATATATCCATCCTCCATTAGTTTAAGTAACGGCTTCCCTTTCTCGCTGTAAAGCGCCAGCACGCCATCTGATTCAGCGTTGTTCATATTGGCTGAGGCTGCCTCAATAGCGATCATTAATGAGGTCACATTGGGATTCCGAAACTTGTTTGTGACCCTTTCAATTGTGCCCCTTACGCAGTAGTCCAAGGAACTCAAATCGGGACTATTTGGAGGCCCGAATTTCTCGTACCAAAATATGTCAAAGTTGTCTGAGAGTCATTGGTATGACATGACCCTCATTGGACATATAGTATATTCTTTCAAGCGGCGCCTTGTCGCCGTTAAACTGGAACCTTCGTTGGACCGTTCTTGAGCCTTGTAATTGGCGATAAACAATTGATTTTGAGTATCTGAAAAACCGAATTATTTCCGGTGGTGGCCGGCCGGCGCTAAGGTTTCCGATTCTGGTGACGTCCCTGTATATAATGCACCAAAGAAAGTATTCTCGTCTTGGAAGTTATCTCACTGTTAAACTCATTAGAGTTTTAAAAGGTATTTGCCTCTAGAAGTTTACGTAGTTTATACCAAGAGAATTTCAAAATTTAGCTATTAAAAAGTTTCGGTTATTTACTCTATCGGTGTTATTATTAAAAACAATTAATAAGGTATTGGCCTTAGCCTTTCATTGATAACTTCGATAGAACAGTTCTAGGGAAACCAAACAGCATTGTTGCTTTACGCCTTCCGCCAAATATATTTACATATACAGGGTGCCCCATATTTATGGAATAATGATTCCACAGCATTTATTATTCAGTATATCAAAAAAATATTTAAATAAAAGTTATAGGGTGTTATACGGCGTACATGCTGATATTGACGAAATGTTTTGAAATGTCTGTTCGAAGAAATTACGCCATCTTGATTTTTTTTATGAAAAATGCTGTATATTATTTTATTTTTGAGTCCTACCAAAAATTCTAGATATTATTTGTCTAACATACCAAATGTCTAAATTGAGCTGTTTGGAAATAAAAAAAGACAAAAAAACTATTAATAAACACTCTAGGTTTATTTTTAAGTTAACATTTGCTCAAAATGCCTGAGTTTTGCAGAGAATCCGGTGTAATCTGTGCTACTTCATATTGAATTCTTTGTTGTAAATCTTCTACAGTTCGATAAACTTTGGATTTCAAATGACCCCATAAAAAAAATCGAGTGACGTAAGCTCGGGACTCCTTGCAGGCCATTCTACAGCACCTCTTCTGCCTGTCTATCGATTACGAAGAACCGCATCCAAAAATCTACGAACATTGATTACATAGTGAGGAGGTGCTCGGTCCTGTTGATACCACAGACTCCGGTTACGGGTATCCAAATTATTTTCATCGGGAAAAAGACCTGCACAAGTTGGGTTGGGTAACTACATACGGGTGTCCTGTAAGATTTCCGTTGATAAAAAAGGAACCAATGATATGACGTCCACAAATCCCTGGCCACTCGCATATCTTTTGTGGTCTAGTGAGACTATCGACTATCCAGTGGGGATTCTCAGTAGACCAGTCCGGCAGTTATGTCTGTTAACTCTTCCGTTAAGACAAAATGTGGCCTCGTCAGAAAAAACAATATTATGAAGGTTAGGATCATTATTGA
Source organism: Pachyrhynchus sulphureomaculatus (assembly GCA_019049505.1). Lineage (NCBI taxonomy): Eukaryota > Metazoa > Arthropoda > Insecta > Coleoptera > Curculionidae > Pachyrhynchus > Pachyrhynchus sulphureomaculatus. Next base: position 55,002,596 of record CM032446.1, read on the forward strand.
TTCGTTCCATCATGACTTCGTAAAATTTAACGCGTTTGCCGTAGTCATCTTCAAATAATTCTAGCATTAGAATGGGTTTGTATGCATGCAATTTTTTTTCATTTAGTGTACGAATTAAGGTATCTTTACTTATGTTGTGGTCTAGACAAAGCTGACGAGTGGCTGTATGGGGATGTTCTGTAATTTCCAATAAAACATCTTTTTCATCGCTTGTTTTAACTTTTCAAGGTCCTTAACTTGACCTGATTGTCTAAATCGTTTTAATGTTTTACTTACTAAGGATTGGATAATAGGTTCTCGATTCGGACATTCTGCGTTAAAAAAGTCACACTCCTCCTATTGTGTTCTCCTAGCGTCTCCATAACCAACCATCATTAACAAAGTGATTCTTTCAGTTTCTGTTAAATGTACCATTATGATATTAGGCTCAAATTGCAGCTTCACAAAATTCAGCAATAAACGTTTTCGTCAATAAATCATTTTTTTGATACGTTAAGTCCTACCTGACAGTAAATGTTTAAAACAAGCCAGCTTGATTTTTTTATTAATTTGATCTCCTTCATTTCAAATATCAATAATTCCAAAACAGTTCAATTTAGACATATAGTATGTTTGACAAATAATATGTAGAATTTTTAGTAGGACTCATAAATAAAATAATATACAGGGCTTTCTATTTTGAAAAAATTTTATATAATGTAATTTCTTCGAAATGATAGTTCAAAACATATAAGTTTTATTGAAAAATTTTTTTGGTACACTGATTAATAAATGCTGTGGCATCATTATCCCATATATATGGTGCACCCTCTATACAGTTTTGTTAATGGCACTAATAGGGATAACAAAAAATTGTGATTGTACTAACGGGGAACAAAAACTGACTTAACCGGGAAGATAAACTTCTTTTTTGCTCTAAACTCTATGACGATTTGAGGCCGGAACCTACTGCAAAGCTAGTTCATGTTAATTTCATATTAAAGATATTCTATTTACAAAACAATAAAAATATCCAATTTTCTTCTTTCTAGAACACCCTATTCTTAAATGGGATGAAATAAGTTACAATACAAATTTGTTTAAATATATTTGGGACAGATTAACCTGTAGATGCTAAAGCGATAGGGGTATTTGTATAAGTGTGAAATTCAAGAAGGTAATCCATACAAATACTGCCAACGTCACCAAGTTTTCACGAATTTTGAAAGAAAAGAAGGTCGAAGAAATCTGGCTATATGACGTTTGGACGTTTTCTTAATTTAGTCGGAGTCATTATTAATAGATATTCCTGGATCTGGTGGTCATCTATGTTCATTGTACAAGGTAGTAAGTAGGAGGCCTATTCATTTTTCCTTTGAATTTCTATTTCAATATGTCGGCATCGATTGATAATATGGCTTATCTGAATGTCGCTGGTGTTTTTTATTTGAACCGCTGTACAGTGAACTTATGTGTGAAGTCTCAAAAATCTTTTGCAATTACAGTACGGATATCAAGTTTGAGTACCTTAGAGGCTAATTTATATAACTGCGACTATATGTGGAGGTAACTGATAGTATTGTAGTTGAAAAAGAAACATTAAGACGGATCAAAAACCACACTGTTATTTCTTATCCTTTTACAAAAAAATAAATTCTCTTTAAATGTGTAAAAAAATATTATTATCCTCCAATGTATAGTGCTTCTAGATTTCTCTTGCGTAGATTGAAAAAGGGATATTGCCGTTTCGCCGATCTTTTTGCAAGTTTCTTTCGAACTTGCCTGAGAACTTCTGCGGAATTTAGCACGAAATTTTTTCATGCTAGATTTCGAAGAAGTCAGCTCTTTGAACAAGCTTTGAAGGAGCCAGCAGGATGGTCGTTAAAATGTCATCATCACTTTTTCAATCGACACAGGAGAATTTCAAAAGAATTTTACTTTTGAAAGTTTCCTATTAATATTAAAATCTTTTCAATTTAAACTCAAAATTCACCAATTTCAATAGATATAATACTTTATATATACATATAGGGATACGACCGCCATCTACGACTTCTTTGACAACCCCTGTAAATGATATATCGTATACATCAGGTGGCAATTTCATAAAGAACGGCACAATTAACTTCAGAATTTAAATGTCGCCAAAGACAAATGGCACTGCTGAGCTTATTAAAATCAATGCGAAATAGGAATTACATTAATGAACTACCGTGATTTATCACGAGAAGACACATCACTTTTACGACTGAACGAGCGAAATTTTCGCTACGTTTCCGTTAAGAAATGATTTATTGCCACCTTATACAGCATGTCTGTCAATTACTGGTTTCACGTTAAAATACTACTTGATGTTGTATTAATTTTTGAAAGATTTTCTTGGAGTTGAAATTAGATAACTGGGGCAAAGTATCATGTCACAGCCATCAAAACAAATTTAAAAAGAAACCATCAAAAAAATAGAAGGCGGCCGAGTTAACATAACATTAAGTATATAGATCATTCAGGAAAATATTACTCAGGTCTACATACAGTCTGTCAAGTAAGAACGTGTCCCCAATAATTCATTTTTGGTAGATGCAATTCTAGAGATTCAACAAAAAATCATTAGCGGGAACCTTTATTTACGACACATTTTAGTAAAATAATCTAGTCGACAGCATGCCTCGAAGATGCCAGGCGCTTATTGGTGCAGGAGGGGATTGGACAACTTACTAAGCTAATTTCGCCAACATTAGCACACCAAAGTATACACCGTTGGCAAAAAAATGTTTTCAAACACATTTTTTTAAGAATACGCGCGGTTACGTCTACTTAATAGACTGCAGTTATGACGAGTTTAATTTATCTAATACATAACTCTCTTCCATAAGTCTCTATCTCTTGTCATCTCAATGAGATCGTGCATTGGTCTGTTGCACATTCTGGTTATTTGGTCAATCCATCGTGTTGCGGCACTTTCTCTTGATCTTCGACCTTCCACCTTGTCCTGGATGATGAGTCTTTCCATATTGTCATTATTTCTTCTCACAATGTGTCCAAAATATTTTAGTTGCTGAACTTGAATTCTGCTCGAGAGTCTCCTGGTAACCCTTAGTTCCTGCAAAATTGAGTTAAATTAAAACAAATGAAATTATATATATATATATATATATATATATATATATATATATATATATATATGTATATATATATATATATATATATATATATATATATATATATATATATATATATGTAGATATATATATATATATATATATATATATATATATATATATATATATATATATATATATATATATACATATATATATATATATATATATATATATATATATATATATATATATATATATATATATATATATATATATATATATACGAGGCTGGTTTGAAAAGTCCGTGCAAAGTCCGAGAGATGGCACCACCGGCGCGTATCGAGGTCATGTTTAGTTAGTAGCATCTCTTGAATGAACGCACACCAAGTTTCAGCCATATTGGTCTATTTCTTTGTGTTTGGCATTCGTGTGAATCAAGGAAGTCGCGAAAGGGACGAAAAAGAATTTCGTGTGGTGATTAAACATTACTTTATGAAAGGCAAAACGCCTCAGGAGACTAAAGAGAAGCTTGATAAACATTATGGTGACTCTGCACCTTCGATTAGAACAGTTTATTAGTGATTTCAAAATTTTCGGACTGGCCATATGGGCACAAGTGACGCTGAACGTTCTGGACGGCCTGTGGAGGTTACGACTCCAGAAATCATTGATCAAATCCATGATATGGTGATGGATGACAGAAGACTTAAGGTGCGAGATTGCTAGTGCTGTGGGCATTTCGACTGAACGGGTACATAATATTTTGCATAAACTTTTGGACATGAGAAAGCTATCCGCAAGATGGGTGCCGCGATTGCTCACGCTTGACCAAAAACGGAATCGTGTGAAGTGTTGCAAGGATGGTTTGCAGCTGTTCCAGAAGAATCCGGAGGACTTTAAGCATCGTTTCGTCATTGTGGATGAAACATGGATACATTACTATACTCTTGAGACCAAACAACAATCTAAACAATGGGTTACCAAGGGGAATCTGCACCAAAAAAGGCGAAGACCGTTCCTTCGGCCGGAAAGGTTATGGCGACTGTCTTTTGGGATTCGCAAGGGATAATCCTCATCGACTATCTGGAAAAGGGTAAAACTATTACATGTAAATATTATTCATCGTTATTGGATCGTTTGAAAACCGAGCTGCAAGAAAAACGCCCGCGATTGGCCCACAAGAAAGTCCTTTACCATCACGACAACGCACCAGCACACACCTCAGCAGTTGTGGTCGCAAAATTAATGGAAATAGGATTCCAACTCGTTTCACATCCCCCCTATTCTCCAGACTTGGCTCCCTCGGTCTACTATTTGTTCTCCAATTTGAAGAAATGGCTGGCGGGACAAAGATTTTATTCAAACGAGGAGGTGAATTCAGACACTAATGGATATTTTGCAGACTTGGACAAATCCTATTATTCGGAAGGGATCAACAAACTAGAACATCGTTGGACGAAGTGTATAAGCCTAAAAGGAGACTATGTCGAAAAATAAAAAAGGTTTACCCCAAACACATAAGTAGTTTTTATTTTTGCACGGACTTTTCAAATATATATATGTTATATATATATATATATATATATATATATATATATATATATATACATATATTATTTAATTTGTTTTAATTAATTTAACTTAATTAACTTTAATCAATTTATTTATTTTGTATGAATTTATTTACCGTATCTAATTTATTTAATTTATATAACTAATTTAATTTATTTAGTCTATTTGATTAATTTAGTTTATTTAATTTGTTTGAATCTATTTAATTTACTTCATTTATTTTAATTTATCTAATTTATTTAATTCGTTTTAATTTATTTAATTCATTTAATGTTAATTTATTTAACTTATTTGATTATTTCATTTGTTTGAATTTATTTAATTTGTTTGAATTTATTTAATTTACTTTATTTTCTTTTATCTTTTTAATCTGTTCTGATTTATTAAAATTTTTTAATTTATTTAACTTATTCGAATTTATCTAATTTATTTAATTTGTCTTAATTTATTTGTTGTTGTGCTAGCCCACAACATAAGTAATAATTTTCGTGTGTCTAGACTATATCGAAAATCTAATTAAATCCCATTAATGTTTTGCTGTAGTTTCTCGTAAATTCTATTCTGAGTCACTTTTAGGAAGATTTTTGAGTTGTTATTCCATAAGCTAATAGTGCGATAGTTTGTGCAATACTTTACTTTGATCTTTTTCGTAAAAGCGATAAACATTGATATCCATTAAGTATAATTCTCGTTGTATATCTAGTGCTAACAGGTTTACAAGAATTTGAATGTGTTTACTTTTAATAAATTTGATGGATTCAGTCCTAATTTATTCGAACTCGGAGATTTTTCTATGAAATTTAAAGCTTGCAAAGTACTAACCTATTTGTATATTATTTTTAAAAGTTCTCCTACGGATTTTTTTCATATTATTCATATTTTATTCATTTGGGTGATTACTTTATTATTTTAGTCAATTATTACGTAAGGTTGTTTTCGCCTTTGTATCCCAGTCAGTGCTTTGACTTATTCTTTGACTCTTTAGTTATTTTTCAACATTATATTTATTTCTATAGTATTTTTTCCTTTGTTTGTCTTATTTTTAATCGTATTTCTCCTTGGATGTGTTTGTATGCGTCTTTATTTTTCTTCATATTTAGAATTATATAATCTTCCCACCTTTTAAAATATAAAGATATTTTAGTCTTTATTTATATATATATATATATATATATATATATATATATATATATATATATATATATATATAAATAGTAATGATATTTGCAAAACCATATTTATTTCTTCTTCTTTGTGACATAATTTCCACTCTTTCCTCACGATATTGGTGTTAGCTAAGAGAAAATTTTAAACTCACCTCGTAATTTTTAGGGTGAAACATGCTGAAAAGTCTAATTCATAAAATCATTCAAATAACATGTCCCTTACTTATGGCGTAATAAATTACAGTGCTAGTTCATTAGTGTGATTTCCATTTTGCATTGATTTTAATAACCTCAGCAGTGTCATTTGTCTTGTGTGACATCTAAATTCAAGAAGTAAATTATTTCCTTCTTTACTGTAGTTCAAAACTGGCTTGTCAAAATGTCGTAGATATCTTTTAGTAACGATAGTCGAGGATTTTTGAGGTAGCAGAAATGGCAAGAAAATCAAGAGACTTGAACAAAATGCAAACTTCGTTCCTAGTTCGTTAAATTTTACTACATGAAATAGTACAAAATTTTATAAATATAAGTTGTATTTCGGCTACCATTTTGGAAAATTGTGACAATATTTCAATTTATTCTTATAACTTTGAACTCTTCACTTTACAAAAATGTTCGGAATTCAATTTTTTACTTCCCTTTACTAAAGAAAGTGTTGTATTTATGAAAAATCATTTTTGTATCACGTAATGAAAGACCTGTACATATTTAATAATAATAATAATAAAAGGTGTTTATTTTTAACTCGGCGAAGTCCAGTTATGAGCTGCTCATCTCAACCGAGCCAGTAGCTAAGCTAACAATATACAAAAAATAAGTATAAAAAATACAAATTCATTACTACAAAATTCAAGTACTGCCTAAATACTAGATAAAAATACATACAATAACATTACATCTGTATATACAAAAAAGAAGAAGAAGAATGTGAAACAGTACGGGTGGAGAAAAAGAAAAAAACATACAACAATCAGTCAGCTCAACAGCAAACATAACATAATGTACAGAAGAAGAAGACAACCATCGCCAAATGATTTTTTTTTTTTTTTTTATGGGTCTAGACCACGTGCTGCAGGGAAGTCCCTAAAGCGCTCCAGGAGCGGCACGAGTGCGGAAAAAGCGATTCACGTTGTTCTTGAATCGCTGTAAATTGTACTAGGTGGGAAACACAGCGCTGGGCAAATTATTCCAAAGGGATGACGTTCTCCATATAAAAGATTGCTTGAAAAGCGTTGTACGTGGAGTAACAAGCTGAACCTCATACGGATGCGAAGCACCAGCGCGACGTGTATTTCTAACATGCACCGCTTTGGGAGGAATTAAGCGGGCTACATCCTTCGAACACTTTCCATGAAAATACTTGTAGAACAGACTCAAGTCGCCAACCGTTCTTCGATGTTCCAGCGAATCAAGGCCGCCGGTCAAGTCCGGATCCCCAATCAGACGGACCGCTCTTCTCTGAACAGAATCCAACAAATGCAGTGTATGTTTGGGAGCGGAGCCCCAAACGTGGGAGCAGTATTCCATAGTTGGTCGAATTTGGGCTTTGTAAAGAATTAACAGTTGCTGTGGGGTGTAAAGCTTTCTGGTTCTAAATAATATTCCCAACTTTTGAGAAGCTCTCCTTGCTATGCCTGCAACATGTTCATGCCAAGACATATTTGCTCCCAAACTAACGCCCAACAAATTGAGCGACGATGCTAGGGGAATGGAGTGCCCCGACATAACTATGTCGGGTTCAGCAAAGTAAACTTTTTTAGAAAAAACTGCCGCTTGGGTTTTTGTAGCGTTAAATTCCACTTGGTTACTGTCACCCCAAGATAGAATTTCTTCCAGGTCTTTGTTAAGTTGAACGACCTCCTGCTGTCTGCGGATATTCGCCTGAGCAGCCGATGTCCGAGCGTTCAAGGTGAATGAAGAGACAAGCGTACTGTCATCTGCAAAGCTATAGATTGGATTCCCGGTCTTTTCCAGCAGATCGTTAATGTAAATGAGAAAGAGAGTAGGAGACAGTATGGAGCCCTGGGGCACACCGGCGTTGATAGTGAGGATGTTAGAAAGAAATCCGTCAACCACCACTCGTAAAGAACGCTCTCTGAGGAAACATGAGAGCCACAAACAGAACCTTTCAGACATACCATAAGAGCGTAACTTAGCCAACAGTCCATCGTGCCAAACACGGTCGAATGCCTTGGATATGTCAAGAGCAACCGTTCGAGATTCTCCAAAGTGTTCAATTGCGTTGTTCCAAACATGTGTTACATAAGTCAGAAGATCTCCTGTTGATCTATGTTTACGAAAACCATATTGGTGATCGCTAATAATATTGAATCGTTCGAGATATTTTAGAAGATGCTCATTGATAACCTTTTCCATGACTTTCGATATTATTGAAAGCAGTGCAACTGGTCGGTAGTTATTTGGCAAGGTCTTCTTACCTTTTTTAGGTATCGGCTGAACCGTGGCACATTTCCAGCAGGACGGAAATATTCCCTTTCTGTAGGACAGGTTAAAAAGTCTACAGAAAACTGGTGTTAGTTCCCTTGCACAGTTTTTGAGAACTATGGCAGGTATTCCGTCAGCGCCAGAAGCCTTCTTGGTGTCTAGCTTCATTAAAAACGCTTTATGATGCGCTGTCTGAAGACAACATCGGACATCCTTGAGTGCAATATGGGAATAGTAGGTGGTGTTTTTCCTTGGAAATCGACAGTAGAATGTGAAGCAAAGAGTTCAGCCAACAAGTTCGCTCTCTCAACGGGTGTGGTTGCAATGGAATTATCTGGCCGTGTGAGTGGTGGTATGGTGGATTTGGTAAAATTTTGACTAACTGCCTTCGCGACTGCCCAAAAGGACCTGGAATTGTTGGGACAAGCGAGAAGTTTGTTTCTAATTCGTTGATTGTGTGCCTCCTTGGTTTCGTCGATAATTCCCTTGCATCTGTTCCGGGCATGAACAAAGATGTTACGATTTACGGTGTTAGAATTTTCACGCCATTGTCGGTAGGCAATATGTTTAGAAGCAACAGCTTCTTTGCATTTTCGGTCGAACCAAGGCTTGCCGTTGGAGGAGCATTTCTTCGAAAAAGGGATGTAAGCTTCCATACCAGCCAAAATAACATCGGAGACCTTCCTGGCGCAGTCAGATGGGTTATCGGATCGAAAACAAATGTCCATCCAAGGGAAAGTTCGAAAGTATTCCATGAGATCTTCCCATTTAGCAGATTTGTAGTGCCAAATCTTGCGCGGCCTAGGCGCCTCTCTGTCACTGATTGGCAGGATACTCGATGTCGAAAGCAGTTTATGGTCGGAAGAACCTAACGGCGGATTTACGGTGACCGTGTAAATCTCCGGATTGGTGGTTAAAAACAGATCAAGAAGACTGGCGAACTCCCCGTCTCGATCAGGGATCCGTGTTGGTTCGTCAATAAACTGAGTTAAGCCATAACTGATTGAGAATGATTCAGCTTCACGACCTTGTTCGTCGGTAGTGTTTGAATATTTAAGCCAGTTGATATTGTGGACATTAAAGTCGCCCAGGATGGCAATTTCGGCACTTGGATAGTTACTTTGTAAATGATCGATGGTGTCTGCAAGAGAAGCGAAAAGTGTTCAAAAAATTGGTATCACTTGGTGGTCGATACAGGATACAGATGAACCTTGTGGTCTGTTGAGTCGTTATTTTTAACCACATAACATCAAACACACATAGGAATAAAAATAAAAGTCAAGTTGGGTTCCCGAGGAGGAATATCTTATAAATTAGCTTGAAATCATTAACTGACCTGCTTTGAATAGCGTGCGGTACAGAATTGTAAACACTCACTGCAGCATAGCTTTTAATACAAGATTTGTCATAAACTGAGTCTTGGATATATATAAGCTTCTGGAAGCATGTGCAGCATAGTTCCTGCTTCTTGCATATTTTCTGTTATTAAGACAATGTCGTCGACAAGACAAAGGTAATTTAACTTTTCACCGTGTTAAGCCTCATTTTTTCCCAGTTTATTGATTGTAGCATACTTTCTAGAAGTGTTACAAAAAGTTTGGGAGAGAGCGTATCACCCTGGTGATCACTTTCGGTTTGAAATTTCCTGATGGATTAGTTAGTTTGTGTTTTGACGTTAGCGGTAGCATCTTCATATATGTATTTAATTACGCTGGAGTATTAATGATCAATACATTTAGCAAGCTGATTTACAGAATCAAAAACCTTTTCGCTATCCACGAATATGACCGATATTATTATATTCTATACATTTTTCGATGAGGACTTTAACTGTAAACAGATTGCCGTTTGTTCCATACCCTGTGCAGAAACCTGTTTGCTCTTTTGAAAGAAAAAACTCAAATTTGTTTATTAGACGTTTGGTAAGTAATTTAGTGAATAATTTGTATATATGACTCAGGAGGCTAATGGGTCGATAGCTTGCATTAATCTATTGCGATGAAGTTATTCCTTCCATTATTAAATAACATATTCAGAGCTTTGATAATTTGGTGTCCTCTTTGTTTAGTTGCCTTCACCTGGGGCTTTGTTATTTTTCATACCCTTCATAGCTAACGGTTCTATCGTCATACATGTACTGCTAGAAAATCTTCTCGTAAATAGTTGCTGATTGTTTTTTAAAAAAAATGATAATAGAAAGGTAAAATAGATGGAAAAACTTCAGAAGAGATCGTAAGCTTAGATCTATCAAAAAATTTCAAACAAATTTTCAGTTGAACATGTACAGAAAAATTATTACCATTATTGTAATACTTAACTTTGACCATGCATGTTACCAGGCTAATCTTAAAAAATTAATGTCATTGAATCCGACACATGCGACTTAATGTGGAACAGTTGGCGACTTCAATAATACGTTTCGTGAATGTCGCAAACACAGTGATGATCTAACTATTCTCAAAATTAATGAAGAGATACTGTACACCAGGGGTGCTCAAACTTGAACTGCTGGCGATCTACCTCAATATTGTTAGATTACGATCAATCGACTCTGAGAGGCTGCAAGTAAGAGTGATGCAGGATTGTCGTCTAGGTAGGGTGTATCGTGGCATAGATATTAGGTTTCCGCACAATATGCATTTTTTTAGTCAAGGTAAGTGTAAGTCTGCTCTAAAATGTCAATGAAAAAACTCATAATTATTCAAAATTGCGAATTTATTGGTTCTTACAAAACAAACGAGTTCTAGTGTCTAAACTTAACTAAAGAGTGACTTTGGATGTTGAAGCGTGGCACTGCATGTCCTCAGCATACTTTTCATAAGATGGTACGTAATTACCGAGTGCTAATCGCAAACATGATGACATATGTTCGTCAGTTAGTCGATTGCGATATTTTGACTTAATTATCTTCATTTCAGAAAATGCAGACTCGCACAAGTAAGTTGACCCAAACATTGCCGTCAGTTGAAGGGCGATATGCCTTAGATTCGGATATTTATCTTCAGATATAAAACACCAGAATTTTGTATCAGATGCTGTGGCTTTGAGATGTATATCTGATATAATCTGCACTAACTCATTTTCAACAGAACATGAGTCCATGTTAAACTGACTTGCTATTTCAGTAGCTAATTCCTCAATGTTTTTACACGAAAAAGGATAACTCATAAATGATGCGATATTTGCCAATTTATTGAAATCATCAAAACGTATTTCGAATTGGCCCAAAATATTTGATAATTCTGCCTCATAAATATCATAATTCAACTGAGGAATCCTTGCTTTCAAAGACGGAAAATTTTTCAGATCCTTTCTTTTCAGTTGATCTATCATAAGTTGCAATTTACTTTTAAATGCGTTTATTGCGCTAATCATCTCAATAATAGTTTTTCCTTTACCTTGAAGCTCCAAATTAATGGTGTTTAAATGCATTGTGATGTCTATCAAAAATGCCAAATCAGTCAGCCATTTTCCGTTTTTTCAGCATCTGAGTGTCATCACCTCTTTCGTCCAGAAAAGCTGTTATTTCGGGCAATAATTCTTAAAACCTTTCTAGGAATTTTCCGCGACTCAACCACCTGACGTCCGTGTGACGAACTAAATCAGTGTGTTCAGCTGACTCACTGCAACTGCAATTTAAAGAGCCGTCGTTGCAAGCTACGTGCACGGATAGAATTCACAATTTTTATTGCAATGCTCATAATCTCCTCCATGTTTAGAACTTTTGAACACAAAACTTGTTGATGTATAATGCAATGGAAGGAGAAAAATGAAAGGAAATCATTGCTGGTGCTCCATCGGTTGTAATGCACACTAGTTTATATATTGGTAGCTTGTAGTTTGTTACAAAATTGAAGAAAACGTCATATATATCTTCGCCACGGGTCTTTCCTTTCAGAGGAATCATTGTCAAAAACTCTTCCTTAGCCGACATGTCATTGAATACCATTCGAATAAAAATACACAGCTGGGCAGTGTCTGTCATATCAGTGGATTCATCGAACTGTAAAGAAAAGTATGTACATTCCATGAAATCATGTTTTAGTTTATCTGCCATGTCATGACTCATGACTTCAACACGCCTTGTGACAGTCGGACGAGATAACTGAAGTTCTCTAATAGCAGACATAATCTCTGTTTTATTTTTAAAATCTCCAAATAAAGTCTCAGCCGCTTCAATAAATGCTTCATTCACAACCAATCCATCATCAAATGGTTTCTTGTGTTTCGCCAATATATGAGATATTTTAAATGACGCGATCGTTGCAGCTTTTGATTGTTTGGCTGGTCTTGTGAACATGGTTTGTTCTTTTTCCAAACAAGTTATCAAATCACGTACTTTTCGTTTTCTTAATTCACTCTGTGACGGAAAATCCTTTTCATAGTTTTTATGAACCGTTTAATGATGCCTCTCTAAGCTTAGGTATTGCAACTGACGTACGGCAAATGAGACAAATGCACTTATCCTTTACCATACAAAAGAAAAAATTCTTCCTCCCAATCGTTATTAAAATGATAAGTTTTACTTTTCTTCGCCGCACTTATTTTGGACTATTTATTAATAAACTTTGTAGCGATGTATCGCCTTCAAGTTACAACTCAGACTGACTCCTATTCTTGCAGGCGCAACATTTATATCGGCGCGAACGAAGTCTCGAATGTTCCCGTCAAACACGTCACCCGAAGTTTCTAGAAAAATGGGCGGGAATCAAAAACGCGGCTTTTCTTTGACAAGTACGGAGCGTTCCTTTGATAAAGTCGCCTTTTTTGCCGCTAGCAGGGGGTTATTACCTAAAACAAAATCTGTGAATAGTTCTATATCGGAATTTTTTTTTTCTCGAGATCGACTCAAAAAGCACTCGCGATCGACTTGTCGATCGCGATCGACCGTTTGAGCACCCCTGCTGTACACGATGTCTGTTAAATTTTCTATATGAACTCGCACTATCAGAAAATTTTCGAAGTCCACGAATATGAGCATCACAGTCTTATTATATTCTATACATTTTTCTATGAGGACTTTAACTGTAAGCAGATGGTCGTTTGTCCCATATCCTGTGCAGAAACAGGTTCTCTCTTGAAAGAAAAAACTCAAATTTATTTGTTAAATGTTTGGTAAGTAATTTAGTGAATAATTTGTATATATGACTCAGGAGGCTAATGGGTCGATAGTTTATAAGGTCTTTTATATGCGTGATGACAATAGTTGCATTAATCCATTGCAATGGAGTTATTCCTTCCAGGAGGCATTTATTAAATAACATTTTCAGAGCTTTGATAATTTGGTATCCTCCTTGTTTAATTGCCTTCACCCGGGACTTTATTATTTTTCATACCCTTCATAGCTGATGTATGTGATTTCTTCTTCTGTGATCTCTGGGATCTCTTTCGACCCCTAAGTTAGGACTTTTGGTATGTTGATTTCTATGCTTCTGTCATGTAACGTATATAATTGTTGATAAAATAATTCGATGACCTTTAAAATATCTCTTTTTGTCAGTTATTATATTACCATGCATGTCCTTAATCTTACATATGACCTTCCTTCCTATTGTGTTTTAAGCTCTTATTTTGTCCTACAACGTTTTTAAATTCTTCTGCATTTTTTTGTATTTTGTTTTTTCTAATTTCCTTAGATATCTTCTCATTTAACATATAGTCGTCTATTCATCTATAGTCTTATCCACCATTTTTCTCCTTTGCCTCATTAACTAGTTTAGTCTTTGATTCAGTTTTTGTTCTCCTTGTTGTTTTTTTTAATCTCATTACGAGTAAAATTCGTGCGCAACATCTTTAAAAATGAAAAGTTTAAATTCTAACATTTGTCAATACACTGTATGCACATAAAAATTCCTTGCCCCATTTCCTTGATACAATATTGTTTATTCTCATTTCTCTACTGCTGCTATATTCCAGTTAGACAAAAAAATGGCTTCTGAAGTACTTTCCCTGTCTGTAAAAAATAAAACGACAAATGTTCATTCAGACACGCTTGGTTTAGATTAGATACCCATACAACTTGCTGATATGGGATACAATGTCTCCCTTGCTTTGACAGGTTAGATTTAGCGTAACGTTTCGATGCAAAACAGTTTTTTATAAAAAGAACTAAAGAAGTGTACGTGTCATACAATTATTACTGCAGAGCTAAATTTAAATTAATAAAATATCATTTTGATCCATTTGTTTCTTGGCTTTGATTCACAAATGCAAAAATAAAATATAATTCCAATATTAATATTTAGAAAATATTTTCTTTGAGCTGAACATCTTTCTGTTAGAAAATTGAAATGAATTTTGTTTGCAGGTTGTGCTCACATAATCCTGTATAATTATCACTTTGATTTTGTGTGTTGTGTTATGTTACTGGGAGATTTAACCTATGTATGATTTTAAGTTTAATTAGATAATATTAAATGTTATAGGTAAGTTTACTTACATGCTCTTTTCTCACTTTATTTTGGATAAAAAATCTGGATTGATAAATTTAAGTAGATTGACTTGTGCTAGATTAGATCACAAATATAAATATACTTAACATTAAAAAAAAAAATTCTCTTATTGATGCTCTGTACTTCTTTTGTTTGAATTTGTAACCTGGAATTGTCAGTCAAGAAATTTGAATGTTGTTATTGTTTTTTCTTGTCCATCTTTCAAGATATTTATTCTAACCATTTTGTTTGAATGTTCGTTTTACTAGAGCTAGCCTAAAAGAACGGTTTTATCATGGTTGCTTGTTGTTGAAATTTTATAATTTCTTGGACGAAACAAATAAAAGTATAGGTCTAAATGTACTAGACTAGATTCATTTTCTATACCGCTCGGTAGTAATTACACTGTTCAAGAAAGTAAGACTAGTATGCAAAAAAAAATTTAATGTCTTCTATAATATATATAAAATGCAACGTCTCTCTGTCTGTCTGTCTGTCTGTCTGTCCGTTAGCGCGCTTATCACTGGAGAACCTCTTATCCGATTTACGTACTTTTTTATTAAAACATACATATGTTCTCTGGCCATGTTATAGGCTATATTTTATTACGATAGGTAGCATAAGGAATGAGCAGTGACGTAAAATAGTGAATGAAGTCGGAAAAAAGTTTGCCGCTATCGCGTCCCCTTGCAATATACAGCCTAAACCAATAAATATGGAACAATATTAAGTAGCAGAAAATATCTATAATCTATAAACTATAATATATATAAAATGGAATGTCTCTCTGTCTGTCCATTAGTGCATTTATCACGCGAGAACCACTTATCCGATTTACGTGTCTTTTTTTTAAATTCATACATATATTCTTTGGCCAGGTTATATAATTATAATAAGAATCTATATCTATAATATATATAAAATGCAACGTCTCTCTGACTGTCTGTCTGTCCGTTAGTGAGCTTATCACTGGAGAACCACTTATCCGATTTACGTGCTTTTTTTAAACATACATATGTTCTCTGGCCAGGTTATAGGATATATTTTATTACGTTAGGTGACATAAGGAATAAGCAGTGACGATAATAGCAAATCAAGTCGGAGAAAAGTTTGCTGCTAGGGCGTTCTCTGGCAATACACTGCCTAAAGCACTAAATATGGAACAAAATCATGTAGCAATGCAACGTCTGTCTGTCTGTCCGTTAGAGCGCTTATCACTCGAGAACCACTTATCCTATTTACGTGTTTTTTTTTTTAATTCATACATTTGTTCTCTGGACAGGTTATCTATAATCTTCTATCTAGAATATTTATAAAATGCAACGTCTCTCTGTCTATCTGTCTGTCTGTCTGCCTGTCTCTCTGCCTGTCTGTCTGTCTGTCCGTTAGTGCGCTTATCACTTGAGAACCACTTATCCGATTTATGTGTTTTTATAAATTTATACATATGTTCTATATAATTCAATATAAGCCTAGATAATGAGAGATAAGATAAGATAATGGGAGATAAGAAGAAATAATGGCAGATAAGTCGAGATAAGTCGCGATAATGGGAGATAAGGTGAGATAATGGGAGATAAGTTTAAATAATGGGAGATAAGGACAAATAATGGAAGATAAGTAGAGATAAGTCTAGATAATGGGAGTTATGGTGAGATAATGGGAGATAAGGAGAAATATTGCGAGATAAGTCGAGATAAGCCTAGATAATGGGAGATAAGGTGAGATAATGGGAGATAAGGAGAAATAATGGGGAGATAAGGAGAAATAATGAGAGATGAGCAGAGATAAGCCTAGATAATGGAAATTATGTAGAGATATTGGGAGATCCGACGACCCATCTGACTGCGCCAGGGAGGTTTCCGATGTTATTTTGGCCGGTATGGAGGCTTACATCCCTTTTTCGAAGAAATGCCCTTCCAACGGCAAGCCTTGGTTCGACCGAAAATGCAAAGAAGCTGTTGCTTCTAAACATCTTGCATACCGACAATGACGCGAAAATCCTGACACCATAAATCGTAACACATTTGTTCGTGCCAGGAACAGATGCAAAGAAATTATCGACGAAACCAAGGAGTTACACGATCAACGGATTAGAAACAAACTTCTCGCCTGTCCCGGCAATTCAAGGTCCTTTTGGTTCGCTAAGGCAGTTAGTCACAATTTCACCAAATCCACCATACCACCACTCACACGGCCAGATAATTCTATTGCAACGACACCTGTTGAGAAAGCGAACTTGTTGGCTGAACTCTTTGCTTCACATTCTACTGTCGATTTCCAAGGAAAAACACCACCTACTATTCCCATAGTGCAGTCAAGGATGCCCGATGTGGTCTTCAGACAGCGTATTATAAAGCGTATTCTGATGAAGCTAGACACCAAAAAGGCTTCTGGCACTGACGGAATACCTGCCATAGTTCTTAAAATCTGTGCGAGAGAACTAACACCAGTTTTCTGTAGACTTTTCAACCTATCCTACAGAAAGGGAATATTTCCTTCTTGCTGGAAATGCGCTACAGTCCAGCCGATACTTAAAAAAGGCAAGAAGACCTCGCCAAATAACTATCGACCAATCGCACTGCTTTCAATTATATCGAAAGTCATGGAAAAGGCTATCAATCAGCATCTTCTAAAATATCTTGAAAGATTCAACATTATTAGCGATCACCAATATGGCTTTCGTAAAAATAGATCAACAGGAGATCTTCTGACTTATGTAACACATGTTTGGAACAATGCAATTGAACACTTTGGAGAATCTCGAGCGGTTGCTCTGGACATATCCAAGGCATTCGACCGTGTTTGGCACGATGGGCTGTTGGCTAAGCTACGTTCTTATGGTATGTCGGAAAAGTTCTGTTTGTGGCTCTCATGTTTCCTCAGAGAGCGTTCTTTACGAGTGGCAGTCGACGGATTTCTTTCTAACACCTTCACTATCAACGCCGGTGTACCTCAAGGCTCCATACTGTCTCCTACTCTTTTTCTCATTTACATTAACGATCTGCTGGAAAAGACCGAGAATCCAATCTACAGCTTTGCAGATGACAGTACACTTATCTCTTCATTCACTTTGAACGCTCAGACATCGGCTACTCAGACGAATATCCGCAGACAGCAGGAAGTCGTTCAACTTAACAAAGACCTGGAAGAAACTCTATCTTGGGGTGACAGTAACCAAGTGGAATTTAACGCTACAAAAACCCAGGCGGCAGTTTTCTCTAAAAAAGTTAACGTTGCCGAACCCGACATAGTTATGTCGGGGCACTCCTTTCCTCTAACATCGTCACTCAATTTGTTGGACGTTAATTTGGGAGCAAATATGTCCTGGCATGAACATGTTGCAGGCATAGCAAGGAGAGCTTCTCAAAAGTTGGGAATATTATTTCGAACCAGAAAGCTTTACACTCCTCAACAACTGTTAATTTTTTACAAAGCTCAAATTCGACCAACTATGGAATACTGCTCCCATGTTTGGAGCTCCGCTCCCAAACATACACTGCATTTGTTGGATTCTATTCAGAGAAGAGCTGTTCGTCTGATTGGAGACCCGGAACTGACCGTCGGCCTTGATTCGCTGGAACATCGAAGATCGGTTGGCGACTTGAGCCTATTCTACAAGTACTTTCATGGAAAGTGTTCGAAGGATGTGGCCCGCTTAATTCCTCCCAGAGCGGTGCATGTTAGAAGTACACGTCGCGCTAATTCTTCAGATCCGTATGAGGTTTAGCTTGTTACTCCCCGTACAACACTTTTCAAGCAGTCTTTTATATGGAGAACATCATCCCTTTGGAATAATTTGCCCAGGACTGTGTTTCCCACCGAGTACAATCTACAGCGATTCAAGAACAACGTGAATCACCTTCTCCGCACACCTGTCGCTCCTGTAGCGCTTTAGGGACTTCCCTGTAGCACGTGTGCTAGACCCATAAAAAAAAAAAAAGATAAGGAGAATTATTGGGAGATAAGGGGAAATAAAAGGAGATATTTTATTACGTTGGGTAACATAAGGAATAAGCAGTGACGATAGTAGTGAATCAAGGCCACGCGAGCGGAGCCGCGGGCCCGGCTAGTTATACCATATAGATAAGTTAATTAATGAAGGTGCGCTTGTATATAAATGTATTGTGACAATATATAGTAATGTTATATATCGAGTGTATCCCTTTAAATTAATATTATTAATCTAACAATAATATATAGATATAGAGATACTCGTTTCACGCCACTAGGGTTTATGAGAATGACTTGACTAGCAGACAGACCAGTGAAGACAACTTAAAAAAGAATTACACGTAAGTATAGGAAAGGATGTGGATCGTTCGAAATTCAGTATGTGCGATAATATTTAAATTATTCTTTTTAAAAAAATTTGCGAAAAAATCTCCCCGTTGTTACTTTTTAGTGTTTCTGGAATCCATAAAGTTAAGGATATATTGTGTTCCAATAGCTTGTCAATAAGACCGTCTGAATGGTTTTAGATTAATCTGCAGCCGAATAATGTATAGCTGAAGTAAAAATATTTTAAAAACTAATTACATTAGAACCCCGGTTATCCGAGGTAACGTGGGAGGGCACCCTCCTCGGATAACTGAAAACTCGGATAATTCGGATTTGTTTTTTATTCATTCAAAAAATAAACACCAATACTTTAAACCGATGTATTAACGTTTTTAACATATAAATAGGTACATACATTATAAAACAGTGAAATAGGTATCTATGCGCTTCTGTATCACATTGCATCTTCTTTTTCTCGCTGCAATGTTTCTCCTTCTATTAAGAATAGGCAAATCCGCTGGGGTTGCCTCTGGTTTTTGTTCGATATACCTCAAAGCTTTTTCCAAAGAAGCAAAACCTTCTTGATGAGAGATCTTAGTGGGAGACTGTTCATCCTCTACGGCTTCGTCATCGTCATCTGATTTTTCGGTTTCCTGAAAGGCATTCGTTATTTCTTCAATACTCATTTCTTCTTCTAAATCATCTGCTGTAATCCATTCAACAATATCTTCTCTTGTCACATTTTCGCAACCTTTTAATTTTTGCATTAATTCAAATAAACTTTTGACCAAGCTTTTTGAATAGTGGTAGTACGCACAGAATCCCAAGCTTGACTTACCCAGTAAATAACATTTTTTCAGTGTAACTTTTCTCATCCCATTGATAATATCCTCCTTTTCTCTGTATTCTAACAGATGTTCAAGATATAAACGCCTATAATTTTTTTTTTTAATATTTTCGAGGATGCCTTGATCCATTGGTTGCATTATGCTCGTTACATTTGGAGGAACAAATTTTATAACAATTTCGCCCACATGAAGTCCTTCTCCAGGGTGAGAGAGGGCATTATCTATTAACAAAATTGCTTTAATAGGAAGACGGTTTCTACTCAAAAATTTAGTCACAGATGACACGAACTCTTTTTCAAACCAGTTAGTAAATAAGGTCACATCCATCCATGCGCTCTTCTGACTTTTGTAATAGACTGGTAGGGCTTTGGGTGAGATGTCTTTTAAAGCTCTTGGACGTGCAGACTTGCCAATCACCATCAGTGGGATTTTGTGCTTGCCAGATGCATTGGAACATACCATTATAGTTAATCTTTCCTTACTTGGTTTGTGCCCAGGAGCTGATTTTTCCTGTCGAGATGCCACTGTTTTTAATGGAAGCATTTTATAATTCAGACCAGTTTCGTCAAAGTTGTAAATTTGATCATATGTGTATCCACAATCTTCGATTTGCTTTTTAAAGTTCTGCTTAAACTTCTCAATTGATGACACCTCAGCAGAAAGTTTTTCACCACATACAGTCAGTTATCGTACACCGTACCGTTTTTTCCAGCGGTCAAGCCATCCAGAACTGGCTGTAAACTGATCTATCTCTGGGAATTGCCTACTAATCATTATTGCTTTCTGTTGTAAAATTGGACCTGACAGAGGCACACCTTTTGATCTCTGTTGGTTAAACCACATGAATAAAGCTTCGTTAACCTTTTCATTGTCGCCGGTTTTCATTGATTTTCTTCCTGAGGACGAGGAGGCTTGATTTATACACCACTCTTCTATTTTTGTGCGGTTTCTTTTCCAATCTCCAACCTCACCTACTCCATAATCTCGTGCAACAACTTTAATCGTCTCTCCTGCTTCAATTCTTCTGATGGCTTCTAATTTTTCTTCAATAGGAACGACGATTCTTTTACGCTTGTTTTGCTCCATTATAATACGACAAACAAAAATTCAAACAAAGCAGTTCGTATTAATTACACTTAACTTCCAGAATTCCAACCAAATAAATTATGTGAGTATACTCGTACTTCTCCATAGTAAACGCTATAACGCACTGTATTCACGCAAATTTACATGCTGAAAGAGTCCAAAAACATAAATAGGGGAACCCCTCACACGGGCCAGGGGATTCACCGAAGGCCCCGACGATTTTAAATGGAAATATGTACATACATATTTTAGAGGCTCGGTTAATACGCCGCATAGACGCGTGTACCTCGGATAATCAGGTTCTTAGATTGGCTCGGTTACTCCGGAGCTCGGATAATCGCGACTCGGTTAATCGGGGTTCTACTGTATTTGTAAAAGATTTTACAAAACATTTATATAATCAAATGTAAAATGAAAATGTTAGCTCTTGTTTTAAAAACAATATATCTTTTAAAAGAATTGCAAGTGTATAATATGCAGTAATATTTTTTTAATATTCTTTTCTTAAAAAAGTTATTAGTTTTCTTTGAATTTCGGGACCAACTTTTTTTTTACTTTACGACGCTTTTAGTTATCACAAACAATGCCGCAAAAAGTAGTTTCTGAAAAGAGTCTAAAATCTATGCTCAACACCTTTAAACAGGAAAGATTTACATTCTCGCCTAAAATAAAGAACATTTGTCCATACATAACTAAACTCTATGCACATATAAATTTCCTGTCTCATTTCCTTGATGCATTATTGTTTATTCTTCTTTCTCTACTGCTGCTGTATTCTTTGTGTTAAAAATAACAAAAAATGACGTCTGAAGTACTTTTTCCTGCCTGCAAAAGTAAAATAACGAAGCGGCTAATGCGAGTGTTCATTGGGGCGCGCTTTGTTTGGATTTGATCAATTTGAAATTGCCGGTATGGGATACAATGTTTCCCTTTATTTGATATTTCGGATTTAGCGACTACGTAATGTTACGATATAAAAACAAGGGAGAGAAACAATTACTCTAGTTATTACATGAAATTTTTGTAATGAAATTATTGATATATCTATACGGAGTGTTATATGAATAGTTTAATATATTGAAATTGGCAAATTTTGGGATCAACAGGAGACAAAATAATTTTAAATTGATTTGGCTTATTAAACGAACATAACCAGCAAAAGAAACAAGGAGAAGCGTAAAAATTTAATGATATTTCTTAGAAATTTAATAGTTATGTACCTTGTATTTTGTTTGGGAGTTTTACAATAACTATGCTTTTAAGGTTTGTTTTCTGTATTACTTACAAAGCGTAGTTGAAGAAGCTTAAGTACGTTAGTCAAATCTTTCAACAGTTTTGAATATTTTATTATTGTTACCCTAAACGGCCAAGTCAATAAACAGAAATGGAATAAACGTCGATGATATATCCAAAACACTAGGATATTAAAAGCATCTACATTCTCCTAAAATGAGGATCTGGGCATGCGACATTAAACTTCTTAAGAAAGCGAGAATTTCTTTACACCTGCTCTTAATACTTTATATGATTATAACTTGAATACTGCTAAAACCGTAATGGTTTACGCTGAGATGGCAGTATTTTTAGGAAATAATTTTCCTAATTTTTCTATTTATCACTATTGTCTTATTTGTTTAATACATGTAAATTTAAATGAAAATTTTTCAATAACAGTTGTTCGTATAATTTATCACGTTGTATTGGTGCCACTAGTATCACATAATCTCCAAGATTTAAAATACAGAGCAAATAGCTACTGACAGTTTAAAAAAAATTAGATTTTTAGAAATTTTCAGAAGAGATTGTAAGCTCAGATCTATCAATAAATTTCAAGCAAATTTTGAATTCAGCATGTACAGAAGATTTATTACCACTATTGTAAGAGTTAATTTTGACCGTACATGTTACCCGGCTATTCTTAAAAAAAATAAAGTCATAGAATCCGACTCATACGAGTTATGTGGGACAGTTGGCAACTTCTTTCATATTTTTCGTGGATATAGTGATGATCTATACTTAAAATTAATAAAGAGCTACCGTACACGATATCTGTTAAATTTTCACACTTTTAGACAATTTTCAATCGTCATGTCTTATTTATACAAAAACAATAGTATAACTATTTTCTTGCTTCGAAAAAATCATCATGTCATCTCAAATCCTGACCTACCTATTTGTTTTAAAATACTGGAATCGGCCCAGAGTGAAAAGAGTCTGCACCTGTCTACATTTCTATTAGGCAAGGCCATTTTTAGTGTTCCGTACGGAACACTTAAAAGATGACTTTGGTGTCTGTCTGTCCGTCTGTCTGTCACCCCGATTTTTCTCCGAAACTATTTGTCATAGAAAGTTGAAATTTGATAATAATATAGGAATTGATGGCCTCATCAGAGCCATGTAGTTTTGAAAGTTAAATTTTGACTTAAGGGTTTAGTTTTGGGGGGTAAAATCGGAAGTGAAAAAAAAATTTTTTACTAGGTAATCGAGTGTGGCGTCAAATAAAAGGTTGTGAAAACACGAGTAAAATATATATATATATATATATATATATATATATATATATATATATATATATATATATATATATATATAATGTAATATTTGCGCGCACCTTTCTTTGTATTATTTTTAAAAAATCGCGAAAAATCGCTGTCCAGCCGTCTTATCTCGAAAAGTACTTATCAAAAAATTTTGAAAAAATTCTGGAATATTCTCCACGGGGTATAGATTGAACGAAAATTATCACGAGTGCATTACCTTTAATAATTTATCTGGTATATATAAAAAAAAAAAATTTCAAGGTCATCAATTTTCAGTAAATATTGGAAATAAACTTTGTTGAAAACTTATTTGGGGTGTGTTTTGTGAAGTCACTAATCATTTTACACTTCCGTTACAACATTTTTTATTTTAAAAGCAATCAACGTACGGAACACTAATTGCGCAAGTTCAACTTGCACTTGACCGGTTATTTTTTTATAAGCAGCCACTGCTCAATCTCCGCCAATAGTTTATGATGCACTGAAAATTTAATATAAAGTGGTCCAGTTAACGACTGGCTCTCTGGTATAACTGCCTAAGGCAAAAGTGACAAAAAGTTGCCAATTTTAAATATAACAGTGTTACTTCTACTGAGATAGCTGGAAGATGATGTTTGTTAAGATTTAATTGAAAAGTAGTTATTTTTTTGATGATGTCTGCAAGGTAATGTACAACTAAATAAATACGGACTACGATTTTAAGCAACACATTAGTATGGCTCCTTATATGGATTGTTATTGTTTAAAGTAGAGGTCCAGTCTATTTTTTACCTTTAGATATGAAGAAATAATAAACTATCACTTTTTAATATAAATTAAATAAGTAAAAAAATGTATAGCGCCGTTCAAGTAGCAAAATCTATAACGCATTTCGATCATCTGATGTTAACATCTTGATGTAGATCAGGCAGTATCGTAGCAGTAAGTTGTAGCTCTATATCCTAAGATGTCTTATTGCTCTAGCGAATACAAGTCACCAGAAATTTTCTATACAATACAAGAGATTCTTCGCCCTTAGACAATAAACAACGATAAAACAATACACGGTTTTCACAATATACAGATTAATCTTAGAAACACAGTCGCGGACTTTACGGTTTGCGAATTATAAGAGCAACATACTCATCATAAGCCCATGGGCATATCATGCATTACATAGCCGGTAGTGTAGTAAATAGAAGTGTTCGTAAATAATTAAAATGGAGAGGAGATTAAAAAAAGTATATGCAATCGTTGCTACTGTAAAAGTACAGGGGCGCCAAAAGTAATAAACCTATTCCAAACGAGCCTACTAGCAAAATACCAATCCAGGATGAATTTCGATCTACTTGGTCTCATCAGCTAGGTGTAGGTGAGGCAGTATCACGCGTTTTACAGCCATGATCAGCAACATGGAAATCTTATATTCTAAGACATCATAGTACGCCAACGTACAGAAGTCAACCATGTGATCCCGTGGTAACAACAGAAATGGCTGAGAGGCAAGGAGCCAACTTCCAGCGCAGTTGAAACTTATACCGACAAAGATAAAATACAGCTATTTTATCTAACTATTTTCGCTGTATTACAAATTCCAATTCAAGGATTTATGGTTTCTGTCATACACTAGTTTTTGATCTCCTTGCGGAGTTTTTAGCTAGTTAAAAAAAAAAGTCATAAGTTAACATACTATGAAATTCCAGTATCATGATTTATCGTTATTTTAGATTAATTTCAATGACCAACGACAAATATTCCAATGCAAATTATATAGCCTCTTTTCATAACGGAAAAGTAAATATTTTAGAATTTAATACATAACTTGCAAAAAGCGAATGTCGGAAAATCTACGTCTCGCATAATAGAGTAATTTTACTGAAAAGGCTTAAGTTGTACTAATTTATTTCCTCCGACCGCCATTACATAGAAATCGGTTTGGGCTTGGCTTAATCTAAATGAAATTAGCAATGAGTTTGTAAATTAGTTTCTTACTTTCTGCAAATTAGTCAACTAGTGAGGCGGAAGAATTTCCGCTTTTAATGCGATTATGGCTGATAATTACCTATTGTTTTGAAAATTCAGTTTCGAGAAACTGATTTCTGCTGATTCGGTTTACATTCAACTTTTTTCCATCAATTATTATTTTCCTTCTTCTAAGGTTCTCTGCATCGTTGTAGTTAATGCGATTTAAGGATTTAAATATTTTATTTTCAAGAATTTCATTGTATTTTAACGCTATTATTCACACATATTTTAATTTTAAGTTACCTTTACTCGGTTGCTTATTTCAAAAAATATAGTTTCTTTCCAACATGGATATATGGGAACCTTGAAATAATTTTATTTTCATAAATGTTATCAAAGAGAAATATATAAACTAAAATATATCATAAATAATATAATACATATACGTGATTCAATTTAAATATATAATATGCACCTGGAACATAAAAACTCTTTACCAGACAGGAAAAGCTCATAATGCGATCCTAGAAATGGGATTGGCATATTCATTATGGGAATAAGCGAAGTGAGATGGCCAGGTTAGTTCAGGTTAGCTGTAGCATGAAAAATTACAAAATCAAGATAGGCCGAAAATAAACATGAGTATGGAGTGGGAGTTATAGTTGACAAAGCTTCAGACAAATGCGTCACAAATTTTACGCCTATTTCACAAAATAATGCTTCTACATATAAGAAGGAAACCTATTCCTCTTAACGTCATACAAATATATGCTCCTACTGCAGATAAACAGGATGAAGAGGTTGAGCAATTTTGACAGCAAATAACAGAAGTCCTAAAAAGAATACCAAAACGAGACTTGACAGTCATAATGGGAGACTTCAACGCCAAGATTGGAGGAGGTAGGTCAGGAACTTCTGTAGGACCATATGGTCTAGGTGAAAGAAACAATAGAGGCGAACGACTAAACTGTTTCAGTGACGAAATAGGTTATGTTACCACTAATATCTTGTTGAACCTACCACCACGAAGATTATACATGTGAAGATCTCCACTAGACTCACCAGAACATATCACCAGAAATCAAATAGACTATAATCTAGTGAATAAGCGTTTTAGAAATAGTGCTGTATCTATCAAAACATATCCCAGTGCTGATATAAACTCGGATCAGAATTATCTTGAAAAAATTAAAAAGGAAATAGAAAAATACGCATACGATATGCGACAACTTAAAGATGAAAATGTAACAAACGTAATTAAAAAGATCTTAATAAAGAACCCTGAGGCATGAAATCTGAAATAGAAGAGTTAAATGAAATAACCAGGGGGGCAAAGAATAAGTATCTAAGAAAGAAGAGAAACTGAAGATATGGCAAGACTATATTACAGAGTTATTTTCTGATGCTACAATGCTCAATAGACTGGTTTGGGTCCCGTATTATAACCGATAAAGTGCGCATTGCAATAAATCAACTAAAAAATGGAAAAGCCACCTGTCTCGATGAATTCTATGGGGAGTTTCCTAAGCTCCTAGATGAGGATAGGGTTAAGTGGCTTACGGTATTCTACAATAAAATCTATGATTAAGGCACAATACCAGAAATTTTGTTAAATTCTGAGTTTATAACGATCCAAAAAAATGCAGGCGCTAAAAAATGCAGAGAATATCGAATAATTAGCGTCATAAACCATCTTTTAAAAACATTTCTGAAAATCATTCTCAGAAGAATATACAAGTTCTGTAAAGAAAACATGTCAGCTATACAATTGTTTTCTATGCAGGTTTTGGTTCAATGATGTAGAGACGTTACCTGTGACATAAATTTGTGCCTGATCGACTACCAAAAGGCCTTTGATAGAGTCTAACATCACAAAATGGTCGAAATTCTGAAAGACCTTGGGCTAGATGGAAAGGATTTGCGGATTATTGGCAACCTCTACTGGAAGCAGGTGGCATTTATTAAAGCAGAAGGTGAGCGCTCAAAAGCAATATCAATTGAGCGTAGAGTAAGGCAGGGTTGTACTTTGTCTCCACTATTGCTTCATATATACTCTGAGCAAATCTTCGAAGAGGCTGATGAAGGAATTCTGCTTAATGGGGAGCAAATAAATAACATTCGTTACGCTGATGATACGGCGATTATGGCTGATAACTTAAAGGGTATACAACATCTTATGACAAAAATAAACGAAGTCAGTAATCGATATGGCCTCGAACTTAATATCAGTAAAACAAAGTACATGGTAATCAGCAAGTCTCCGGTTCCCGCTACCTCGTTGATGGTTAAAAATTAACAAATACAGAGAACTCCACAATATTGATATCTAGGTACCATGATAAACAAAAAATGGGATCATTCGCAGGAAATTCGTCGCCGTATCGAAAAAGCTAGTGCAGTGTTCCTCAAATTGCCATTACCTTTCAAAAGCTCAGCAATAAAATTGTGCACGAAAATGAGACTCCTAAGATGTTATGTCTTCAGTGTCCTTCTTTATGGTGTGGAATCTTGGACGCTGAATGTAGCCACTTCTAAGAAACCTGAGGCATTTGAATTATGGCTATATCGCCGAATTTTGTAAATTTCTTATACTGACCATAGTACGAACGAGGATCTCTTACATCGCATGAACAAGAAACTGAAAATTATGGAAACTGTTAAAGTAGGAAAATTGGAGTATTTAGGACATATAATGAGAAATGTAGAAATACTACCGGTCTTTTCAGAGTTGCAGTGGATAAAGTAATAATAGCCAGAATGATTGCCAACATTCGAACCGAATAAGTATTCTAAGAAGAAGATATAATAAATAATATAATACATATACGTGAATAAATATACCGACATATACACTGGTGGGCAACACAAACGATTTTGCTTCATTCAACACCGATCCTTGAAATTTTGATTTTAGTTTTTATCAATAAATTTAGGCCAACCTTTAATTATGAACATTAAGATATCTGCCAAAGCAAGACCTTTTTCTTTTAATTGATTGTAAATTCTGGTTACAAATCGTGTATAGTATTAACAAGCTATGTATATTTTACCTTTGACATCAACAGGGGAACTTTCTCTTGTATATAATTTTTTAACACATTAAGTTAGAGACATTTTACAGAACTGTGACAGCAACATAAATTACACAGGTCAACATTTGATATAAAAAAAATCACTCGGAGCGGTATGGTCCTTATAGGGTTTTTGGGGTCGCTGATTACGATGAGCGGGTTGGTTAACATTCATCACATCAGATTCAAGGTCATTTGAAGGTCAAATAGAGAAAAAACCGTAGGAAAAATCTGAAAAATTTCATGCGTATGTTTTTGAGGTCCCTGAGTCAAAATCTGTAGTTTGTTTGACCTTATGCCTTTTCCCAGAGGTCATTTGAAGGTCATTTGAAGGTCAAATAGAGAAAAAATCGTGGAAAAAATCTGAAAAAATTCATGCGTATGTTTTTGAGGTCCCTGAGTCCGAACCCGTAGTTTGTTTGACTCAAGCCGCCTTTCAGAGGTCATTATAGGTCATTTCATCATCAGTTTATGTTTATTTGAAAAATATGTATGGTCATTTTGCGTTGTTAAATTTAATTTTGTTTTTATCGTGCACTTGCGAAGCATACAGAGGTTAATTTACGGTACATTTTTATTGATTATATCTTATACATATCATTTTACATTTACGTTAATATATCACAATCAAAATGTCTTTTATGCTGCTCGGTCATTACAAGGGAATTAATATGTGAAATATAAGCTAAATAATGGCAGACTGATGCAAGCAAATGTTTTAATACTGTTTAAAGGTACTTATTCGTAAAACTTAAAATATTGTTCATATCAAAAATAGACTACAAATATTTTGACTAGTTTTGTGACTGTGAAATAGACTTTTAAAATCTAAAAAAAAATTTGACCTAATTTTTGTACTCTCGATGTTCGTTCCATATATCTAGTAAATTTAAAGTCCAGCCCGACTGTGTTTCTTGAGGTATAAATGAAACATTGTGCCCTATGTTATGTTTAAATTTTATTTTATAACTCAATTCCCAATACATTTCAAATTAATAATTCTAATGTCGAACAACCTTGTTATCAAGTAACCCTTAATCTGTATACTTCAATACTTAATCCTTGTCAACAAAGAAACTCTAATACCCAATACCTTTGAACCCAATAACTTACTTGTACAGTAATCCTTATATCTACTTATACTCTCATATTGTCTTATATAATACCTCAATGCGTAAGTTAACTACTAAAAATGATTCGGCTCATACTTCGTAAAGAATCTCGAGTGTCCAAGTAGATTTTCGAAATCGCGCAGTCAGTATTTAATATGAATTAAGCATAAGAGTTTGCTTCTTCTAGTATTTATCAAAGCATGTTTGAAGTACTACTCTAAACGAGAACGCTTTCGTTTCTCGTGAAATGATCTTCGACTTGCTTTTCTTTTATGAGATTTATTTGATTCTCGCTTCAGGCTCCAGCAATAATCTGCCAACATGTTTATCTCCCAAACACCTTGATACCTTTTTTCAAATTCACTCAAGTCTTGGTGCATCCTTTCTCCATGTTCTTCGCTAAAATCTCCGAGATTTTCAGGGAACCAATCAAGGTGTGAATGGAGAAAATGCAGTTTCAGACTCACTTTATAATTTTGTACTAAATTTCCAACAATATTTTTGTAATTAGGGTGTTTATGATTTCCAAGAAATTTAGTCGTCACCTCTCTAAAACTTTGCCATGCTGCTTTTTCTTTGGCATTCATTTTCCTCTCAAATTGCATCATTTTTTAGGAGGTCTCTTATTTGTGGTCCAGTAAATATGCCCTCTTTTATTTTAGCTTCAGAAAGATTTGGTAGCACTTTAAAAATATGCATGAAAGCAGGACTTTCGTTTCGGCTCATGGCCTTGACAAGTTGCTTTGCAATACCTAGTTTGATATGCAAAGGTGGAAGTAGGACCTTATTGGTTGATATCAAACTTGGACCTATGATGTTTTTTTCACTTGGAATTAATTCTTGTCTCAACGGCCAGTCTTTCCTCACATAATGTTCATCTCGAGCCCGACTATTCCACTCACAAATAAAGCACGGATAAGAAGTGTTTCCAGATTGCTGTCCCAGTAATATTGTAAATATCTTTAAGTTCCCACAAAGTTCCCACTGGTTTTGATCGTAATTCAATTTTTGCAATAGCAACTCAAAATTATGGTATTCTTCATCTAATACAACAGAATGAGCGACTGGTAAAGGGGCATAAATATTTCCATTATGTAACAAGATAGCTTTTAAGTTTCTTTTTGAAGAATCTATAAACAGTCGCCAATCACTTGCTGTGTATTCTATACCGTATTCTTGCACTAACCCTTCAATATTATGGCAATAGACTAGATTATTCATTTTAGTAAAATATTTTCTGAATGGACGTTCTCTCGAACGATAGACAGAAATTTTTGTTCCTGTGGATAGACAATTTTTTCTTTTAGCCTAGATGCTAAAAGCTCTGATCTATCTTTCGAGAGTCCCAAGTCTCTGCACAGATCACTTAATTCGTTTTGATTAAATATTTCGGCTTCCGATATATAATTTTCCTCAACATCTGATTCTTCTGTGCTGAAATTTTTCTCTTTCTTCGTGTTCGAATGTTTCATCTGGCATATCTTCATCAGTTACCACTTCTTGTCCCAATTCATTAATTTCCATGATATGATCAGAATTTGTTTCAATAAGAACTGGTAAGGTCACAGATGTTACACGTGCATATGAAATAGAATCCTTATTCTTTCGGTTGTACCCTTTCAAGTTTGTTAAGCAGAAGTAACAGTCGGTGGTATGGTCTGTTGGGGGTCTCCATATCATTGGCCGAGAAAATACCTGGTTGTTAATTCTATATAGAACATTGCGGCATTTATGACATATAGATTTTGGTGTGTAAGAGTTATCCAATGAGCTTGTATCAATATGATAAATTTGGTGATATTTTACTTTTAACGAATCTGAAAACATGAATTTCTTTTGTGGAATATACTCCCCACAAACAACACAAAAATTGTCGAGTTTAATGGAACATGACGAATTTCTTGTAGCATTTGACTCTACAGAGGCCAAGTTTCCCACCAATGTAGAGCTACGGTCGCATGATGACGACGCCTGCGGGCCCTTCTTTCCCACCCTGACCAGCCGCCGATTCTGGGTTTCCGGGACCCTGTCTCGTAATTTTTTTAGGAGTAGTTGCCATGACGGCATAAACGCCATAACCCAGGGACTTCGCCGGATAGTAAGACAACTCCGTTGCCCACCGTCACCACGTGGAGGTGCCCTGGTTGCAACTACACCTTAATACTGGAGTTTAAAGCGAGACTGAGCTAAATTTATAAAAAAGAAGAGAATAAATAATTTCGCGAGAAATGAAAACATATTTGACCTTAAAATGACCTTGAATCTGTTGTGATGAAGGTTAACCAACCCGTTCATCGTAATCAGCGACCCCAAAAACCCCATAAGGACCATACCGCTCCGAGTGTTTTTTTTTAGATCAAATGTTGACCTGTGTTATTGTTTATTTAACCACTATCTTTTTGTTTCATTTCTCAGATATGATAACTTTTTAGTGTTCCGTACAGAACACTTATAAGATCACTTCGGTGTCTGTCCGTCCGTCTATCTGTCGGTCCATCTGCCTGTCCGTCTGTCACATCCGATTTTCTTCGAAACTATTTGACGTAGAAAGTTGAAATTTGGTTCTAATATAGATATTGATGGCCTCATCAGAGCCGTGTAATTTTGAAAGTTAAATTTTGTCTTAAGAAGTTAGTTTTGGAGGGTGAAAAAATTTTTTACTAGGTCATCGAGTGGGGTGTCAAATGAAAGCTTGTAAAAAACACGAGTTCAAAAATATATAACGTCTTACACGCGTACACTTTTCGTTGTATTTTTTTGAAAAAATCGCGAAAAAAATCGCTGCCTCCCTCTATCTCGAAAAGTACTGATCCGAAAATTTTGAAAAAATTCTAGAACATTCTCCACAGAGTGTACATTGAAAGAAACTTATCACGAGTGTATTACCTTTAATAATTTATCTGGTATGTAAAAAATTTCAAGGTCATCAGTTTTCAGTAAAGATCGGAAACAAACTTTGTTCAAAATTCATTTGGGGTGTATTTTGTGAAGTCACTGACCATTTTGTACCTCCGTAATAAAATTGTTTATTTCAAAAGCAATCAACGTACGGAACATTAATTGCTCAAGTTCAACTTGCACATGACCGGTTATTTTTAATTCAACATTTGTTAGATTTGGGGTTTCCTATTTTTGCACCAGGTAGGATCAGTTAATATACATGATATAGATACGAGCTTATTAAGAAAAACGTACTAAATAGGGTTTTAAATAGCTAAAATCTTCGGTTTTTGACGTAAGAAATTATGATGCTATCACTAAGTTATATCACAGTTCTTTTTTGTAACGTTGCGTACACTTTGTAAATATGTTGTAGCAGTAAGTAATATTTTCAATGATAAATTTCACCTACTTCTATACTATAAGGTATCCTTTTATTTTTATTATTTTGCTTGGTCTTTTCTTTCGTGTACCTCGTTTAAGATCTCTGGTTAAGCTGATAAACTAAGAACGGAAATTCTTCTCCCCGAGCACAAATAAAAGCCAACATCTAATTTTAAAATACAAAAGGAAAAAGCTACTATTATGATATCGTTTTTTTTAATAATTGCATACAAATACGAATAAAAAAGTTTTTTAATAAATACGCCAATATTCAAGAGGGAGGATTTGATTTTAAGGGTGGATTATCAACCGAAGGTACTGTTCTTTATAAAATTAAGTTTTTAAGGTACTATGTTAAATGAAAGGAAGCCAGCAAAAGGTGTAGGTTTAGATAGGTTTTGATGCTGTAAATCATGCATAACTGGTGACAAATGTAACAAGGTAGGGTACTCAGTAGATTATATTTGAACGCATGAAGTCATATCTTAGAAACTTAATACGGTACTATAAGATATTATAAACGATCAAGAATGCTTTAACTGCGTAGGACCCCAGACTACAGTTTTATGGCCATATTTATTTCTATAAAATATAAACCACTAAAATTGGACAAAGTCCTTTTTTTAGCAGTTTTTGACTGTTCTCTCATCACTCAATCCATCTCAGGGCGCGATTCGTCTTACCATAGCTTCTCAGCCGAGCTAGGATCGACGGAGAAAGAGAACAAGAGTTGTCAAGCGGTAATTGTGAGCAACTCGCTAAACAATTTCTAGGCACGCCTATATATATATATATATATATATATATATATATATATATATATATATATATATATATATGTATATATATATATATATATATATATATGTATATATATATATATATATATATATATATATATATATATATATATATATATATATATATATATATTGTTTGAGCAAATAAAAAATCTATAAGCATATGACGGGTGAAAGAGGTAGAACAGGATGTTCGAACGGTTGTTTCGTACATATCTTGGTACACGTCATTTTCAGGGTTCTTGGAGTATAAAAAAATATGAATTTTATTTTCATTACATTCAATTTTCTGTAGTTAAACATGTGAGGGCTTAATAAGCCGTCTCAGTAGCGCGGTGAGTATTGAATCTGCTAAGCGTATCGATGGTCGTTGTTTCGAATCCTGCGCCAGTGGCACGGTAGGCTTTAACTCGGAACAGATATAAACTAACCAGAGATTTACATCGTGGCGATAAATTACCACATGAAGGGCTTGGAAGGGAGTTAATAAACTTTTTTAAAGACAAACGCTTATTTAACCAATAGAGGGGAACACAATAAACCCAGAAGCTGCAGTATACAAACAGGTACGATTGTCTGCTTTGCCTACAGCCACCCAACCAACCAAGGTTGATGAGCTGAGGAAAGTGTTAGGGGAAATCTTTCGTTCGCGAGTGTGTTCAAGAACTGAGTAAACTTAATTTGGGGTGTCCTGCAGTGATAAAGTTTCTTAATAAACAGGGAAATGGACCAAAATTAATTCCATAAAGAACATCTCAGTTGTACGGTAATGACAGCTCATCTTATTTTTAAGTAAAATTTTAGCCTTAATAGTTTCGACGGGGTTGAGACTCAATTCAAGATGAGTCAAATCAAGAAGACCGATTGAAGCCGGAACTGAAGAAACTATTAGATTTCTTGAGAATTTGCTGCCGTCAGATCACGAGTAAATATTTCAGTGCTGGCTCAAGAAGTTTCTGAAACTACCATTTTCAATAATATTTACCAAGATATAGGAATGAAAAGCTTCTTATATCAATGTAGAAATTAGCGACGAAAGAAATTTCTAATGCACATTTGGTTAATTTAGAGAACAACAAAAATTATTTTACGCTAATTACCACAATCACGAGAGTAGAGTGTCCTACTGGATTCTCCCATGAAGTAGGAGTGATGCCATGATTTCATAAGGGTTCTCTATCTTTAAAGAAGGCGAAAACACAGACGTCTTTTGTGGAAAGGAATTTTGCTTATTGGATCAATGAAGGGTTCATAATTAATAAATAGTTTTATTGAAGGTCGATTTAGAACCAGAAGAAACCGCCAAATTAACTTGTCTGTTGCACGAAAACTGGAGGTTCCACAAGATTTGTACGGTTTAAATCATTACCAAAATCTGTGGATTTGCCGATTTACAACCTATATTCTGTAGCTTAGATTTAGTGCCCTGCAAATTTCTTTTGTTCAAACTTGTGAGAACACATCTTTAGGACCAAAAGTTTCTTGGAGTGATGTCTTAGAAGTCGCTGTAACATCGTCTTTTAGAAGCAACCAAATATTTTTTGGATGGAAACGATTTGAGAAAAACTGGACTAAAGGTATTAGTGTCGACAATATTTAGGTAGAAAATACTTTTATTTTAGCTTTGTGAATTTCCCTTCACGGTTAAGTAGATAACTTAAAAAGAGACCTTAATATGTAGTATTATACATCCTTTTCCTTGGTTAGCCGTTTGTTTTAGATCCGACGGCCTATCTCACAGCAAGGAGGTTTCTGATGGCATTTTGGCTGGTATGGAAGCTTAAACATCTAACTAATGTCTTAAAATCGGAACATCCCTGCTCACACCTGAAACGGATGTAAAGAAATTATTGACGAAACCACGGAAGCACATAATCAAAGAATCAAAGGCATGTTGTACATGGCTATCGTACTCCTTCAGAGAGTGGCAGTCGAAGAATGTGCTCCAAGGCGCCAGACTGTCTCCTACGCTCTTTCTTATTTACAATAACGATCTTATTTACAATACGATTTTTTTTTACAATAACGGGACAGGACCAGGAATTCAATCTGTAGCTTTGCAGATGACAGTAAGCTTATATCTTCATTTATTTTGAATGCCCGAACATCAACTATTTATGCAAATATTCGCAGAGAGCCGGAAGTTCAACTTAACAAAGATCTGGAAGAAATTTTACCTCATGGTGATAATAACCAAGTAGAATTTAATGCTACACAAACTCAGATGGCAGTTTTTTCTTAAAAAGTTCAAGTTGCTGAACCCAATATAGTTATGTGGAAAACTCACTCCATACGTCTAGCATCGTCATTCAAGTTGCTGGGCGTTAACTTGAGAGCAAGTATATCTTGGCATGATCATGTCAAATGTACAGCAAAGAGAGCTTCTCAAAAGTTCAGAATATTATTTCAAACTAAAAAGCTTTATTCTTAACAACAACTCTTAATTCTTTACAAAGTTCATGGGGCTCTGCTCCCAAAAATACACTGCATTTGTTGAATTATATTCAGAACAGAACTATTCGCCTGATTGAAGACCCAGAGCGTACCAGAAACCTTGAGTTCATGGAACATCGAAGAACGACTGGCCACCAGTATTTTCATGAAAGTGTAGCTCGCTTAATTCCTCTCCGAGCGTTGCATGCTAGGAATACACGTCACTCTAAAACATCACATCCGTACGAAGTTCAAATTATTAATCTTCGTACAAACATCTCAGGTAGCCTTTTATATGGAGAACATCATCTCTTTGGAATCATTTGCCCAGGACTATGTTTCCTATCAAATAAAATTTCCGGGGACTCAAGACCAACATAAATAGCTTTTTTTGCACACGCGTCGCTACTATAATGCTTTAGGGATTTTTCTCCAGCATGTTTGCTATGCCTATAAAAAAATATAACTCAAAAGTCTAGAAATCTATAAATTGTTTAATTTTTTCCACTATTTTTCATAAGTTATGGTCAAATATATAAACAATGAAGGGTTTCGTGAGATAAGATAAGAGGCTAGAGGGGTTGCTTCTTATATATCTTCTTCTTCGTCCTTTTCAGAGTTTCTTGAACGTAGGGATCTAAAATTTTCAATATTTGTTTCTATTTTTTTTTTTTTTTTTTTTAATGGGTCTAGCACACGTGCTACAGGGAAGTCCCTAAAGCTCTACAAGAGCGGTATGTGTGTGGAAAAAGCGATTTACCTTGTTCTTGATTCGCTGCAAATTGTACTCGGTGGGAAACAAAGCCCTGGACAAATTATTCCAAAGGGATGATGTTCTCCATATGAAAGACGCGGAGTAATACGCTGAACCTCATACGGATGTGAAGTATTAGTGCGACGTGTATTTCTAACATGCACCTTTCTGGGAGGAATTAAGCGGGCTACATCCTTCAAACACTTTCCATGAAAATACTTGTAGAACAGACTCAAGTCGCCAACCGTTCTTCGATGTTCCAGCGAATCAAAGCCGCCGGTCAGTTCCGGGTCTCCAATCAGACGAACAGCTCTTCTCTGAACAGAATCCAACAAATGGAGTGTGTGTTTGGGAACAAAGCCCCAAACGTGGGAGCAGTATTCCATAGATGGTCGAATTTGAGCTTTGTAATCAATTAACAGTCGTTGTGGAGTGTAAAGCTTTCTGGTTCGAAATAATATTGTTCATGCCAGGACATATTTGCGCCCAACAAATTGAGGGAGGAGGGGAGGGGAATAGAGTGCCCCGACTTGACTATCTCAGGTTCAGCAACGTTGACTTTTTTCGAAAAAACTGCCGCATGGGTTTTTGTAGCGTTTAAATTCCACTTGGTTACTGTCACCCCAAGATAGAATCTCTTCCAGGCCTTTGTTTAAGTTGAACGACCTCTTGCTATCTGCTAATATTTGCCTGAGTAGCCGATGTACGAGCGTTCAACGTGAATGAAGGGATAAGCGTACTGTCACCTGTAAAGCTGTAGATTGGATTCCTGGTCTTTTCCAGCAGATTGTTAATGTATATGAGAAAGAGAGTAGGAGACAGTATGGAGCCTTGGGGCACACCGTCGACCGCTACTTGTAAAGAACGCTCTCTGAGGAAACATGACAGCCACAAACAGACCTTTTCAGACATACCACAAGAGCGCAGCTTAGCCAACAGTTCATCGTACCAAACACGGTCGAATGCCTTGGATATGTCAAGAGCAACCGCTCGAGATTCTCCAAAGTGTTCAATTGCGTTTTTCCAAACATGTGTTGCATAAGTCAGAAGATCTCTTGTTGATCTATGTTTTATGAAAGCCATATTGGTGATCGCTAATAATGTTGAATCCGTCAGGATATTCTAGAAGATGCTGATCGATAACCTTTTCCATAACTTTCGATATAATCGAAAGCAGTGCGACTGAACTGTGGCACATTTCCAGCAGGAAGGAAATATTCCCTTTCGGTAGGATAGGTCTACAAAAAACTGGTGTTAATTCCATCGCACAGTTTTTTGAGAACTATGGTAGGTATTCAGTCAGCGCCAGAAGCCTTTTTGGTGTCTAGCTTCATTAAAATACGCTTTACGATACGCTGTCTGAAGACATCGAGCATCCTTGACTGCAATATGGGAATAGTAGGTGGTGTTTGTCCTTGAAAATAGACAGTAGAATGTGAAGCAAAGAGTACAGCCAACAACTTCGCTTTCTCAATAGGTGTCGTTACAATAGAATTATCTGGCTGTGTGAGTGGTGGTATGGTAGATTTGGTAAAATTTTGACTAACTGCTTTAGCGACTGCCCAAAAGGACCTGAAATTGTAGGGACAAACGAGAAGTTTGTTTCTAATTCGTTGATTGTGTGCCTCCTCGGATTCCTCGAACGAGTGAACGTGTTCCGAGCACGAACAAAGGTGTTATGATTTATGGTGTTAGGATTTTCACGCCATTGTTGGTAGGATTTATGGTCAAATACATAAGTGGTTAATAAGATGCGAAAAGAGGTTGTAGAAGTTTCTCTGTATATATACATAGACAACCATTTTCGTTGTCAGTCGGATCGATAGAATCTTAAAATTGTGTTATATTTTCAGCTTTGTCAGAAACAATGTTTAGGAAGAAAGGTCAGGTATAAATTCTACATATGTTTGATCAATTTTGTTTGATTAATATAGTACCTGACCAATAAGTACCTGTTATTCAAAGTATTGACTTGTAATGCTTTGACTAGCGAGCCATATTCAGTATCTATTTTAGAACTACGTGCTTGCAAGGGTAGTACTGGGTAAATCGCTTTACCCATTTCCTTCTTATAATTTGATGTGCAATAACATAATACCAAGGTTATGCTAAGACAAAAACCTTCAATTTTATTTGATTTCTTATACATAATTTAGCTAAACTAGCTAGAGTCATTCATGTAAAGGGATGTTTGCCGTGTTATTCAAACAGTAAGAGCAGCATAATGTCTGTGATCAAAAAAAAAGTAAGACTTTTGAAATAAAACGCAAACGGGTTATTTATTTTTCCAAATTTATTTCGTCCCCTTCAAAGTAATCCCCCCTGGATACAATTCATATATGCCAACGTTTTTTTCCAGTGTTCGAAACTGTTGTTGAATTGGATTTCTGGAATGGCCTATAAAGTCTTCTTTAATTCGGTTTTAATCTCCTCAATCGACTTGAGGGAATAGCCAGAAGTCCGACGGAGCTAAATCAGGCGAATAGGGTGATTGCGGTATGATATGAGTTGAATTTTTGATGAAAAAGTCACGAAGAACCAATGCTGTATGAGAAGGCGCATTATCGTGATGAAAAAAACCAAGAGTTATCGGCCCATAATTCCGGTCTCTTGATACGAATATCTTCACGCAAACGACCCATAACACTGAAATAATATTCCTTGTTGACACTTTGGCCCGGTGAAAGGAATTCATAATGAACAACACCACGATAATCGAAGAAAACTGTTAACATCACCTTGATTTTCGATTTGCTTTGACATGGTTTCTTCGGTCTGGGTTCACCTCTAGCACGATATTCGCTTGATTGGCCGGCAGTTTCCGGATCGTATGCGTAAATCCATGTCTCATCTCCCGCAATGATGCGCTTAATGACGTTTTGATAGTCAAAAATCATGGTTTCACAGACATTAACACGACGCTCTTTATGAAAAAATTGAGTGTTTTTAATACCAAACGAGAGGAGACGTGTTTGAGGCCCAAGTTGTCTTTTAAAATCGATTGAATTGACCCAAATGATAAGTTGGTGATGTCAACAAGGGCTCTAATTGTCATTCGACGATTTTTGAGCACCAAATCTTTGATCTGTTCGACGTGGTTCGGTAGATGTTGAAGAACGACCAGGAGGTTCATCGTCCTCCACACGTCCTCTGCCTTCTTTAAACAATTTATACCAACAAAAATACTTGCTCTGGATAGATCATCATCACCAAATGACTTTTTTATCATTTCGGACGTTTGGGAAGCCGAAAAACAATTTCTAAAACAAAATTTAATGCAACTTCTTTGCTGAATTTTTTCAATCATGTTAAAAATCGAAAAACGCACTTTTGTTGTTGAACGAATGCAAGCGAATCTTATTAACTACTGACACTATGGTCTTAAATTTGACACAGATGGCAGCTAAGGTCCTACCATAATAATAATATATCGGTTTAAAACGTCTTTCGTCGTTGTCCGATGCCTAACTTCCATTCTTTTCGATCCATCCATTGATCTTCTCTCAGGTCTCGAGCACTCATAGCTTTATTAATGCTCTCCTTCCATGTTTTTTTAGGTCGTCCTCGTTTTTTTGTGATTCGGTGGTATCCATTGCATGGCGATTTTGGGTAATCTGGTTTCTTCCATCCGTTGTACATGCCCGTACCATATCAGCTGTTTCTGTTCGATGTCTGTTATAATGGATCCATCTATCCCCATTCGCTGTCTTACTTCGTCATTTCGAATTCTATCTCTTCGTGATATACCTAATGTTCTTCTAAATCCTAAATCCTACAAGGTCCTACCAACCTAACGAAAAAAAATTACTCCGATTTGAAAATGTCCGGGCGATTTAAATTTAAAAGTCTTACTATTTTTTGAGCACAGTATATATAACCCTCACTTTTTCCAAATGGTACAAAATTAATTTAACACATTTTGCGATACTGTTCTTAGATTGTTAAATTATTAATAATTAATCTAATGAAATAGTAATTAATGCAAGTGGTAAGTAAATTAATGTAATTAGTTTAATGAAATATATGGGAGCGAAAGTTTTACCTAAAATATTTAGTAGCAATAAGAAATTAGCTTGCGTGTTTTGGAAACATAGACTAGCTTAATTGTTAAAAATATTTTAGAAAAAAAAGTAGCAAAAACAAATATATAAAAGTTTACGGCGTAAACAACTTAAGAAAGAAAAATAATTTTAACAAAGGTTTGGGGTTCAAAATGGAAAAGTTTAGGTATACAATAATTAAACTTTCATCAAATTTAAACATTCACCTAAACTTCAAAGTATGTGAATGGGGAGTCCTGTACCTATATTTTGAAAGTTGTCCTAAGTTGCAGGAGATTTTAGACCCTCGCTCGATGCGTATACATAAATTATAACATTATGCAAATAAAATAAGTTTCAAATTTTAAGAACTTTTAAGACTTTAAAAGATGGAGGCTCCTAAACTAAGAAGATTCCAGATTTCTTGTTTTAAAAAGTTCAGGTCGGATGCAGAAGAGGGAAAGGAAACTTGGACACCATAATCAATTATATTTTTATTTATTGAGCGCAATCCCTGAAGGGAGATTCCTAAACCCCGTAAGTGCGGCGCGGGCGCGAAAGTAGGGTTTCACGTTGATATTGAAAATGTACAAGTTACAGTTGTTGAGAAATTAAGCCCCGGGACAGATTATTAAAATGGGATAAGGTTCTCTCAAAATCAATTTTCAACAAAGTTTTTTTCTGATCCTTACTGAAAACTGATGACCTTTTTCGGTTAATCTACATCCTGTGGAGAATATTCCAACATTTTTTCAAAATTTTTTGATCAGTACTTTTCGAGATAAGGGGGGCAGCGATTTTTCTTGATTTTTTAAAACTAATAAAAAGAAAAGTGTGCGCAAGTATTACAATATATATATTTTTTGAACTTGTGTTTTTACAAGATTTCATTTGACACCCCACTTGATGGCCTGGTAATTTTTTTTTCAATTCCGATTTCACTCCCTAAAACTAACTCCTTAAGTCAAAATTTATCTTTCAAAACTACACGGCTCTAATGAGGCTATCAATTCCTATATTAGTACTAAATTTCAACTTTTTATGTCAAACAGTTTCGGAGAAAATCGGATGTAACAGACAGACGGAAGGACGGACGGACAGACACCGAAGTGATCTAATAAGTTTTCCATATGGAACACTAAAAAGTTATTGAACAAGGTGATACGATGACTGACAATCTGAATCGCATACATATATGATTTATTAGCAAGATGTATTCTTATTATGAACGGCTCCGAATGAACTTACGGGGACTACATCCATCAATGACTTGCGATGAAAATCTTAATAGAATAATCGCAATTTACTAACTTTAATTGAATATTCCAAAGAATCAAGGTTTTTAAGGAGTTCTGGATCCAGAAT
Organism: Pachyrhynchus sulphureomaculatus; assembly: GCA_019049505.1. Classification (NCBI taxonomy): domain Eukaryota; kingdom Metazoa; phylum Arthropoda; class Insecta; order Coleoptera; family Curculionidae; genus Pachyrhynchus; species Pachyrhynchus sulphureomaculatus. Next base: position 55,044,888 of record CM032446.1, read on the forward strand.
CAGGTACACAACCTTCCTTTGGATCGTATCTAACATATGCAGAGTATGTTCGGGAAAAAAGAGCAAACGTTTAAATTTTATGTAGCTTTAAAAGATGTTATGAAAGTACTTTCTAGTACGAAATAATATTCAGAGTTTTTGAGAAGCCTCCTGTTGTATGTAGGTAACGTAGCAAGACATATTTGCTCCCAAGTTAAGGGCTAGCAAGTTGAGTAACGAGGCTAATGCAATAGCTTTAAAGCATCAAATTCTACTTTGTTAGTGTAACTCCACAACAAAATTTCTTTCAGGTCTTTATTACAATGCACAATTGCAGCTAGTTGTAGTTTGAGCGTTCATGGTGAATAAGAGCATAGTATTAGCTATTAATTGGAGTTTTGAATTGAATTTTTATTTTTTTTTTCAACAGATCCTTAATGCAAAGGAGAACGGAAGTACGATGTAATATGGAGAAATGTGACAGACCCAGTCCGATAATGACAATTACGGCAAGAAATCTATCATTTGCCACTTTGAGGTATTTTAGCTTCAATTGAAATTTAAATGGGTAGCGGCAGCCAACAAAGCAAATTGATTCTTCAAAATAGACCAGGAGAAACCACAATAAATATATATAGGTACCTGATTTAGAATCGGTATTTGCTACTTAAATGAATCTAACGTCTACCAATAAATAAATGCTTGTTTTAAAAGAGTCAACCAGCTTTTCAAGAAGACCGGATTCAGTTGAAGCTGATGCAGCGCTAGAGGTAGCCAACTTATCTCCTATACAATGCAACACAATTCAAGGCACATGCGAAAACTTCTACTCAAGGTACCTGTTGCTGCATAAATCGTAAACTAAATGGTACTAATGGGATCGTATCACGTGAGAGATATATGCACTGAAATAGAACTATAAGAACTGCTAGACGTTGTGCAACATGGATGTAATAAATCGATTATTACTCACCTCAGACTCGCTATTTTCATTTATACGTCCAGAAACCTCCGAAATTTATTTTACCGACTGAAACACTACTACTGGAAGATAATACGAGTAACAGTGAGAGAAAAGATTCTGGTGAAGGTTCCCACCGCCATGGCGACTGGAATTCAGATGTGTGTGATGATTAATTGCTTTAATTATAAAAACATACCAATAATTTTATGAAATTACAAGGTACACTTTATTTAGCTTATAATTTAAGCAAACCAGCATGAACATCTATTCAATAAATAGTAACCAGACAAGACGTTGGTAAAAATTAGTAACATGTCCGGCTGCTGGCCTAATTTTCAGCTTAAATTCCCTTATGGGCTATAGATAATTTAATGGAAAGTCAGTTGACCGATGCTTACTTCACCAACATCGAAATACCATTACAGTGTCTTTGCCACAATTGTATAATAAAAACTTGATAATTTCTACATACATACATCAAACTGCCATAACAGTGTCAAAATACTATAGCTTTAAATTATTTTAATTTTCTTTAAAATTGTAGTTCAAAATTCTAAATTAAAAGTGCTTTGAAGATAGTTGGCAGAAATTCATTTGAAGTCAATTTTAGATACATAATTGAATAAAAAACAAGCGCAAAGTTAATTTCCTTTATTGAAGAAGATTTTCCTAATGGCCAAAGTAGCTAACGCCAAAACGATTGAGTGGCTAAAAGAAGTCAAATTTATCCCTAAAACAGTAGTTTGTCATGTCAAATTTGACGGTGGTTTTTGATTTTAAACGGAGAGTCTAGAAACTATGGAATAATATTCAACATTTTTCAATATTTAAAAAAAATCGGTAAAATGTTTAACTTATTACTTCCCTTGCAAAAATTTAGTTATAAAATAAGTGCTTGATATATATATATATATATATATATATATATATATATATATATATGTATATATATATATATATATATATATATATATATATATATATATTAGGATGACCGCAAAAAATCGATGTCGGAATTTTGTTCGTCTGGACCCCACAAAACGATTCCCCTTTCCAGATATTGAGATAGTCGAAATTTGAGCTCGATTTAAACGACGTTAACCCGTGCCGCTCGTCGCTCAAAGTTTGAAAAATCCAAATTTTTGCCAAAAAGCTGACATATGGAGCCATAACTCCAGAACGGTAAATAATAGAAACACGCTTAATATCTCAAAAGAAAGTTAATGTTGTTCTTCAAAATTTATATTCTATACATAATTGTTGTTATTTTAAGTCAAACCGAGTTACAACAGCCTTTAGCCCCAAAAACGTGACCTGGTACCAGTAGGAGCCAGTTTGGGAGTATTCTAAGAATTTTACGGGTTTTTACATAATGTGTCTCGGAATTAACATTTTTTTGTTAAAAAGTATTTTGGAACTCAATTTTCAAACATAAAGAGCCTTTTGTTCAAATTTAATCTTTTATTATATGGGGATTACCTGACTAGTTTACCAAAAAAAGACCCGTTTGACAGGTAAAAAGGAGGGTGAATCTAATTTCTATTTTAGGGATGGTGATTTTACTTCAGCGTACAACCGACCTTTTATTTATTCAGTTTAGTTTCTAAAGTGCCTTTGAGCTGGTAAGATCGAACAATTATCTAGTGAAGATATTTTAACGTTCTTTTTTTTAATTTTCCAAGTGTGTGTGTTATTGTTTTTATAACTATTATAGTATTATTTTAAAAGACATTTGAAAACATTTTATTGAAATTAAAGTTTGCAATATATTTTGTTTCATTTTCCAAGTTAACTGTTATTTACCTATTGGCCTCTGAAATGGCATCCACATCAGGTGTACAAAGCCGGACCAAGTATAAAATATTTCTTGTGGGCTATCCCATTCACCAGATCACCGGTTGTAAACTACCCTCAAATCGTCAAGTTTTGTGTGCTTTATTTTATAATTTACGTACTGTGAAATTAACTGTAAGAGAATCAGCAAAACTTACAATACGAGAAGTGTTCATTTTTTGGGAGAAAGCTCGAATCCCGACTAAACATGAGCAAGATGCAATTACTAAGCTGGAAAAACTTCACGCCGAGTGGAGAACTCTTCAAAAAGACCGGAAGAAAACATCGAAAACGGCCAAGAACAAATTTAAACAGTTTGTTGAAAAGTTGGATGATCTCTTTGATATTGCTCAACAAGATGCCTTGGCTCTGATGAAATCGGAAGAAGATAAGACGTTTCTCGTGAAACAGAGGCAGAAGGGCCGCCCAGGTTCCATGACTGGAGTGGATCTCAAGTTGTCTCGAGCTGAAGAAATCAAGGTGCAAAAGGAACTTGCAAAAATGAACCGACAAATCCAAGAAGCAACTTTTAATATTGGTGAGTTTTTTTTTTTTTATTATTAGTATTCTAAAAAATAGATAAACAAATAAGTAAATAGTTTCATTATAATTGAAAGAAAATTGTACATGAGAGCATGATTTGGCATCTTTATGATTGAGTTTATATTTTATAAATAATACCTTTTGATAATTAGAAGTAGGTAATTTAGTACCTATGTATTATTATTATTCTGCTAAAACGACAAGTTTTTATAGTCTTTTTTTTTTCTCTTTCTTTTGTTGCTTCTTAGAGACGGATGATGAAGACAAGTTCGAAGAAGGAGAAGAAGACACTGAAGAGGACAGCATCTACCAGGAACTTGAGAGCTTGGAGGAAATGGAAATCCCTGAAGAAGCTGCAGAAGATCCAGGACCATCTGAGAGCAAGAGGATGAAAGTTTCATTTACAATGGGCGTTAAAGAGATTTTTAAACATGAAATTGTCCATTTTATTAGATCGATGTAAGGTATCCGACAGAAATGCCACGAGAATTTTAATAGCTACTCTAGAAGCACTAAACCTTGACCCTCTTGAGTACAAAGTCTCGAAAACTTTAATACATGATAGAAGGCAAATGTTCAGAGAACAATATAATAAAAATTTTTTTGATGAAGTAAACATTCCTGAAAAAGAGCCCGTGGTTCTCCATTGGGACGGTAAACTTTTACCGGATGTTTTAAAAAATCAACAATGTAAGCGAATAGCTATAGCTGTTTCATATGGCGAAAAGGAACAGCTGCTGGGAGTTCCTGTAACAGCAAACAGCTCTGGAGAGGAGCAAGCCGTAGCCGTATATGAGTGCCTACATGAATGGGGTCTTCTCAACACCGTCAAGGCGATGTGCTTCGACACTACAGCATCCAACATGGGAAGACTCAAAGGAGCATGCGTCATATTGGAGCAAATGTTAGGAAGAGAATTGTTATACCTAGCTTGCCGTCACCATATCTTGGAAATTCTGTTAAGAGGCGTATTCGACACAAAAATGGGATCAACCACTGGACCTCATCCAGACATTTTCAAGAGATTCCTCACTGCGTGGCCCAAGATAGACAAAGGAAAATACGACACAGGTATCAGTGACAATCTAATACAAAAGCAGCTAACTCCAGAAGTAATTGCAAATGTTACTGCTGAATTCGAGACCAAATTAACTGAGAGCCACCCCAGAGATGACTACAAGGAGCTATTGCAGTTGGTTCTCGTATTTGTTGGATTACTAGACGGAAATGTTGTGGGTTTTAGAACTCCAGGAGCCATTCATCACGCTAGGTGGATGACAAAGGCTATTTACTGCTTAAAAATGTTCATTTTTCGTCGTCAATTTAAGATGTCTAAAGAAGAAGAAAGTTCTGTGCGTGCCATTTCTGTTTTCCTAGTTAAAATTTATTGTAAAGCTTGGTTCAATGCTCCAAAAGCTCATCTTGCACCAAAGCAAGATTTAGGTATTTTGCATAGTCTGTTAGACTATAAAGAATGTGACAACGACATTGCAGAAATAGCCCTGACCAAATTTTCGAACCATTTGTGGTATTTGAATGCAAAGTTAGTGAGATTATCGTTTTTTGATCCCACCATTACAGACGATGAAAAGTTGTTAATGGCTAATAAATTGCTCAGTAGCACAGATGAACCATCATAGCACGCTAGGGTTGTAAATCCAAAAGTTAGGAAAGAAAACTTAAAAGAGGGTTGATGGAGGATTGGTAAATTTACTTACCAAAGAAAAGTTTTCATTCTTTGACCAATTTAATATAAAAACAGATTTCCTAAGACAACATCCAAACACCTGGCTTCAAAATAATGACTTCCAAGAAGGATTGAAAATTGTCAAAACATTAAAAGTAGTTAATGATATGGCTGAGCGTGGTGTTAAATTAATAACCGACATTAACGACCTTCTGACAAAAGATAAAGACCAAAAGCAATATGTCTTGCAAGTTGTAAGTAAATGCCGAGCATTATATCCTGACGTTTCAAAAACTACTTTAACAAAAGCTCTAGACTAGATTAGATAACTATGTAAAATTATCAACTCATGTAGGTACTACGTCTGTATCTTTTCTGTGTCTGTTTTGTATGTATTATATACCTAATTTTTATATTTTAAAATAAAAAATGTCATTAGACTTATCAGTATTACTTGTTTTTTTATTATATTTCTACTTTAAACTCAAAAATATACCAAAAAAAAGCAAAATTTATCACTTAATAACAAAATATACGAAGTATGCTCCTAGTGGTACCAGGTCACGTTTTTGGGGCTAAAGGCTGTTGTAACTCGGTTTGACTTAAAATAACAACAATTATGTATAGAATATAAATTTTGAAGAACAACATTAGCTTTCTTTTGAGATATTAAGCGTGTTTCTATTATTTACCGTTCTGGAGTTATGGCTCCATATGTCAGCTTTTTGGCCAAAAATTTGGATTTTTTCAAACTTTGAGCGACGAGCGGCACGGGTTAACGTCGTTTAATCGAGCTCAAATTTCGGCTATCTCAATATCTGGAAAGGGAAATCGTTTTGTGGGGTCTAGACCAACAAGATTCCGACATTTTTTTTCCCCCTCTATGAGATCCGGTCACTCTAATATATATATATATATATATATATATATATATATATATATATATATATATATATATATATATATATATATATATATATATATGTATATATATATATATATATATATATATATATATATATATATATATATATACACACATATATGTGTATATATATATATATATATATATATATATATATATATATATATATATATATATATATATATATATATACACACATATATATATATATATATATATATATATATATATATATATATATATATATATATATATATATATATATATATATATATATATATATATATATATATATATATATATATATATATATATATATATATATATATATATATGTTACAATAGAGGTTTTGATGGATGGTGAAATGCATTACATTAAAATTCCGGGTTTCAATCCGTTCGTCTAACAATGAATTTGCGCTACGTTTCGCCAAAATCTCATTTAGCATTTTCAAGTGCTCCTGCCGCTGTTGCTCACAATGCCTAGTATCAGCGGCGGGAGCACTTGAAAATGCCAAATGAGATTTTGGCGAAACGTCGTGCAATATATATATATATATATATACATATATATATATATGCAATAGCTATATATATATATATATATATATATATATATATATATATATATATATATATATATATATATATACACTAGCCGTGCCCGCGGCTCCGCTCGCGTGGACTTGATTCACCTTTATCGTCACTGCTTATTCGTTATGTTTACATTATTATATAGCTCGAGGGACCTTAGAGGCCCATAGCTTGGTAACATTCTTGTCTCCACTTCTTTTTGTCTCCTGTTAGCTTTTCCCAGTGCGGGATTCCCATCAACTCCGGATCTTGCTTTACTGCCTGAATCCATGTAGATCGAGGTCTACCCTTGCCTCTTCTTCCAACCACTCCTCTTATTAGGTTTGCCTGTCTTTCTTCCTTCATCTTTGCCACGTGTCCCAACCATCTTAATCGGTGGCTTCTTATGATTTGGCTTATAAGGAGTTTCATATATAGGCATTTTAATTCGTAGTTTGTTCTTCTTCTCCACAGTCCCTCTGAGTCTGATAACTGTCGTATATATTCTTTCTTTCGCTTTTCTTGGTACATTCTTTGATTTCAATATTGGATTCATTGCTCCCAAACATCTCTGTCCTTTCGCTATTCTTTCTTGCATCTCCGTCCTTTCTTGTCCACTCTCTGTTATTGTTACTCCTAGATAATTAAATTTGTCTACTTTTTCAAACATATATCTTTTCCCTAAGTTGTTTATTATATCTAAACTTTTGTTGTTTTTATGATCCTTCCTCTTTCTAATTTCCATGTATTTTGTTTTTTCCTCATTTATCTTTAGTCCTCTCATCCTTCCCCTTTCTTCTGTCCTACTTATGGCTTTTTTGAGGTTCTCTTTTGCTCTTGCAATCATTGCTACATCATTCGTATAGGCCAAGGGTTGGCAGGTTTGTTGGTATATCGTTTCAATTGTTTTTATTTCTGACTCCCGGATTATCTTCTCTAGTACGAAATTAAATAGACATGTCGACACTGGATCCCCCTGTCTTAATCCTCTCTTCACCTTAAACTTGTCTGATACTTTACCCTCAACCAACACTCTATTTTCTGTGTCATTCAGGGTCATTCTCACCATGCGAATTAATTTACTTTCAATTTTTAGTTCTTCCATTATCTTGTAGAGTCCTTCTCTATTTACAGAGCCATATGCTTCTCTGAAATCCACAAAAACCAAGTGTAGTGTCAAATTTTGTTCTAAGCTATTATCTTGGATTTGCTTAATCGAAAATATTTGGTCTGTAACCGATCTATTTTTCCTGAATCCACACTGGTACTCTCCCAGAATAGACTCGGCTTTCTCTTCTAGTCTGTTTTTGATAGTCAGCACTACTATCTTGTACACGACATCCAGTAAGGCTATTAGTCTATAATTAGCACAAACAGTTTTTTCTCCTTTTTTGTATATTGGAGAAATGAGCGACTCTCTCCAGCTCTCTGGCATCTTTTCTGTTTCCCATATTTCTTGCACCAGCCGGCATATTTCATTTTCCAGATCTACTCCAGCTCTTATCATTTCTGTTGTTATAGAATTTCCACCCGGGGCCATATTTTTTTTTTTGGGTTCTGAGTATTTCTCTTATTCCTTCTTTGCAGGGTTTGTTTGTCCTCTCCTGCCCTTCAGTTAATTTTGCTTCCTATTTCTTATTCAACTCATTTTCATCTCCATTTAATGTTTCTTTAAAGTATTCCGCACATCTATTAAGTCTTTCTGCTAAGCTTACTGCTAAACTTCCATTTTTTTCCCTACAAATTAGCATTTTGTCTCTGTTTATTCCCTTTGTATTTTATATAAAAAAAAACACGTAAATCGAATAAGTGGTTCTTGAGTGCTAAGCGCACTAATGGACAGACAGACAGAGAGATGCTACGTTTTATATATATTATATATTTTTAAAATTTTAAATTAAGAATTAAAAAAAAAAAACACGTAAATCGGATGAGTGGATCTCGAATAATAAGCACACTAACGGACAGACAGACAGAGAGACGTTGCTTTTTATATATATTATATAGATTATTATTATTATATAACCTGGCCAGAGAACATATGTATGAATTTAAAAAAAACACGTAAATCGGATAAGTGGTTCTCGAGTGATAAGCGCACTAACGGACAGACAGACAGACAGAAAGACGTTGCATTTTATATATATTACAGATATTCTTTGCTACAAGATACTGTTCCATATTTAATGGTTTAAGCAGTGTATTGCAAGAGAATGCGCTAGCGGTAAACTTTTTCCGACTTGATTCACTATTATCGTCACTGCTGATTCCTTATGTTATATAACGTAATAAAATTTAGCCTATAACCTGACCAGAGAACATATGTATGTTTTAAAAAAAACACGTAAATCGGATAAGTGGTTCTCCAGTGAAAAGCGCACTAACGGACAGACAAACAGACAGAGAGACGTTGCATTTTATGTATATACTAGCCGGGCCCGCGGCTCCGCTCGCGTGGACTTGATTCTCTACTATCGTCACTGCTTATTCCTTGTGTTACCCAACGTAATAAAATATCTCCCATTATTTCTCCTTATCTCCCACTATTTATATTTATCTCCAATTATCTCACCTTATCTCCCATTATCAAGGCTTATCTCGACTTATCTCCCATTATTTCTCCTTATCTCCCATTATGTCATCTTATCTCCCATTATCTAGGCTTATATTAAATTATATAGAACATACGTATAAATTTATAAAAACACGTAAATCGGATAAGTGGTTCTCAAGTGATAAGCTCACTAACGGACAGACATGCAGACAGACAGACAGAGAGATGTTGCATTTTATATATATTCTAGATAGGAGATTATAGATAACCTGGCCAGAGAACAAATGTATGATTTAAAAAAAAAAACACGTAAATCGGATAAGTGGTTCTCAAGTGATAAGCGCACTAATGGGCAGACAGACAGAGAGACGTTGCATTTTATATATATTATATTCTTTGCTACATGATATTGTTCCATATTTAATGCTTTAGGCAGTGTATTGCAAAAGAACACGCTAGCAGCAAACTTTTCTCCGACTTGATTCACTATTATCGTCACTGCTTATTCCTTATGTCACCTAACGTAATAAAATATATCCTATAACATGGCCAGAGAACATATGTATATTTAAAAAAAAGTACGTAAATCGGATAAGTGGTTCTCCAGTGATAAGCGCACTAACGGACAGACAGACAGATAGACAGACAGACATACAGACGTTGCATTTTTTTATATATATTATATTCTTTGTTACATGATATTGTTCCATATTTAATGCTTTAGGCAGTGTATTGCAAGGGAACGCGCTAGCAGCAAACTTTTCTCAGACTTGATTCACTATTATCTTCACTGCTTATTCCTTATGTCACCTAACGTAATAAAAAATATCCTATAACCTGGCCAGAGAACATATGTATATTCTAAAACAAAAAGTACGTAAATCGGATAAGTGGTTCTCCAGTGATAAGCGCACTAACGGACAGACAGACAGATAGACAGACAGGCAGACAGAGAGATGTTGAATTTTATATATCTTATATTCTTTGCTACATGATATTGTTCCATATTTAATGCTTTAGGCAGTGTATTGCAAGAGAACGCGCTAGCAGCAAACTTTTCTCCGACTTGATTCACTATTATCGTCACTGCTTATTCCTTATGTCACCTAACGTAATAAAATATGTCCTATAACCTGGCCAGAGAACATATGTATGTTTTAAAAAAAAGCACGAAAATCGGATAAGTGGTTCTCCAGTGATAAACGCACTAACGGACAGACAGACAGACAGAGAGACGTTACATTTTATATATATTATAGATATTCTTTGCTACATGATATTGTTCCATATTTAATGGTTTAGCATGTTTAAAGAAAAAGCACATAAATCGGATAAGTGGTTCTCCAGTGATAAGCGCACTAACGGACAGACAGACAGAAATACGTTGCATTTTATATATATTATAGATTTAATCTATAACCTGGTCAGAGAACATATGTATGAATTAAAAAAATCACGTAATTCGGATAAGTGGTTCTCGAGGGATAAGCGCACTAACGGACAGACAGTCAGACAGAGATACGTTGCATTTTATACATATTATAGATATAGATTATTATTATTATTATATAACCTGGCCAAAGAATATTTGTATGAATTTAAAAAAAAACACGTAAATCGGATAAGTGATTCTCGCGTGATAAACGCACTAATGGACAGACAAACAGACAGAGAGACATTACGTTTTTATATATATTATAGATATTCTCTGCTACATAATATTGTTCCATATTTAATGGTTTAGGCTGTGCTTGCAATGGAACACATTAGCGGCAAACATTTTTCCGATTTCATTCACTATTTTACGTCACTGCTCACTCCTTATGCTACTTATCGTAATAAAATATAGCCTATAACCTGGCCAGAGAACATATGTATGTTTTAAAAAAAAAGTACGTAAATCGGATAAGTGGTTCTCCAGTGATAAGCACACTAACGGACAGACAGACAGACAGACAGACAGACAGAGAGACGTTACATCTCTCTGTCTGTCTGTCTGTCTGTCTGTCTGTCCGTTAGTGTGCTTATCACTGGAGAACCACTTATCCGATTTACGTACTTTTATATTTTGTATATATATATATATATATATATATATATATATATATATATATATATATATATATATATATAAATCTTACGTAATCAAACACTCTACATGACGCCGACCAGCCAATACTCAACCCTCCCTCCTGCAAAGCAAGTTTCCAGGTGGAAAGGTCACATTCAATTATAGCCATATAACGAGTCTTCATTTTTTTAAAAGCTAATGTTTTCAAGTAAGTTCCACTATGACAAATAAAACTATTTTGACTTTTTATAGACCTAAGCAAGTCTGCATCACTTAAATTTTCCTCAATGTCACATATTTTGAAACACGGATTTTTTAAAGACGGTGTATTTATTTTGTAGTTTCTGCCCAGAGATTTTTCAGCTTCATTCTTTATTTTTCCAATTTCTTCTTTTGTCTTGCATTTAATAAGTATGCCTCCATCTTTGACGGGCTTCAAGTCTGTGATACCCACCTCCATATTTAAAGGGTTTAGTCTTTTTGTAACCACTTCTCTTGTTTTATTGCTGTCTTGCTTAGTTTTTGGCTTAATAACTATTACTTCACCCCTTTTCTTCGCCATATCTGCATAAGAAACATCATTGTTTTTCGGCAGTTCAGCTGTACTCTTTGTTCCAATTGTGTTTTTCATACTTTCTAGTTCAGATAAGATTGACTCTTTGAGAGATAAGAATTCTTTTCTAATGTCCATACAGAATTCAATAATACCCAGTCAGCCGTCGCAAAACCATTTGAGTCCTGGCACATTTTTAACAGCATTATACTCTTTAGCGTTCAAATTTAGACACTTTATGTGGCTTAAACCCTTACAAGTTCCCTTGCAACATACATGTGTATCTCTGCCAATTTTCTGTGTGCAAACAGTACAAAGCTGATTTTCCACATCCATTTTTCACAATTATTTATTAGCCAGACATAGTCGAAATAACTAAGAAATCACACTCGGCAACACTGCCGTACGATTTAAAACAGAGCACGTTGCTTTCGGGCAAAGTACTACAATTTGTCGAAAATAAAGAGACTTTAGAGTATTTCTTTTTTCACTACAGTATTAATAAAGTAATCAAGCAATGAAATGCGCTCAAACGGTTAATTAAAATGCCCCCCAACACAAAAATTACTGCACCTAATTATCAATATCACAACTAACGAACCTGCGGTGTTGCCGCACACACTATATATACTTTTATATATATATATATATATATATATATATATATATATATATATATATATATATATATATATATATATATATATATATATATATATATATATATATATATATATATATATATATATATATATATATATATATATATATAAATCTTCTTTATGATTCACTGCTTCTACACTGCAGGAGATAGTCCTCTTCAAGTTTCTTCCAATTGTCTCTAACCTGTGCAGGATGGAGCCATCTACTGCCTGCTATCAACCTGATATTATCAGTCCACCTTTTCGTTAGACTTCCGATATTTTGTCTGTTCTCCCAAGGTCTCCATTTAAGTAATTTTATTGTCCATCTACCATTATTCATTCTAGCCCCATGCCTCGCTTATTTGACACTTTAATTTTGCCACTCTTTTAGTGATATCTGTGATTCTTGTTATTCGTATGATATCCTTGCTTTTATTGTGTTCTCGTAACCTACCACCTAGAATCTGTCTTTCCATCGCCCGTTAAGTACGTTGGAGTTGGTAAAGACTATTTTTTGTGAGGGACATGGTTTCCAGCCCATATATACTTACTGGAAGTATGCAGCTCTTGTATACTTTTCTTTTTAAGGTCATGGGGATATGTCCCCTTTTTAGAATGAATCCCAGTTTTTGAAATGCAGTCCAGCTGAGACCCATTCGCCTTGGCATTTGATATAATACGTAGGCTGAAAAGTTTTTGATCTGACAAATAGATGTCGCTCTTTTCAAAAAATCCGTATGATTTTTAAGAAGTACTAACCTTCAAACGATACGTGTCAAAATTTCATGACATTTCGACTATTAGTTTACAAGTTAAAGTGGTTTTAGTGATACTACTTTTGATATTTTCAAAACAATGGAAAAAATCGAATTTCGTGTATTAAACACTGTTTTTTAATGGGAAAAAATACCGTTCAAGCAAAGCAATGGCTTGATAAGTGTTACGGGGACTCTGCTCCTGGAAAATCACTTAGCATTTACTATTACTAGTATGCTGAATTTAAACGCGCTCATACAGATACATACTATGCTGAACGCTCTGGACGCCAAAATGAGGTGGTTATACCAGAAAACAGCAAAAAAATCCACAAAATTGTTTTGGATTACTGTAAAGTGAAATTGTGTGAGATAGCTGATACCCTAAAGATATCAAAAGAACGTGTTGGCCATATTTTGCATGAACATTTAGGCCTGAGAAAGCTCTGTTCGAAATGGGTACCGCGTTTGCCTTTGAAGGCAGAAATCGCAAAGAAACTTCCCCAAATAAACAAGAAAGAAGTCCTCTTTCATAAAGACAATGCGCCGTCTCACAAGTCAATGATTACGATGGCAAAAGTGCATGAATTAAAGTTTGAATTGCTTCTTCGTCCACTGTATTCTTCAGATTTGGCCCCCAACGACTATTATCTATTGACGGACCTCAAAAATATGCTCGCGGGAAAGAGATTTGGATCCAATGAAGAAGTTATCTCCGAAACTGACGCCAATTTTAAAGGCAAAGGCAAATCCTTCGACAAGACAGGTATAGAAATGTTAGAAAAGCTTTCGACTGGTTCTGTCACTCTTGAAGAAAACTATATTGATGAATAAGGTCGAATTTTGCAAAAAAAAAAGTGTTTTAAGTAGCTAGACCAAAAAATGTTTAGCCTACGTGTTATATATATATATATATATATATATATATATATATATATATATATATATATACATATATATATATATATATATATATATATATATATATATATATATATATATATATATATATATATATAAAAGTATATATAGTGTGTGCGGCAACACCGCAGGTTCGTTAGTTGTGATATTGTTAATTAGGTGCAGTAATTTTTGTGTTGGGGGGCATTTTAATTAACCGTTTGAGCGCATTTCATTGCTTGATTACTTTATTAATACTGTAGTGAAAAAAGAAATACTCTAAAGTCTCTTTATTTTCGACAAATTGTAGTACTTTGCCCGAAAGCAACGTGCTCTGTTTTAAATCGTGCGGCAGTGTTGCCGAGTGTGATTTCTTAGTTATTTCGACTATGTCTGGCTAATAAATAATTGTGAAAAATGGATGTGGAAAATCAGCTTTGTACTGTTTGCACACAGAAAATTGGCAGAGATACACATGTATGTTGCAAGGGAACTTGTAAGGGTTTAAGCCACATAAAGTGTCTAAATTTGAACGCTAAAGAGTATAATGCTGTTAAAAATGTGCCAGGACTCAAATGGTTTTGCGACGGCTGACTGGGTATTATTGAATTCTGTATGGACATTAGAAAAGAATTCTTATCTCTCAAAGAGTCAATCTTATCTGAACTAGAAAGTATGAAAAACACAATTGGAACAAAGAGTACAGCTGAACTGCCGAAAAACAATGATGTTTCTTATGCAGATATGGCGAAGAAAAGGGGTGAAGTAATAGTTATTAAGCCAAAAACTAAGCAAGACAGCAATAAAACAAGAGAAGTGGTTACAAAAAGACTAAACCCTTTAAATATGGAGGTGGGTATCACAGACTTGAAGCCCGTCAAAGATGGAGGCATACTTATTAAATGCAAGACAAAAGAAGAAATTGGAAAAATAAAGAATGAAGCTGAAAAATCTCTGGGCAGAAACTACAAAATAAATACACCGTCTTTAAAAAATCCGTGTTTCAAAATATGTGACATTGAGGAAAATTTAAGTGATGCAGACTTGCTTAGGTCTATAAAAAGTCAAAATAGTTTTATTTGTCATAGTGGAACTTACTTGAAAACATTAGCTTTTAAAAAAATGAAGACTCGTTATATGGCTATAATTGAATGTGACCCTTCCACCTGGAAACTTGCTTTGCAGGAGGGAGGGTTGAGTATTGGCTGGTCGGCGTCATGTAGAGTGTTTGATTACGTAAGGTTGTTCAGATGCTATAAGTGTGCGGGTTGTGGTCATAAGGCGGAAGACTGTCAGGTGGGTATTGTTTGCATAAAGTGTGGTGAACGTGATCACGTACAAGGTGACTGTCAGTGTAAGGAACTAAAATGTGTAAACTGTCTGGACTCAAACCGAAAACTAAATCTATCTCTTGACATCTGTCACTTTGCATTTGATGCGCAAAACTGTCAAACATTGCAACGACACCTGAATTCAGCAAAACTAAAAATTAAGTTAGATAGCGAATAGCAACTAGAGCAATGTACGTCGAGTGAGACGAAAGCACATAGTGTTGTTAGATTGTGTCACCAGAATGTTCAGGGTTTAGGAAATAAATTTGTTGTTCTGGAGGTTAGTTTGGCGCAAGGTCTTGTTGATATATTGTGCATTTCTGAGCATTGGATGACGCAAGATAAGTTTAATAAAGTAGGCCTTAAAGATTTTAATTTAATCGCAAGTTTTTGTCGATCGGAGAATATTCATGGTGGTGTTGCAGTGTTTTGCAGGTCAGATCTTCTTTCTGTAAGTAGCAAATTAAATAATTTAAGTAGTATTGAAAAAATTTTTGAAGTTTGTGGAGTAAGCATCTCCTTGCAGAATAATGTACCTATTGAGATATTTTGTATTTATCGATCCCCATCTATTAATGTAAACAGTTTTCTTGAGGAGTTTGCAACTTTCCTAGAAACCAACGTAAAATATAATAAGCATGAACATATCATCATATGTGGGGACTTAAATATTGATTTTCTTAGTAACTCTATCGAACGAAACGAATTAATTAATTTGTTGGCTGCATACGGCTTTACATGCCATGTTGATTCACCTACAAGACTTAATGCTTCCCTGGACTACATTTGTACCAACTTTTGTAATGATGATCATAAGGCTGTAGTTGATGATAATGGTCTATCTGATCATTCCTATCAAATATTTGAAATTAATTTAAGACCTCTTGAGGGGTGCGGCACACGTTTTGTTTATAAACGTTTTTTTAGTGCGGCCAACTATAATGAACTTTACCATTACTTGCGCAAAGAGACTTGGATGTCAGTGTGTGAAGCGTGCGATGTCCATGATGCATTTAGGGTTTTTATAGAACTATTGTCAACCTATATAAATATAGCATTTCCTTTAAAAAACGTTTTCCTGGATAGAAATAGAAAAAAGCCTTGGATTACTCGGGGCATCCATACGTCTTCGAAAAATTTGAAATTACTTTATTAGTCAAATAGTGTCATAATCGAAAACCATTATAGAGTATATAAAAAAATATACAAGAATGTTATAGGGACTGCTAAGAAAATATATAATGATAAGTCATATACCGCCTCTACTAATAAAAGTAAAGCCGTCTGGAATATTATCACAGACACATTATCTTGCAACAATACGAATAGAATTTGTAATATGATATTTAATAGTAAAGCAACGAATGATAAACTCCAAATTTCTAATGGTTTCAATGAATATTTTGTTAACGCACCTCAAAAATTTATGTTAAATCGAAATGCTGACAAGGCATACTTGAATTTCCAATAAATAACAGTACCATGTTTTTCTCACCTGTCCTACAACAAGATATATTAAGGATAATAAGATCTTTAAAAAAATCAAATTCATTTGGAATTGACGAGATTTCTAATAATGTATTAAAGTCCATTACTGACTTTATAGTGAAACCACTTTCGTACTTAATAAACATATCTCTGAAACGTGCAACATTTCCAGATGTGTTTAAAACTGCTAGAATAATACCTTTGTTTAAAAAAGGCGATAGTATGTTGTGTGAAAATTATCGGCCTATATCTTTATTAAGTTCAATTTCTAAGGTACTGGAAAGGGTTGTTTTTGAACAAATAAGTAATTTCCTAACAGCATTTCGAATTCTTACCGATTGTCAACATGGATTTAGGAAGGGCAGAAATACATCTTCTGCAATACTGCAGTTGGTTGAAGGGCTTTATGAGCAGCTGGATAATAGTAAAAAGTGCTTTGGACTTTTCATGGACCTAAGTAAGGCTTTTGATTTGATCAATCATAATCTATTAATATCAAAGATGAACAGATATGGACTAAGAGGTAATGTGAGTGACTGGTTACAGCCATATCTAAAAGGTAGAGATCAAGTTGTGGATATTGATGGAGTGAGGTCGAATGGAATGAAAGTTTCTACGGGTGTTCCACAGGGGTCCATTCTCGGAACGCTGCTTTTTTCAATTTTTTTAAACGATTTACCGAATATCGTTAATGACCAAAGTAATTTAACCATGTTTGCAGACGATAACAGTTATGTATGCTGTGACAGCACCACTGCTTTGGCTCTAGATAAACTGCAGAATATGTTAAGCGTTTTTTGAACAGTGGTTCAAAACTAATATGTTAAGTCTTAATGCTGAAAAGACTGTTTTTATAAATTTTGTGCCTAGGGCATCCCAATTTGTTGAAAGTTTTCTGATTAGGACTAACGTAAACGGACATTCCATTGCTCAGGTAACGGAGACTAAATTGTTAGGTGTCTATATAGACAACAGTTTAAATTGGGGAAGTCATATAAATGAATTGTGCAAAAGGCTTTCATCGGTGTGTTTTGCCATTTTTTCGATTAAAAAGTGTCGTTAACTTTAATACAGTAATGTCTTATTACTATGCACACTTTGTGTCTCGATTGAAATATGGCTCAATATTTTGGGGTGGTTCCACTAATATGGTCAGAGTATTTAGAATGCAAAAAAGAGCAGTTCGAAATATTGCAGGTGTCAGATCAAGACATTCATGCCGTGAACTTTTCAAAAAATTTGCTATATTCACTCTGCCTGCTATGTACATATTGGAGGTTCTGATTTATGTTACCAGTAATTTGAATAAATTTGTAGCCATGGCCGACATGCATAATTACTACACAAGATATAACAAAAATTTAGTTATACCAGAACACACATTATCTCTATTTGAAAGGAGTCCCTATTACAGCGGCATAAAGCTTTTTAATAGACTGCCGACTAGTATTAAATCTTTAAATTTAAGTATGTTTAAGAAACTAATATCAAGAATGTTAATTGAGAATATCCCATATAGCACTCAGGATTTTTTTCAGATTGAGGACTTTACATTATAAATGTTTATATGTAAGCTAGAGTACGTGTAATTGTAACTTTTTGGATCTTTATATTATAAATATTTGTATGTAAGCTACAGTACGTGCAACTGTAAAGCTTTTTAGATCCTTATTTTCACAGGATGTATACATTTTGTGACTTGACTTGACTTTTTCCATACCTTGTATCAGGTTTCATGAAATAAAAGTTTATTTATTTATTATATATATATATATATATATATATATATATATATATATATATATATATATATACATATATATATTTTTTTTTTTATGGGTCTAGCACACGTGCTACAGGGAAGTCCCTAAAGCGCTACAGGAGCGACACGTGTGCGGAGAAGGCGATTCACGTTGTTCTTGAATCGCTGTAAATTGTACTCGGTGGGAAACACAGTCCTGGGCAAATTATTCCAAAGGGATGATGTTCTCCATATAAAAGACTGCTTGAAAAGTGTTGTACGGGGAGTAACAAGCTGAACCTCATACGGATGTGAAGAATTAGCGCGACGTGTACTCCTAACATGCACCGCTCTGGGAGGAATTAAGCGGGCCACATCCTTCGAACACTTTCCATGAAAGTACTTGTAGAATAGGCTCAAGTCGCCAACCGTTCTTCGATGTTCCAGCGAATCAAGGCCGACTGTCAGTTCCGGGTCTCCAATCAGACGAACAGCTCTTCTCTGAATAGAATCCAACAAATGCAGTGTATGTTTGGGAGCGGAGCTCCAAACTTGGGAGCAGTATTCCATAGTTGGTCGAATTTGAGCTTTGTACAGAATTAACAGTTGTTGTGGAGTGTAAAGCTTTCTGGTTCAAAATAATATTCCCAACTTTTGAGAAGCTCTCCTTGCTATGCCTGCAACATGTTCATGCCAGGACATATTTGCTCCCAAATTAACGCCCAACAAATTGGGTGACGATGTTAGAGGAATGGAGTGCCCCGACATAACTATGTCGGATTCAGCAAAGTTAACTTTTTTAGAAAAAACTGCCGCCTGGGTTTTTGTAGCGTTAAATTCCACTTGGTTACTGTCACCCCAAGATAGAATTTCTTCCAGGTCTTTGTTAAGTTGAACGACTTCCTGCTGTCTGCGGATATTCGTCTGAGTAGCCGATGTCCGAGCGTTCAAAGTGAATGAAGAGATAAGTGTACTGTCATCTGCAAAGCTGTAGATTGGATTCTCGGTCTTTTCCAGCAGATCGTTAATGTAAATGAGAAAAAGAGTAGGAGACAGTACGGAGCCTTGAGGTACACCGGCGTTGATAGTGAAGGTGTTAGAAAGAAATCCGTCGACTGCCACTCGTAAAGAACGCTCTCTGAGGAAACATGAGAGCCACAAACAGAACTTTTCCGACATACCATAAGAACGTAGCTTAGCCAACAGCCCATCGTGCCAAACACGGTCGAATACCTTGGATATGTCCAGAGCAACCGCTCGAGATTCTCCAAAGTGTTCAATTGCATTGTTCCAAACATGTGTTACATAAGTCAGAAGATCTACTGTTGATCTATTTTTACGAAAGCCATATTGGTGATCGCTAATAATGTTGAATCCTTCAAGATATTTTAGAAGATGCTGATTGATAGCCTTTTCCATGACTTTCGATATTATTGAAAGCAGTGCGATTGGTCGGTAGTTATTTGGCAAGGTCTTCTTGCCTTTTTTAGGTATCGGCTGAACTGTAGCGCATTTAGAGCAGGAAGGAAATATTCCCTTTCTGTAGGATAGGTTGAAAAGTCTACAGAAAACTGGTGTTAGTTCCCTCGCACAGATTTTAAGAACTATGGCAGGTATTCCGTCAGCGCCAGAAGCCTTTTTGGTGTCTAGCTTCATCAGAATACGCTTTATAATACGCTGTCTGAAGACAACATCGGACATCCTTGACTGCACTATGGGAATAGTAGGTGGTGTTTTTCCTTGGAAATCGACAGTAGAATGTGAAGCAAAGAGTTCAGCCAACAAGTTCGCTTTCTCAACAGGTGTCGTTGCAATAGAATTATCTGGCCGTGTGAGTGGTGGTATGGTGGATTTGGTGAAATTTTGACTAACTGCCTTAGCGACCGACCAAAAGGACCTTGAATTGCCGGGACAGGCGAGAAGTTTGTTTCCAATCCGTTGATTGTGTACCTCCTTGGTTTCGTCGATAATGTCTTTGCATCTGTTCCTGGCACGAACAAATGTGTTACGATTTATGGTGTTAGGATTTTCGCGCCATTGTCAGTATGCACAATGTTTAGAAGGAACAGCTTCTTTGCATTTTCGGTCAAACCAAGGCTTGCCGTTGGGAGGGCATTTTTCGAAAAAGGAATGTAAGCCTTCATACCGGCCAAAATAACATCGGAAACCTCCCTGGCGCAGTCAGATGGGTCGTCGGATCGAAAACAAACGTCCAACCAAGGGAAAGTTCGAAAATATTCCATGAGATCTTCCCATTTAGCAGACTTGTAGTGCCAAATCTTGCGCGGTTTAGGCGCCTCTCTGTCATTGATTGGTAGAATACTCGATGTCGAAAGTAGTTTATGGTCGGAAGAACCTAACGGCGGATTTACGCTGACTGTGTAAATCTCCGGATTGGTGGTTAAAAAGAGATCAAGAAGACTGGCAAACTCTCCGTCTCGATCAGGGATCCGTGTTGGTTCGTCAATAAGCTGAGCTAAGCCACAACTGATTGAAAATGATTCGGCTTCACGACCTTGTTCATCGGTAGTATTTGAATATTTAAGCCAGTTGATGTTGTGGACATTAAAGTCGCCCAGGATGGCAATTTCGGCATTTGGATAGTTAATTTATAAATGATCGATGGTGTCTGCAAGGGAAGCGAAAAGTGTTCTAAAGTTAGTATCACTTGGTGGTCGATAGAGGATACAGATAAACCTTGTGGTTGGTTGAGTCGTTATTTTTAACCACATAACATCAAAGTTTGGGGGC
This sequence comes from Pachyrhynchus sulphureomaculatus, assembly GCA_019049505.1. NCBI lineage: Eukaryota > Metazoa > Arthropoda > Insecta > Coleoptera > Curculionidae > Pachyrhynchus > Pachyrhynchus sulphureomaculatus. The sequence goes on from CM032446.1 coordinate 55,066,180, forward strand.
TCCAGAGTCTCTTCTCGTTGGCAAGAGAGGTCGCTTCTGACATAAAGACAGATTCCAAAGTTACGCCTAAATCGGGAATAGAAGTCGTATCCAGGATAAAGATAGTTTACTGTGCTGGTCGATGAACTGTCCTTAGTTTCACAGAGAGCAAGTACATGAGGTTTATTTGATTGCAGGTTTTGGTGCACTGAATGTGCAACGAATATATATATATATATATATATATATATATATATATATATATATATATATATATATATATATATATATATGTATATATATATATATATATATATATATATATATATATATATATATATATATATATATTTATATATATATATATATATATATATATATATATATATATATATATATATATATATTCGCCATTTCAGAACACTAAAACGTAAAGAAAGGCAAAAAATGCAGCGATGATTCTTTTCTTTTAGCCAGGGACTTAAAATCAATAATTTACCTACTGTACCACAGGTAAGTAAGTTTCAGCCAGTTTAGCGGATTATACTTCTAAAACCTTTTTCTATAATCATATTAACATTTTTTAGGTTATTCTGTAACCAGATCTCAATCCTTTATACATACTATTGCTGTTAAAATTAGGAATAATGAAATAGCAAGAACACTAAAATAGAAGTGTAGTATGATATATATGTAACCACTCTTCTACGTTATATTCCACACCTTTCACCTTACAAGTATATATCTCTTACAACAAATAATTAGCTAAAAATTTTTTTAGAATATCCCCACCAAGAACCAGGCACAATTCTTATAATAATATTAAATCTGTAAAATATTTAATGTTTCTTTCCCTCCTCACCTTCTATCCGTGCTAATATTGTAAATAGCAAAAAATAATGTAATTGTTCGTTCTCTTGATTCAAGGAACTCTGAATATTACCTATAGCACAATAGATGACTAACTTCCTTTTTCACCTCTTGTACGTTTCAGAATTTTATATAGTAAATAAATAATTATCCTTAAAATTTTTTAATTAATTCAACCTCGAACGATTCCAATAATACTATTGAAACCATACAATATTTAACCACTCAACATCTCTTACCTCTTTCCTTATTAAAATCGTCAGTAATAAAAAAATAAATTAATTTTCGGAGTTCTCGATTCTAGAAACAGTACTAAAAGACCTGTAAATATTTCCAAATGCTATTAAAATAGTAAACTACTCCCGTCCCTTTCAGCCTCTTCTTGGGTTAAACTTGAAAGCAATGAAAAAAATAACCTTATTTTTGGATTCTTGGACTCCAAGAATCCAAAAAAGGATATATAATACGAAATACAGGAAGCAACCTCCTCTAAGCTCCCCCTTACTCCTTTCGCCCCTTATATATTTTACTATAAATATGTATGCAGAAAATGGGTTTATTATCCAACAAAACTAACAAAAAAAACTTAAGTTTTTAAGTGAATAATTCAAAAGAATGGCGATTACATATATACATATTTTTATTGAATTTAAATTATAAGAAAACATTTTTTTTTTTAAATATGTTTTAAATGTTAACATTATTTTTTATAAGGTTAAATGGACAACTGATGAAAACTATGTTGCCTCCTTGTCTGTAGGATAACTTCACAAAAAATAATCCAATACGCAAAAATATAAATTAATCTTGTAAAATAATGTAGTAGTTAAAAATTGTCGAAAGGTTTTTTTCAAAAACAAAAAAAAAATTACGGTGTTTTAAACTTTAGTATGCAGTTTTCGACCAAAAAAAATTTATGTTTAATTATTTATAAAAATTGTCTTTTATAAAAATTTAAAAAATCTCTCTACGTTTTGTAAAAAAAGTAATTATTAAGATTTGAAATAAAAAATATTAAAAATTGACTGAGTAATATTGCAGACAATGTCTAAAAACAGGTAGTAGTCCCAGTCGGTCGCCAGGTAACATTTTATACTATAATTTCGTAATGGAAAAAAATTTTCTTAAATTTTTTTTGAATGAATCTTAGAGGTATAGGGAATAAAAATCAGTAAAAAAAAATCAAATTTTTGAAAATTAGAGGTACATGTAATCCCTTAAGACTTTTCACAGTTTATCTACCCCCCACCCTTTGATCCCCTTAGCTTGAGTTAATAATGTTCAAAAAGTATAAATTGAATCTCCTTGTTAGATATAATCTATATACTAAGTTGAAATTAATATATCATTTCATTGCAGAGTTCCGACAGACCGACAGACTACAGACCGATAGAATGACAGACCGAGAGACCTACAGACCGAGAGACCGACAAATAAACCGACGGAAATGAGTGACTATGTTTTTCGTGATCTAGGAACCTAAAACGTGAAAAAAAAAAACCAAAAATCTCTTAGTGTCATTTACGTATTTACGAAAACAATACGTTTCTTTAGAAACGAAAGTAATAAGGAATAATATTATTTCTATACTAACTCACAGGCTTTTACGTGTTGTCTTATTTTACAATCATCTAACGGCTGACATCGATATATTTCGTGATGGGTTATACATTTACCAAAAAGGCCACAAAGAAAAACGACTTTGACAAGAAAAGTTTGTCTGGAATTTCGAGGTTTTTACGTTTGGAACTGCCTGGAATTCGTAAATCGGATAACCCGCTGAGACTTTTTAAATTTGCTGGAGTAGGTAGACATAGGACATGCTTGTCTACATCTAGGAGATATTAGAATTCTCAGACATCCTCTTTCGAGAAACTTTTTACGGTTAGCTTTTTATTATACCTTTATATAGTCATGTTATCTTAGATGATGAAGATGAAATATAGAAGTAAAAAGTATAAGGTTTAGACAGCTCTTTAAATTTCAGTAAAATTAAGATAACAAAGTAACGGAAAGCCTTGTTTTTAAAATACTTAAATGAACGACTTTGTCGACAAATACAAATAGGGATCAAAACTTTAACTTAAATCACCCTTCGATGCTTAAAGAGGGTCTAATTAAAAATTTATGGGATCAAGCTAAAATTATCTTTAAAAAAATTTCAACCAAGTTTTAAATAAATTTTTCGACGTTTTAAATCCCGAAAAAAGGTGAGATAAATTTATAGGTCCTCATTTTATCCTATCTTACATTCCTGACCTTTTATATAAAATAAACTAATTGGAAATAAATTTAAGATAAGAACAATAGTTAAAATACAAAATACTTTTAACGAGTACAATTTTTATATATACTAAACCTTCCCCTCTAAACTGTTCATTCAAAGATTAAAAATTGAAAAGTGTCATCTCTAAAAATAGTTTGTGAATGTGATAAATCTTGCACAGTATTGACACAGTAAACATAACACAGTAGCGACGCTCAAGAAAATTTTTAGGTCCTGTTTTTTTTTATCATGAACACCAACAATATGGCTTCCAGCGCGGTTACGGGATGTGCTTATATCTGAATTTCAAAGAGAATCTTTACAACGTGGTCTGAAATTAATAATTTCCAATAAGTATATGACTCGTTTGACGTTATAATTGAAAAATAATTATAAATAACCGGTCAAGTGCAAGTTGAACTTGCGCAATTAGTGTTCCGTACGTTGATTGCTTCTATAATATATATAAAAATGTAACATCTCTCTGTCTGTCTGTCCGTTTGTCTATCTGTTAGTGCGCTTATCACTCGAGAACCATTTATCCGATTTAAGTGTTTTTTTTTTAAACATACATGTGTTCTCTGGCCAAGTTATATGATATATTTTATTACGTTACGTAATATAAGGAATAAGCAATAACGATAATAGTGAATCAAGTCGGAAAAAAGTTTGCCGCTAGCGTGTTCTCTTGCAATACACTGCCTAAACCATTAAATATGGAACAATATCATATAACAAAGAATATAATATATGCAATGTCTCTCTGTCTGCCTGTCTGTCTGTCCGTTAGTGCGCTTATGACTTGAGAACCACTTATCCGATTTACATGTTTTTTTTTTTAATTCAAACATTTGTTCTCTTGCCAGTTTATCTATAATCGTCTATAATATATGTAAAATGTAATGTCTCTCTGTCTGTTTGTCCATTAGTGCGCTTATCACTCGAGAACCACTTATCCCATTTACGTGTTTTTTAGTGTTCCGTACGGAACACTTATAAGATCACTTCGGTGTCTGTCTGTCTGTCTGTCTGTCTGTCTGTCTGTCTGTCTGTCTGTATGTCTGTCTGTCTGTCTGTCTGTCTGTCACACCCGATTTTCTCCGAAACTATTTGACATAGAAAGGTGAAATTTGGTAATAATATAGGAATTGATGGCCTCATCAGAGCCATGTAGTTTTGAGAATTAAATTTTGACTTAAGGGGTTAGTTTTGAGGGGTGAAGTCGGAAGTGAAAAAAAAAATTTTTTTACTAGGTCATCGAGTGTAGTGTCAAATGAAAGCTTGTGAAAACACGAGTAAAAAATATATATATAATATTATTCTTGCGCGCACTTTTCTTTGTATTATTTTTAAAAATTCGCGAAAAAAATCGCTGTCCCGGGCCTTATCTCGAAAAGTACATATCAAAAAAATTTCGAAAAAAATTCTGGAATATTCTCCACGGGGTGTAGATTGAACGAAAATTATCACGAGTGCATTACCTTTAATAATTTATATGGTATATAAAAAAAACAAAAATTTCAAGGTTATCAGATTTCAGTAAAGATTGGAAACAAACTTTGTTGGAAACACATTTGGGGTGTGTTTTGTGAAGTCACTGATCATTTTATACCACCGTAACATAAATTTTGACTTAAGGGGTTCGTTTTGAGGGGTGTAATCGGAAGTGAAAAAATTTTTTTTTTACTAGGTCATCAAGTGTGGTGTCAAATGAAAGCTTGTGAAAACACGAGTAAAAAATATGTATATAATGTAATACTTGCGCACACTTTTCTTCGTATTACTTTTAAAAAATCGCTGTCCCCTACCTTATCTCGAAAAGTACTGATCAAAAAATTTTGAAAAAATTCTGGAATATTCTCCACGGTGTATAGATTGAACGAAAATTATCACGAGTGCATTACCTTTAATAATTTATCTGGTATATAAAAAAAAAACAAAATTTCAAGGTCACCAGTTTTCAGTAAAGATTGGAAACAAACTTCGTTGAAAACTTATTTGGGTGTGTGTTTTGTGAAGTCACTGATCATTTTATACCACCCTAACAAAAATTTTTATTTAAAAACAATCAACGTACGGAACACTAATTGTGCAAGTTCAACTTGCATTTGACCGGACCAGGTTATAGGATATATTTTATTACGTTAGGTAATATAAGAAATAAGCAGTGGCGATAATAGTGAATCAAGCCGGAAAACATTTTGCCGCTAGCGCAATCTCTTGCAATACGCTGCCTAAACCTTTAAATATGGAACAATATCATGTAACAAAGAATAAAATATATATAAAAATGCAACGTCTCGCTGTCTGTCTGTCTATCTGTCCGTTAGTGCTCTTATCACTCGAGAACCACTTATCCGATTTACGTGTTTTTTTTTTTAATTCATATATATGTTCTCTGGCCAGGTTATATAATAATAATAATAATCTATATAATATATATATAAAACGCAACGTTTCTCCGTCTGTCTGTCTGTCTCTCTGTCCGTCAGTGTGCTTATCATTCGAGAACCACTTGTCCGATTTACGTGTTTTTTTTTTAAATCCTTAACTTAATATTTATCTAATCTATAATATATGTAAAACACAACGTCTCTCTGTATGTCTGTCTGTCTGTCCATTAGTGCACTTAGCACTCAAGAACCACTTATCCGATTTCCGTGTTTTTTTTTTTATATAAAACACATATGGTCTCTGGCCAGGTTATAAGATATATTTTATTACGTTAGGTAACATAAGGAATAAGCAGTGACGATAAGAGTGAATCAAGTCTCCACTAGCTGAGCCGCGGGCACGGCTAGTCTAAATTAAAGAAAATTGTAACGAAGGTATAAAATGATCAGTGACTTCAGAAAACCCACCCCAAATGAGTTTTCAAAAAAGTTTGTTTCCAATTTTTACTGAAAACTGATGACCTTGAATTTTTTTTTTTTTTTTTTTAAACCAGATAATTTAATAAAGGTAAAGCACTCGTGTTAATTTTCGTTGAATCTACACTCCGTGGAGAATATTCCAGACTTTTTCCAAAATTTTTTGATCAGTACTTTTCGAGATAAAGTGGGGGGGACAGCGATTTTTCAAAAATAATACAAAGAAAAGTGCGCGCAAGTATTACATTATATAAATGTTTTTACAAGCTTTCATTTGACACCCCACTCGACCTAGTAAAAAAAAATTTCACTTCCGATTTCCCCCCCAAAACTAACCCCATAAGTCAAAATTTAACTCTTGAAACTACACTGCTGTGATGAAGCCATCAATTCCTATATTAGTATCAAATTTCAACTCTCTATGTCAAATAGTTTCCGAGAAAATCGGGTGTGACAGACGGACTGACAGACAGAAGGACAGACAGACAGACACCGAAGTAATCTTATAAGTGTTCCATACGGAACAGTAAAAAAATGTCAGGAGGAAGTTATTGTTGTGCGGTTAGTGATGGTAAAAATATATGTGGTATCCCCAAAGGAATTATTTTTTTTAGATTTCTCAAAGAGGCTAGAAGGTAATTTATTCATAATTCTTTATTTCTATTATGCAAAATTATGATAATTGTGTTTTCATGATAGAGATACATTTTATTTGTAAAACAGTTGATGTTTTATTATTGTTAAGTATTGGTTTATGTTATTCCACTTGTACTTTTTTTCTGAATTCAGCGTAGAATGTTTGATAAATCTTGCGCAAAGTCAAGTTATATTATCTGGTAAAATTCGCTAACCAAACTTGCAAAACTCAATTTGGGCATGCAAAAGTAGTAATTCTCCAGCACGAATGAATTTGAATCAATCCGTGCATGAATTTAGTTTTTCTTATGTAAGTAGTATATAGCCACGAAAAGTCATTAGTTGTATGAAAATTATTATATTAGATTGAACTAAAGATAAAATGGAACGAAAAGTGTGTTCACTTCACTTTTAGGTTTAGAAAAAAAGACGATCTTATCTATATAATAATTATAATTATTTTCAATCTCTCCATATCAATGAGATTCGCTAAAATATAAGGAGTATCATTGTTGACATTATGCACGCAAAGCTAAAAGTGTGCAGAGATATATTCTCAAAATGAATATTTCCCCCGCCGCGCCGCCCGGGCAATATCTTTAATAGTTGAGAAATATAAATTCAACAATGAGATATTTAAAACGAATAACGTGCAAAAAGCGTTGAGGCCAAATATATTTTTTCCTTGTATTTTTTGCCTTTTTCCCTGTTTTTTTTTGTATACCTGTTTTAATAAGAACTTGATAAAAAAATGTTTCTAAATAAAAACTTTTCTCGTCTTTTGCTTTCTTTCAATCAGCAAAATTCATTTTAATTCTACATAGGATTTTTCTTGAAAGAAGGAATTTGAATATTTCAAAAACTCGCAGGCATTATACCAGCAATATGGTACCAGGTCATGTGATCATCAGACTGTCGCTACTGTATTTTATGTTTGCTGTGGTATTTCTTTTTATCGTTCACCTCCCCGCCTGAGTAGGGATTTTACCCTTTTTCATATCCTGAGGATATCGGGGATGTCGTAATAGTATAGGTGGTAGATCATTAAATTAAGGAACAAAAGAACACAAATTAAATGCTATATGACATTTTTAATTGCTAAATAACGAATCAACAGAAAATCATCTAAAAACTCCTTAACAAGAAATTGCTATTGGTCCTTTAAAAATAATTTAAAATCGTAATTGTTTTTATTAGTGTTCCGGATGGAACACTTATAAGATCACTTCGGTGTCTGTCCGTCTGTCTGTCCGTCTATCCGTCTGTCATACCCGATTTTCTCCGAAACTATTTGACATAGAAAGTTTAAATTTGGTACTAATATAGGAATTGATGGCTTTATTAGAGTCGTGTAGTTTTTTAAAATTTAAGTTTTAACTTAAGGGGGTGAAATCGGAAGTGAAAAACATTTCGTCATCGAGTGGAGTGTCAAATGAAAGCTTTTAAAAACACGAGTTTAAAAATATATATATATATATATATATATATATATATATATATATATATATATATATATATACGAGGCTGGTTTGAAAAGTCCGTGCAAAGTCCGAGAGATGGCACTACCGGCGCGTATCGAGGTCATGTTTAGTTAGTAGCATCTCTTGATTGAACGCACACCAAGTTTCAGCCATATTGGTCTATTTCTTTGTGTTTGGCATTCGTGTGAATCAAGGAAGTCGAGTGATTTTCAAGAAATGGACGAAAAAGAATTTCGTGTGGTGATTAAACATTACTTTATGAAAGGCAAAACGCCTCAGGAGACTATAGAGAAGCTTGATAAACATTATGGTGACTCTGCACCTTCGATTAGAACAGTTTATAAATGGTTTCAAAATTTTCGGACTGGCCATATGGGCACAAGTGACGCTGAACGTTCTGGACGGCCTGTGGAGGTTACGACTCCAGAAATCATTGATCAAATCCATGATATGGTGATGGATGACAGAAGAGTTAAGGTGCGTGAGATTGCTAGTGCTGTGGGCATCTCGACTGAACGGGTACATAATATTTTGCATAAACATTTGGACATGAGAAAGCTATCCGCAAGATGGGTGCCGCGATTGCTCACGCTTGAACAAAAACGGAATCGTGTGAAGTGTTGCAAGGATGGTTTGCAGCTGTTCCAGAAGAATTCGGAGGACTTTAAGCATCGTTTCGTCACTGTGGATGAAACATGGATACATTACTATACTCCTGAGACCAAACAACAATCTAAACAATGGGTTACCAAGGGGGAATCTGCACCAAAAAAGGCGAAGACCGTTCCTTCAGCCGGAAAGGTTATGGCGACTGTCTTTTGGGATTCGCAAGGGATAATCCTCATCGACTATCTGAAAAAGGGTAAAACTATTACAGGTGAATATTATTCATCGTTATTGGACCGTTTGAAAACCGAGCTGCAAGAAAAACGCCCGCGATTGGCCCACAAGAAAGTCCTTTTCCATCACGACAACGCACCAGCACACACCTCGGCAGTTGTGGTCGCAAAATTAATGGAAATAGGATTCCATCTCGTTTCACATCCCCCCTATTCTCCAGACTTGGCTCCCTCGGACTACTATTTGTTCCCCAATTTGAAGAAATGGCTGGCGGGACAAAGATTTTATTCAAACGAGGAGGTGATTGCAGACACTAATGGATATTTTGCAGACTTGAACAAATCCTATTATTCGGAAGGGATCAACAAACTAGAACATCGTTGGACGAAGTGTATAAGCCTAAAAGGAGACTATGTCGAAAAATAAAAAAAGGTTACCCCAAACACATAAGTAGTTTTTATTTTTGCACGGACTTTTCAAACCAGCCTCGTATACATGTATACAGATATATATATATATATATATATATATATATATATATATATATATATATATATATATATATATATATATATATATATATAATATAATACTTGCACACACTTTTCTTTGTGTTATTTTTAAAAAATCGCGAAAAATGGCTGCGCCCCTCATCTCTACAAGTAGTGATCAAAAAATCTGGACAACATTTTGGAATATTTTCCACAGCATGTAGATTGAACGAAAATTATTATGATGCATTAATTAATAATTTACCTGGCATGCAAAAAAAAAACAAAAATTTCAAGATCATCAGTTTTCAGTAAAGATCGGAAACAAACTTTGTTGAAAACGCATAGACAAATACCATAAATGCTGGCTTCTGTAAAGTTGCTTTTGAGGTGCTTTTATCAATTTTTCGTAAGCCTTCATTGACTTTAAAAAACATAAATCCTGGTAAGGCGCTTTTACTGCCGAAATGCATTGGAACCATGGCTTAACGTAGGATGTCACGATGAACAGGCAAACGTTTAACAATGCTGCTTCTCCTTGCTCGTAATTTTGAATTGAGCACTCATCATATTTTTAGAGAATAAATCGCGTTCGCTATTCATCGAGCTTGGTGCAAGGCACCTTGAGGCCTAATTTTAAATTGTTTCTCTGTATCTTCCCCTAAAAATATCACAGAAAGCTTTCCTTGGTCAGTTCAGTTCGGTAAAATTCAAGCAAATTGTCAATTTCGGAAAAAAGTCAGGCACGTAGTGAGCTTTTCTCTATAGCATTGTATTTTATCAGGATCGACACTTTTCCAGTTATCTGGGAACTTTTTGGAGAGTGAAATATCAGGGCTTGTAGTCACTTGACTGATTTTTACTTCGTACACGCCTTTCAACACCAACTGATACACGTGATGGCGGCAAGTGAAAATAAGCATTTTTCTATTAAGTTTTTGTTCCAGAAGCACACAAGCACCACTGATACGGCCTGTACTTGAAGCCGTAGTATCACAACAAAGACTTTGCACCTTATCTTCGAGATTCCAGTCTACAATCGCATACCAAATAGCTTGCACCTGTTCGCTTCCTGAAGAGCTTTCCAACCTTGGCACAGCAATAAGTTGTTCTTTATTTTCATATGAAATAACTATCGGAAGACGTTCCTCTTTAGATTTGCGTACATCTAAAGCCGGCAACAGTTTTCCATCCCAGTGGACAGTTACAGTATCTGGTACATCGTTTTGAAAATTAAGTTTTATAGCTTCCGCGCGCTGTTTCCGTTTTTCTGTACGAATTCTTTGGATTGAAAATTTACTTATCGGAAATTCGTCAGTATTATGTCCAAGTGCTTCAATGATAGCTTTAACAAATTTTTTTTATTTTAAAAGCAATCAACGTACGGAACACTAACTGCGCAAGTTCAACTTGTAGTTGACCGGTTATTACTAATTTAAGTTGTTTTCACAATGGATAACTATATATTTTTTACAAAGTTAAAATACAAACAATCTCTCATTTCTTTTTAAATGTGATTCAAAATTTACATTTACTTTAACTTTTTTACTTTTTTAGAACTCTTAATTCTTATTGTGATTGTAATAAATAATTCCTAAAAAAATGGGCTTTTTCACTTCATTAAAGTTTTTTTATAGTTCGCCTCCCCGCCTGAGAAGGGATTTTTACCCTTTTTTATATTCTAAGGATATCGGCGAGGATGTCGTAATACCAGTCAACGTTGTCCAAAAGCCGAAACATACATTTTTGTAACTCCAAGCACCTTTTAGAAAACACGATAGTGCTGCCTCCGACGTTATTGCATTTCTGCAAACAACTACTACTTGTAACGCAAATTCTCAATAGCGATTATTTCCTTTTGGGTATTGGCTGATTTAGAAGATTAAGATTGCCACTCAATACCTCGGATTTAACTGAGTTGGACATTCTTTATGGGGCTATTTAAAAGATAAATAAAGAAATAAAAGTAACTCGACAGTGAATTTTCTAAAAAAGAAAAATACACAGGAAGTCCCAATTTTAAATGACTAAGGGTAAAGAATCATTCTGTCAACCGTAGCAAAGTAAATACGAATTTATAGGAAATACATTGAAAGAAATGGGGAACATGTTGATCATTTAATATAAGGTATTTCAGTTTTTTAAACAGTAAAAACATCATATTTATATTTTCACTTAATTAACGATATAAGGAGTTAATGAGGAATGGAAAAGAGATTGTCTCGAGTTTACTATGTTATGCGTTCATTTCAGGACGCTAGGAGTTGATGAATCTAAAAACTGTGTTATTTTTTAAATATTTTCAACTAATCAAACATGTAAAAGATTAAAAAGATAAGGGAAGGGGTTAGGGGCTCGTTTATATAGTATTATATCCTTTTCAAAATTCATGAATTGAAGGAAACTGAAAGATGTGTAATTTTTTTAATATTTCCTTGGTCAAACATGTATGGAGTTCATAAGGTAGGGGAAGGGGCTGCACTTATTACTTGGTATATTATTGTATATGTATATTTTTTCAGTAGGTCAAATATGACGGCGTAGAGAGGTTGCTTTGAATGTATTGTCTTAGACGTCTTTTTTAGAACTTTTTCATTGTGAAAGAAAAATTTTTGTTATTTTTTAATATTTTCAATTTTAGCAGAAATGCTATGTAGTGGAACATGGCGGATTCCAGTAGTAAATATTCCTGAAAACTCTTCTTTGTACTGATTATTTAAAATATCGGCTTGTACCATGTTATTTGAATTAAGTTATTTTTAGTGAAAGATAATTAATTTCAGAAAATCATTTTGCTAATTTTTTACTTTGAAACTATGGTAATTTAACAATACAAACGTTATTTCAATATTTCGTATTCCCCAATGAATACTTATTTAAATGGCAAGATTCTCTTGTATAAATACCAAGATAGAAAAATTCTACCAATAGACAAAGCGTGTTATTCATAAAATCATTTCCCGCCAAATTAATGGTCTATCAAAAACTTCTATGAGTGCGGCAAGGGCAAGTAGAAAACACGAATGAAATAGCGACTTTATCTTATTTTACTATGCCTCCAACTAACATAGCTAAAAAACCGAATGATCGTACGTAGTCCGGTAGTAAAACCTGCCTTGCTTACGTACCGATGTTGCCATTTTGTTAATTTTAATAATAGGTTATATCTGATTATATACAATTTATTAAAACACATTATTAAAGATTATTCAACTGTTTCTCATAAATGTAGTGTTTACTTTCCTCCCTATTAGTTAAAATTTTTCACTTTATTAAATAAAATAAAATATTTAATGAAATTGAGGAAAACGAGTGAATCAACGAATTTTTTTTAATTTCTGAAACTATGACAGCACTTTACATTTGACCAGTTAGGTCGTATGCTATTCAGTCGACCAGTTCTAAAGCCAGGTTGGAAGAGACATTTTAATGTAAATATGCGGAGCCCTGGAATTAATACAACTTGAATAAATTATTTGTTTATTTTAATCGCATTTTAACCTTTTATTTCATACCAAGTTTTTAAAATGGTATTTTTTTCTGAAATTATCCACACCATTTGAGGTACCTAATTCTTGTGTTTATCCTAGGTGTAAACACAAGAATTAGATACCTATGTGCACTAGGTAAGCGAATATACTTCAGTGTAATGCATATTCAACAATTCTTTAAATAAAGGATAACTATAACTAATAAGGAATTTTCAGCTACGCTGTATATATAAGCTCTTACTAAACAGCCGGATAAATAAAACAGGATATAAATTCAGGATATGAATGCATAATATCAATTTAAATAATACGATTTGAAAGTAAATTGAAACGAAGACATAAGTAGATTAGAATCTGTTTAGGGGTAAATTGAAAGATCTTTTATATAAAATATTTAAATGCTTTTACGAATTAAAATTTAAATCAGAGAAAACCTGGCATGTGGTAGCTTTTAAATTGAATTTATGGATGGAAGCGTACAAAATAACACGTTTGATTTAACAATCTGCAAAAATTCTGTACAGAGATTACTCAAGATACGTAACACTTTTACTATATCCTCAATACTATTTAATAAAATTATATAGTTTTATATACATATACATACACACACACACACACACACACACACATATATATATATATATATATATATATATATATATATATATATATATATATATATATATATATATATATATATATATATATATATATATATATATATATATATATATATATATATATATATATATATATATATACATATATATATATATATATATATATATATATATATATATATATATATATATATATATATATGTATATATATGTATATATATATATATATATGTATATATATATATATATATATATTATATATATATATATATATATATACATACATACATACATACATACATATATATATATATATATATATATATATATATATATATATATATATATATATATATATATATATATATATATATACATATATATATATATATATATATATATATATATATATATATATAATAAAGAAAGAAAGCAAAAGTTGCCGTATCTAACAAAATCCCTAAATATGAAATTAATTGGGGAACTCGGCAAAGGGCACAACAGGTATTTATACAGTGTTCATTTAGCTAATATTTTGGTCCTAGTCCTAAATGAACACTATGTGAACATCTGTTGTGCCCTTTACCGAGTTCTCCAATTAAATCCAAATATTTAGGAATTTTGTTAGATACGGCAACTTTTGCTTTCTTTCATTATTTATATGTATATATATATATATATATATATATATATATATATATATATATATATATATATATATATATATATATATATATATATATATATATATATATATATATATATATATATATATATATATATATATATATATATATATATATATATATATATATATACATATAAATAATGAAAGAAAGCAAAAGTTGCCGTATCTAACAAAATTCCTAAATATTTGGATTTAATTGGAGAACTCGGTAAAGGGCACAACAGATGTTCACATAGTGTTCATTTAGGACTAGGACCAAAATATTAGCTAAATGAACACTGTATAAATACCTGTTGTGCCCTTTGCCGAGTTCCCCAATTAATTTCATATTTAGGGATTTTGTTAGATACGGCAACTTTTGCTTTCTTTCTTTATTATATATATATATATATATATATATATATATATATATATATATATATATATATATATATATGTATATATATATATATATATATATATATATATATATATATATATATATATATATATATATATGTATGTATGTATGTATGTATATATATATATATATATATATATATATATATATATATATATATATATATATATATACATATATATACATATATATATATATATATATATATATATATATATATATATATATATATATATATATATATATATATATATATATATATATATATATATATATATATATGCATGTATGTATGTATGTATATATATATATATATATATATATATATATATATATATACATATATATATATATATATATATATATATATATATATATATATATATATATATATATACGTTTTCAGCAAAAACATTAGTCAAAAATAAAAAAATGAAGGAATTACTTCTGACTTAGGCGAAGCAATATGTGGGCAAAAAGTGGAAAGACTGGAGAAAAGTGATGTTTTCAGATGAAAGCAAATTTACGTCCTTGGTTCTCATGGTACTAACTATGTAAGATGTCGTGCACATGAAAGATTTCACGAATCTTGCATATTGAAGACAGTGAAATATGCGGCAATTGTAATGATCTGGATAGATGGCACTGTTAATGCAGGAAAATAAATAAAAGTTTTAGAAGAAAGTTTGATTCCCTCAATTCACACTCTGTAGGCTTCATTCTTCATTATTGTTCTGCTCCATGTTACAGATTGAAAAAATGTTACCACCACAAAGTTTTTCATTTTTTATTTCCTATATGGTTGTATTTGTGAATAGGTAAGGCAGTCTTTAATGGATAACATCTCAGCATTGATATGGCCGGGAAAAAGGCCCGATTTAAACCCCATAAAGAACTTGTGGATGATTATAATGAACTAAATTAAAGCAGCTTAGTCAAAAGCAAAGGTGAGCTAAAACAAACAATTGAGAACATTTAGAATCCAGAAATCAGTGATGAAATCATAAGAAATTTGGTTGACTTGAGGCGAACAAGAATTGCATCAGTAATAAAGGTAGTTCAACAAAATACTAGACGAGTAAAAAATGTTTAAAAGTATATTTTTGATGTGTTTTTTCCTGAGTTTTTTTTTACTTTCAAGAAAAATGGAACTATTTTCTTACTCACCAATTTTTAGGGATTTATTATTTTCCATGTTTATTTCCTTTAGGGTTTTTTGCCTCCAATAGCTATTATTTGTAGTTTTCCTTTACATATCATTTGTTAAAATTATCAAAAGTGAGAGCCAATGTTCAGTTTTGCAAAAATGTCATTTTATTAAGGAATGTTAAGTTAGCTATGACAAATAGATGCTTTTCCTGCACTCTGTCGACGACTTACAAAGTCTATTCAAGCAGAGCGGCACAGCATGGCTGGCACTTATTGCAGAAACGCACCTTTCTCGAGCTTACCGTTCGAAGGCATAGATGGCAGCTGCCATTAATGTTAAGTTAGTACAGTTAACCAAGGTTAACTATACCGTTTTTTAACATTTATATCTTCGACAGAAGATTGTTGACATAGATAATTATTAACCGCACTAATGTTATTTATTTTATGTATTGAGTTCTCTTATCGATTGTAAATGTGATTTTAGCTGATTTAACCCATTATCGCCCAATCGACCATTCTTGGAGTTTGAGGTCTTATTTCCAAAACTTTGGGCTGATACCTATTTTGACTCTGATGTCAGTTTTTATACTTTTCCATCCACGGAGAGGTGAAAATATGGGTTGAGGCTAAAAATACGGGTAGAGAAGACTTTTTCTATTTGCTGCTATTTCTGGACTTTTTAAGGATGCCAATTTTTGACTTTTACATTAGTTTCATAAATTTGCACCCTTACAGAGGTAAAAATTCTTATTTTCATCTCTGCAAGAGACATCAAAATTAAAATGAATATCCTTAAAAACTTTTGATAACAAATTTTTAAATCTGAACCAAAAAATTCCTGATGATGATGTCAAAATTTCGACGCTACCCCTATACTTATTTTCCGACAAAACCCTTATTTTCACCTCTCCAAGGGTGGAAAGGTATAAAACTGATATCAGAGTCAAAATAGGCATCAGCCCAAAGTTTTGGAAATAAGAACTCAAAGTCGATTGGGCCATAATGGGTTCAACCAGTTAAAATCACATTGACGTTTTTCGTTTTTTTATATAAAAATACATATTTTTTTTGTTTAAACATTATGAGTTTAGCTGTCATATTGCGTCCGCCGTTTGAAGTAGACACTTTAACAAAAATTTTGAGCCATTTTAAAGTATATATATATATATATATATATATATATATATATATATATATATATATATATATATGTACATATATATATATATATATATATATATATATATATATATATATATATATAGTAATTTTTAATTTACACAAATGTCAGTCCTATCGAAAACTGAACCTGCGTGTTTAGAAAAATTATTAATAAAAGGTCAAATTAAGATCGTTAAAATGGATGAAAAATAAAATAAAATAAACCAACGGAAAATTTATGCAGTATCAAAATTCAAAGAAACTCTGGGTAAGCATCATTAGTTATTATTTTTTTTTGTGTTCTAGTGCCAACAGATAAGTGTAAATGAAGCTTAAACCTTCGACGTCTTTTTTGTGGTTAAGACTGGTAGAGTTTAAACGTTCGCCCCGGAGACTCAGCCCCTGGAAAGTCACTCATTATTTACTGGTTTGCTGAAATTAAATGCGGTGGTACAGATATAAATGATGCTGAACGCTTTGGACGCCCAAATGAGGTGGTTAAAGCGGAAAACATCAAAAAAATCCATAAAATTGTTTTAGATGACCTTAAAGTGAAATTGCTTGAGATAGCTGACTCCATAAAGACATTAAAAGTGTTGGTTCATATTTTGCATGAACATTTGGGCATGAGAAAGCTCTGTTTGAAATGGGTACCCTGTTTGCTCACAATGGACCAAAAGCACCTACGTGTTGATGATTCTGAGCGCTGTTTGGACCAGTTTAAGCGCAATAAAAATGATTTTTTCATGCGCTATGTGACAATGGATGAAAAATGGATTGCCACTACAACACCGGAGTCAAATAACACTAAGATGCAGGTGTAGGAAGGCATACAGTACGAAGCTGGAATGGGAGACTAGCCGTAAGTTCACTTTTTATCTATCGGAATCTTTAAACGCATCTTTCTCGAAACTGTGTATTCAGACACTCTCGGCAATATTACTCGGTCAATTTTTAATATTTTTTACTTTTTTTATTTAACATCTTAATAATTACTTTTTCTACAAAATGTCGAGAAGTTTTTTAAATTTTTCTAATAGACAAATTTTTTTTATAAATAATTAAATATAAAATTTTTGGTCGAAAATTGCATACTAAAGTTTGAAACACCGTAATTTTTTTTTTTTTTTTTAATAAAAAAACCCTTCGTTAATTTTTAACTATTATATTATTTTACCAAATTAATTTCTATTTCTCCAGATTGGATTATTTTTTGTGAAGTTATCCTGCAGGCAAGGAGGCGCCACAGTTTTCATCAGTGGTCCATTTAATCCGATAAGAAATAATCTTAACATTTAAAACATGCTTAAAAAAATATTTTTTTCTTATAATTTAATATTTAATAACAATATATAATCGGCATTCTTTTATATTATTTACTTAATAAACTTAATATTTTTAAATATATATACTTTTGCAGCGCCCAGGTGTATGTAATTCTTTAGTAAACTAACTTCATAATGATATAAACAAAAACAATAAATGCATTACATTTCTTAATTGGCAATTTTTCCTTTACTGTTCATAACAAGTACTACGAACAAGTAACATACTTATTACGAACCAACTAAAACAACTTGTAGTCAAAAGTGTTTTATTCTTACAATTGTTATAAACAATACTTTTATCTTTGTGAAATAGGCCTCTAGTATAAAATTATACGTATCTTCTTTTAATGTAACAATATATTAAAAAACATGAATATAACCAAAATAAAATATACTTTTTTATTAATAAAAAATATATAATATTCCTAAATCTCTATGAACATTCCAAAAATCGTTTTTTCGCCAGATTTTTATTAAAATTGTTACACAGAAACGAAAAAAATATCAAACAACTTTTAATAATGTATGTACGAACATGTAATAAAATTTTTCTATAGCAATAATTTCATAGAATTGAAATGTAGAAATTAATTATGGATAATTTATTTTACATGCTACGTATATAAAAAATTTAAAGTGCACATGCAATAGATCGTTTGATATGTAATCACAACATGGTCGTTAAACGTGATTAAACACTTCTTTAGTGTTTTAATTATAATTTAACTGCAACAGTTTCATTATATGTGTTTCAGAAATTTTGCAACTGTAAGCCATAAATTAGCTTACACTATTAAAGTGTAGTAATTATTCGAAAAATGGATGTCTTACTTAAATAAAAAAGTAATTTCTTTTTTCAGTTACACATGCTTAAAATTTGCATTGGTAATTGCAGATAATATTGTTTCTTTATAAACATTAAGGAACTATACTTCGTCAAAATTGGAGCAGTGTTCGTAAAGCGTTATAACGTTTATTTTCTTTTATATGCGCTGTTTACATACGCTACTAAAATTTAGTATTTAAATTATTTCTTTTTACATCAGTTTTTTTTCTGTAAAATTTGAAGTGCAAACTTTAGTGATATTGTTGCCTGTTGTACATATCCGTAGTTTAGTTAAACCACATAATTTCCATTTTTAAGCCAGTTTATCAAATACTTTTGGTTATCTCAAATTTGGCAGTTTCGCTTTTTCAGTTTGAAACATGTGCATGCAGCATTTTATGAATTTTATCGTGTACTTTTTCTGGTGGACTTCGTTTTGTTCATGTAATGCCATCTTATTTCCTTAGACACCCATATGATTGAGTAACCAAAGGTTGGCTAGCGAGTCTTTATTCTTGCTTAGCAGTTATGAGCTTAGCCCAGCCTATTTCAAGAATAATAACCGGTCAAGTGCAAGTTGAACTTGCACAATTAGTGTTCCGTACGTTGATTGTTTTTAAAATAAAAAATTTTGTTAGGGTGGTATAAAATGATCAGTGACTTCACAAAACACACCCAAAATGAGTTTTCAACAAAGTTTGTTTCCAATCTTTACTGAAAACTGGTGACCTTGAAATTTTGTTTTTTTTTTCTATACCAGATAAATTATTAAAGGTAATGATAATTTTCTTTGAATCTATACCCCGTGGAGAATATTCCAGGGTTTTTTCAAAATTTTTTGATTAGTACTTTTCGAGGTAAGGTAGGGGACAGCGATTTTTCACGATTTTTTAAAAGTAATACGAAGAAAAGTGCACGCAAGTATTGCATTATATATATGTTTTTTACTCGTGTTTTCACAAGCTTTCATTTGACACCACACTCGATGACCAAGTAAAAACATTTTTTTTCACTTCCGATTTCACCCCTCAAAACGAATCCCTTAAGTCAAAATTTATGTTACGGTGATATAAAATGATCAGTGACTTCACAAAACACACCCCAAATAAGTTTTCAACAAAGTTTATTTCCAATCTTTACTGAAAATTGATGACCCTGAAATTTCTGTTTTTTTTTATATACCAGATAAATTATTATAGGTAATGCACTCGTGATACTTTTGGTTCAATCTACACCCCGTGGAGAATATTCCAGAATTTTTTCAAAATTTTTTGCTAAGTACTTTCCGAGATAAGGCGGGTGGACATCGATTTTTCGCGATTTTTTAAAAATAATACAAAGAAAAGTGCGCGCAAGAATTACATTATATATATATTTTTTACTCGTGTTTTCACAAGCTTTCATTTGACACCACACTCGATTACCTAGTAAAAAAATTTTTTTTTCACTTCCGATTTCACCCCCCAAAACTAACCCCTTATGTCGAAATTTAACTTTCAAAACTACATGGCTCTGATGAGGCCATCAATTCCTATATTACTACCAAATTTCAACTTTCTATGACAAATAGTTTCGAAGAAAATCGGGCGTGACATACGGACAGACGGACAGGCAGACGGACAGACACCGAAGTGATCTTATAAGTGTTCCGTACGGAACACTAAAAAGGTGGCTCTACTATTCGAAGAAATGTGCGCGTGTCTTTTCTCCCTTTTCCAGCGACACATAATGTCGGTGTGTGTCGGTATAGTTAAGTGCCTTTTGAGAACTATCCATTCTCATCTGCAGCAGGGAGCGACCCTCCACTATTCTCGTCAGTGCCCATGGCCAAGTAGCTGATACGCTGTTTATATGCAAAAGTCAACAGAGCCTTCATCGCCTCCCTAGGTCCTATTTTTACAACATCCATGATGCCAATGCAATTCCAACAGTGGACTCTGCCAAGCTTGAACGGATCTCATTTTGTTATATAACTAAATAATAAGTTAAGAGAGACGGTGTCGATTTGGTTCTTAAGGCTACTTTGTTAATAATTTAAAAAAATAAATTACTTGTATCATCTACTGTACCAAATAATCCAATGTTATGTCAATGTACAGTCTCTCAAGAAAGAACGTGACCGCTCGTATCCTTGAAAAAATGTGTTTCGAGAACACTTTTTGCCATCAATATATTCTTTGGTGTAAGAAGCCTGTCCCAAAATATAAGATCCTGATTTTTGCCGATTTAAGTGGACAATATACAAATTATGACCTTTTGTTTATGATAGGTTGCAGAGATGGACTTAAGAATTTTATTCATTAATGCAAATAAATAAAATTATAAGTGTTTTTGGAGATGTTTATTTATAGATGCATGTAAAAAAAAAATGGTTAAGAAGTATAACTATACAGTTTGAATGAATGGGGTTTACAAGAGGGGACATATTGTATAAATAAAAATATATTTTAACTTAAGCCTAATTCAGTTTCACTGTCATCAGCAGAGGTAATTATCAGTGGTTTTAAATTATTACATAAATATATGAATCTTCAACTTTAACAACGTGCTGAATGGAATTCTTCCAGCTTTCACAAGGTATATCATTTATAACTGTTTTACTAATTCAACCACTGACACGCTTAAAGTAGGAGAAACATTTAGGCTCTTATTTTTGATTTAACTTGATGCCAAATATGTTCAATTGGATTAAACACACAATAATACGGAGGAAGCCGCAAAACAGTGTGTCCCATTTTCTCAGCAATACTATCAGAAACATATTTCTTTTTCATTTTATAGTCTTTCAAAACTTCCAAAAGATCACTTTTTTTATAACTAAAGTTAAAATAAATGTCATTTTCTAATATATATTCATGTATTTCCGATATAGTGTTGGCTGCATTAGGAACCTTATTTAGTAGGCGACTATGATAACTTGCATTATTTATAACTATAACATTCTGTTCGGGAACATTTGGTAAAAGAGAATTTTGAAACCAATTTCCAAAAAGTTCTGTGGTCGTGTCTTCGTAATAGTCCAAACTAGAATCTTTTATGTTTTTTTGCAAATAATAGTATACAATAGAATATATTTTTCTCCTAATGACGTCTTTTTCACAATCGTCTACGATACATTTGAAAACCTTTCGGTTTTTTTCTATGTCTGAGTGATGGTTTTCCTACACTACCCTTAATCGTAGAAATCGGGGTTTTTGTTAGTTCACTGGTTTCTTGTAAAGCACTTTGTTTATTCAAATTTCTTTTTACCAAACTGTCATAAACATTTTTCACTATTTGCTTAGCGTCAAGTGATAAATGTTTTCTCTTGCGATAGCTACTATTGCAATTTTCCCACGGATGCTACATAATTAAAATAGAACCGTTACGTGGTAAGTCGTAAATAATACTAAAAATAAAAATAATAAAAAGTATCTTTCGAATCATAATGGGGACCTGTGGTCATTAAGCCTATATTAGCAAATACTTAAAGGGGTCCAAACTAGGTTGCCAGGTAATAAATATATAGGTAAAAATAGATCCAATATGATTGCAGGTGCAAGTGAGGGCGGTATACAAACCAGGTAAAATAAAAATACGTTTATCGTAATACCTGGCAACTATGAACAAAACTCTAATAGGGTCGTTTATTGCCCCATTGAAAAAGCAAAAAGGCAGGATTTTATATCTTGGGATTTACTATACTAACAACGACGCAATTACCTTAGTAAGTTGTCCAATCACCTCCTGGCATCTTCGAGGCACGCTGTCGACAAGATTTGCTGCATACTCTGCAAATTTTTCGAATCTAGCTAGACAACTGAGTCAAAGTCCTCAGAGTCTTTCCTCTGAGCTTTCTTTTTACAAGGGACCAAACGGTTTCAGTTGGGGTTGGCGTCCGGTGATTGTGAGAGCCACTCTAGTATTACCATGGGCCTAAGCGAGCCGCTTCACTACGTGATTTTCGCCCAGCAAGGCTTTCTTCGTGCTTCGGAATTTGACATCATGAGCGTGGAGATGTTGTTGAATAGTCTCATGGGATACATTAGAGACCGACTTTCTTAATTTAGCCTCTCCGTGATGCAGCGTCTATTTCGGATCGGTGAAAACAAAGACACGATTCGTTTTTCGACTTTCGGAGTAATTTTGTCCATCGAGCCGTTTTGGCAAGTCGTCAACATTTTTCGTCCTGTTAAAAATATTCACGCACTTCTTCACAAACGATACCGACTCTTTCATATATTTAGTAGCCGCGGAATTTGTCATTTTAGGCCCCTTTGGATGAGAACAAAGAAAGACTGCCTCGAACCGACGTGCAAACAAATTACTTTTTTTTTGATTTTACGTGATTTCGACAAAAGTTCAGAATCGACAGATACTTTTACTAAAATACGCCGTAGACAAAGTTTCCCTCTACTAATTTTTTGTTGAATCGCTAAAATCGCATCAACCAAAAATGAATTGTGGCGGGAAAGTTCTAATTTGATAGACTGTAACTTGATCTTAAAATAAATAAATTATTACCGAGGTAGGTTTTTGTAGTAGAATCAATAATAAAAAGAAACAAATATATCAAAGTGAAAATATATCTCTGTTCAAACTAGTAATTTCGTGTATGTGTACAGGTACACTATAAATGTATATACTTCCATAAATCATTTACATAGGACAGATCATAGGCGGTAGCCGAAGACGGATATTATCGTCTATAGCCATCTGTTAGAAGGCAAGAACGTAGCAGATGTGACTTTAATATACGAAAAGATTAAATGTAATTTTTAATTTTCGGTGGAGTAGTTGTTAGATAATGAAAATATTTTTAAAACCCTGTAGAGGTTAATTTCGAAAATAAATATTTAGTTATGATGGAAAATTTTGATATCATGTAATCTTTCAGAAACTACAACCTCTCTACACAAAACCCTATTTAGTTCTCTAAAGAATTTTTGTAAAAGTGCCAGCTGTTGTTTATCATTAACTTTAAATATTATTCAAAACAGTTTTAAATATGGTATGGTATGTGGCCCAGAAACTAATTTATGTCACATTATAAAATAATAACCGGTCAAGTGCAAGTTGAACTTGCGCAATTAGTGTTCCGTACGTTGATTGCTTTTAAAATAAAAAATTTGGTTACGGAGGTATAAAATGATCAGTGACTTTACAAAACACACCCCAAATGAGTTTTTAACAAGGTTTGTTTCCAATCTTTACTGGAAACTAATGACCTTGAAATTTTTGTTTTTTCTGTATATCAGATAAATTATCAAAGGTAATGCACACGTGATAATTTTCGTTCAATTTACACCCCGTGGAGAATTTTTTCAAAATTTTTTGATCAGTACTTTTCGAGATAAGGGGAGGGAAAGCGATTTTTTTAAAAATAATGCAAAGAAAAGTGTGTGCAAGTACTACATTATATATATATATATATATATATATATATATATATATATATATATATATATATATATATATATATTTATATATATATATATATATATATATATATATATATATATATATTTTTTTTTTACTCGTGTTTTCACAAGCTTCCATTTGACACCACACTCCATGACCTAGTCTGAAAAAATTTTTTTTTTTTCACTTCGATTTCACCCCACAAAACTAACACCTTAAGTCAAAATTTAACTTTCAAACCTTGATGAGGCCATCAATTCCTATATTATTACCAACTTTCTGTGACAGAGACAGAGTTTCGGAGAAAATCGGGTGTGTGACAGACAGACAAACACCGAAGTCATCTTATAAGTGTTCCGTACGGAACACTAGAAACAATTTAATGATTATTTTAAATTATAGAGAAAGTTTCTTAACTTTAACTTAACCTAATTTAATGTGATATATCTAGTTAATTGAACATACATAGATGTACTAAATTGAATTTAATACTGTAGTAAATTGTGTAATAAATACTACACTAATTACGTGCGCCCCCTAGGATTATACAGATATTACTTGTGAACATTAATTCGTTTCCAATGGTTTTTAAAGCTCTGATTAAGCGCGAGACCGGAGGTGAGCTAGTGTGTTATTTTTAAAGAGATTATGCCATTTAAAGGAAGTTGGAGAGAAGGAAGTTCTAAGACTAACCTTTATTTTTTTGGCTGGTGTACTAAAGATAGGCAAGAAATCTGTCTTTAGTTTTCTAATGGTTAGACTATTAATGTCTATATTTAGAGTAAAATTTAATCTTCAAAATTTGTATGAAAGCAAACTTATTGTATCATTACTCTCATTATCGGTTTCATTCGTACCAATTACAATAATTAGCGAAATTCCTGATCACGTTTAAACCGTTCTTTCATTTTTAATACATTTGGTATTAGTTACCATATCCATAGGATCAGAAAGAAGGAAATAATGAGGAAGGAGAAAAGAGAATATTAAAGGACAAACCACTTATAGAGAAGGGGGACGGCGATTGACAACCGAGAGAGGAATCTCTCTCAAAGAAAAAAAACTTAGGTATTAACTTCCTGACGTTTCGTGGATACAGCGGTCAACATTTTCAAAGGCGATGTGGCAGTGGTCGAAGGTTTCTTTTTGGCTGTTCACTGTCAACTGTGTTGGATGACGTAGCGCTGTCTGGTTTTGTGTGTTCCGGAGTAGGTGTGGCCATTTGGACTCTCCGCCAATCAGGCGCCAGTGACATTTCCCTGTTTCTTAACGTTTTTGTTTATCGTAATGCGGGCGTCCAAGTTTTTTTGAGATTAAGCCCTTCGTCTTTTTTATTGAAATTCCGTTTGTGTTTGTGGATTTCAATAGCCTCTCTGTATAACCTCGGTTAGTAGCTCGATACGTTAGTTAAAACTTGAGTCTGGTCGAACAGTATTTTGTGGTCTTCCTGGGTCAACGTGTGCTCGGCTACGGCAGATCTGTCTGTATGTCCTAGTCGGCAATCCCTTTTGTGTTCAGCTAGCCGTGTATTAATGCTACGTTTCGTTGTACCAACATAAACTGAACCATAGCTGCATGGAATTCGATATACGCCTGCAGCGGAAAGTTGATCTCTCTGGTCTTTGACCGATCTTAGACTTTTTTTTATTATCCGTGTTGGCTTTTATGTGGTATTTATATCGTGCCGACGTAGCAATTTTCCAATGCGGTCCGATATATTTTTTACAAAAGACAAGACAACTTTTTTACATTGAAAATATTGACCGCAGTGTCAATGAAATGTCAGGAAGTTAATACCAGGAGAACACGTCCCCCGAAAGAAACCCATATTAATTCAATCCGTCGTGAAAGCCTGCATCCTTCAAAAAAAAACCTCTCTTTTAACGGAATACTAAAAGCTTTGAAGCAGAATAAACTCAAAATCCATACAGCGGAAGAGAGAGTGGGATTTTTCACAAAAAAAACTTTTACAGAGTAGAACTACAACCAATTTAAAAATCGATGTCCGTGGGGAAGAGAATTTTCCAAAAGAAACCCTTTCGTACAATAGAATTTACAAAAATAAAACCAAATATAAAAGTTCATGATCTGAGGAGCGGGAAGGGTAAAAGTTTCAAAAATAACCATTTTATACCGTAAAACTTCAATGCCGTAAACCCGGTTTAAAAATTAGTGACCGATGCGTACAGATTTTTCACAAAAACTTTTCATAAAATCGAACTTTTAAATCTTTTTTCAATAAAAAAAATTGCTGTTTCTAAGAGAGCAACATTTTCTACATCAACACTACACCACTTGTTCCACGGTTTGTTCACTTTCGGTTCACATTCACTTGTTAAATCTGTCACAGTTCTACTTAATTTAGATTCTGAGTGTCATTTTCCAACAAATTTTAATATGTTTCCACATACAATCTATTGGTGAGTAGTGGGGAATGTGGAGATAATCTCAGTATATCAAGCCCATTGTGCTCTAACAAGCCATTCAATACTTTTACATTTTAAACATTCGACTATTTCAATATTTTTGGAATTTGAATAGACCTTTTTGTCAGGAAGGATATGAGGTATGGTCCAATACAACCACTGAATTTGATCTCACTCACCTCAAACATTTATTGTAGGTTTGTTTACATTTGCTTTCTTGTTGCGTGAAAAAGTTGTTCTATGCTATTATTAATAACTAGTTAGCCTCTACCACTTCCCATTGTCAAAAACAAGTGCGGTTGCTATGGATAGTAATTGACATTTAGTGAAAACATGTGCAGAGTTTCATGCTTCAGGTTTTATTGTGCTATTTATAGTCAATTTTTGAACAGGGTATAACCGACAAAAATTGTGAATTTAGTAAAATCGAATATCCATCGGTATTTTTTTTTAAAAAGGACTGGTCGCTAAAGAAATTTACGACGACATGCCTCGTAACATTCATTTTTTCCTAGATTTTAAGATCATGTTGCAAAACTGTTTTTCTTTCTCTAATTCATGCAATAATTGTTAATTTAACTTAAGCAGTGAATTTCTTATTACAGTTTTTTATATTTGGTTAAGTAGTGTAAGTCAACCAGTAGTAGGCGCATGTGATCGATTTAACTTATTTTATTTGCATTGAATGTATCTAGATTATGATTAAGACGAGCAGCATCGGTACTTGTCTATCAAGTCGCGAGTTTAACACTCCCGTCTCATTTTGCGTGCCTGAAGTGAACTAGTACATTTTGAAGACTTCACTTCGAAGGAAGGAGAACGATGACATATAAGCAGCCTTTGACAATTTTCAAAGGCTTTTTTTTTCGGTCCAGCATGCAGTAGTGGCTTTTTCCGTTCTTCAAGTAGTGAAGGCATCCTTTTCGCCATCCATGATAGTGTGTTTTTTTTTATCTTCGAGCTGTTCCTGAAATATTCTACCCATCCTAAAACATTTTGGGTCAAGTATTGATTAGTTACCCAAATGAAAATAAGGAGGCAGGGTGTGAGGCAATATTTTTTTGGGAAATTACCAGGAGAGGCCAAGCAGTTGATAGAAAATCCACGAGGAGAAGCCAAGCAGTAAGTCATTAGTACACTAGTTCAAATATATTATTTCCTTTCTACAACGTGTGTTCCCAACGACAACGTAACACGTGTGATCTCGAAGTCGGTTTCACAGGAAGTGAATCTAGAACAATCTTTTTTTATCGTGCCTTCTTAAAGCCAATTTTTTATTCTCAACACTAAGTGATACGAAGCTCGATACTCTAATGAGGTTTTCTGTGAAATAATATTGTTGCTGGATCGCTTATGTAATATGCAACCGGTCCCGCCATTGGACTCATTTTCGTTTACTGCATAATAGCATAAAAGGTTATTTATGTAGTCTACTTAATCTTAAGGGTGTAATACATGTAATTTTTTTTTATTTTGTTAATATACTTTACTTTAGTGTAAGTGTAGTGTTTCACGGAACTCCCGTTCCATCTTTCAGAACGTAACAGTTGTACTGTATTCAATTTTAAACCAACAACTAAATACCACTTCAGTAGTTTTTAATTTTTTTGAGCTGAATTTAGATTCTCTATATTACAAAATGAAAGGTGCCCAAATAGTACAACTAGACTCTTAAAAGCTGTAGAGACTATTTTCAAAAGACGTACAAAAATTCTACATCTCTCCAAAAAAAACGGGCTAGCTTATATCTTATTTTTGTTCTCTCTCAGTATTAATATCCACTCAATCCTTTCTCAAAAATTAAGGTATACATAAGGGGCAAATAGTGGCTCTTTAATAAATAAAGCATTTATTTAAAATATAAAAGAAAGAGTCAACAATATAGCCTAATATATTGGAGCAACAATGTCCTTCCTACCCCCCCCCAACAAACATTGCGTTGGGAATTTCACGAGAGTAGGAACCGGCATCAGTGATGAACAGCGTATTGGCAGACCCATTTTTCTGTCTACTCGAGCAAAGGTTAAGGCAGCGTATGAAATGATTTTAGAGAAATGACGAACGAACTTGTTTTTCATAATATCCGTTCTGATTGGAGTATGAGAAAATGATCTATCCCTATATGTTGTAACATTCATTTTTTCCTAGATTTTAAGACCATGTAATGTTACTGATTTTTCCATTTCAAATTGTACTTATTTTCATTTTTGTTCCGAACGGTATATTAAACAGGGATTCCCAGACGTTCGGTATATAGTGAGTTGTGCGGGTTCCTGACCGAACCTCTCGCTACGCCGCGATTGGTGGAATGTTTGGTCGGCAGTTTTGATTGGAGCGTCGTGATATTACTGGCAAAAGTCGCACGATTATTTAAGGCTCCGCAGACCGTAAATCATGGCTGTTTTCCATCTAGCCGCAGCCAGGCAGTACCGTCTAGCCGAGAGGCTATTTTCCATCTAGCCGAAGTAGGCTAATTTTCATCAGAGCCGCTAAGTAAAAGCACCAGTGTCTTAAATAAAAGCCGTAGTGAGCTTTCTAAGTGTTAGTTAAGAAAAAGTGTGAAATCGGGCGTAGTCGATCACAGCAGGAATAAAAAACAGTAAGTCAACAAAACTCCCTTCAATAGACTTATTCGAGAGTAGCGCCTTAACTACAATGAAAAACAGACTAAAAAAGTGAAGTGTATAAAGCACGATTTCTCATCTTCGGGGGTTATAATAGTCTGAAATTTTAATGTAACAACTACTAGTTAGGCTAGAATTTGTTAGGTAAAACTGTAAAGGTTAGAACTTTTCATTTTAAAAAACAAGAATAAATTTTCTTTTTGTTGATTAAAGCTAGTGTCTCACTGACTATTTATTTTTCTTTTCAGGATAAGTTGTACTAGACTAATTCTTTTTCGTAATACCCATAAAACCCTTCAGCATTTTTCCATTTTTTTAGCTGAAGTTAGATCCTTTCTATTTTAAAATGGATGGTGCCCAAAATTTCGTACAGCTAAAGCCTTTTAAAAAATAGAAAAAAAAATTCCAAAAAGACGTAAGAAAAATATCTCTTACCCATATTTCTCTACCAAGGAAAACTGAGCTAGTGTTTGTTTAATTTCTTTAGTTCTTTTAAAAATCAGGATCCACTCAATTCATTAGCAGAAATTAAAGCGGGGCTGCAAGAAAATTGTGCTCAAGCTTGGGGCAACACTTTTTTCACACCCTACAAAATAGCGCTGTCAACGCGGGGCTTTTGGAATTTATTTTTTAAAAAAGGGTTCAGTGTACTAGCTTTCGAACAAAATAAAAGCTCTAACTTTGCAGATATTTTTATTTCATAATATTTATTAAAGGAAACTACACTATAGCAGTAAGACAAAAGCAGGAAATTTGTAGAATTTTTTTATTTCAATTTATCTGATATAGATATTTGAATTTAGTTGTTGACTCTAAGATAAGCGATTCCTACTTTTTTCTTAACAGCTAGCTTTATAGTTCAGATTAGCAGATGTGCTGGTTTACTTTAATTTATTTTACGGTAAACCGAACAAAAAACTGTTCTTTTTTCTCACCTATATTTTGCATGAATATTAAAAATACTTTGTCGATACGGATTTTTTTGTTGGAAATTCTTAACATTTTTGGTAAAAGAGTTTTAATAGAAGGCAATACTTAGAAATTTTTTTTGAAATTGTCGAAGATTTTTTTTTATGTTTAGTAAAGAAGTTTACATATTTTAAGTGCCTTTACATATTTTTTATTTAGACTATTGGGAGCACAGGAGGAATATTTTTACGACTTTTTAAACAATTCTTTTAAATTTTATAATCTAAATATATTTATCATGGAAGCCTTCAATTTTAAAGTCAATCACTTACTGGAAAATGAATTAGACTATGAACTGAAAATCCGTCGTACCTTCTTAGAACGTCCGGTCGCGGATAAAAGAAAGATTCTAACGAGGATCTTAAGTAAAGAAATATTCCAATAGATCAGATTGGACTAAATGGTTACAAAAAGTTTCTGATTTTTTTAAAAGTCTAATAAAAATTCTCCTTTTTAAGTTAAAACTCCTGCTTCTCCAAATGGTCACATATCTCCTTTATTCGTGCATAAATATTTAGCTAATAGACCGCATATAAAGATAGATCTATTAGGTGCCCATTTCTCGGCTTTACTTGACTCTGGTGCAAATGCCTCCGTTGTAGGTCAGAATGGTATAAAAATTTTAAGTCGTTTAAGTATAAAAATATGCCACGTCAAAAATAGAAGTGTTACCACTGCAGATGGCAGCCGTCTAAAAGTTTTAGGTACGGTTGAGTTGCCGCTAGTCTGCAATGGTCATTATTTAGTAATTTCTGCCCTAGTAGTACCTTCTCTATCACATACTTTGGTTTTAGGATGTGATTTCGCACAAAAATTCGGAATTCTAGTAAATTTTAAAAATAATTCGTGGTATCCACAGTCCCTAGAAGTCAATTCTAATACAAGTTTTAAAGATTGTTATTCAGAAAGTTCTTTAGAAAACCTTTTCTCGCGTCTATGTACCCTAGAAGATCTCTCGCGGACGGAACGCTTAAAAGCAGAAAAAATAATAAGCTCTTTCAACGAAATAAGTAGCAAAGATAGGTTAGGCCGAACGAAAATAAAATCAAGATGTCTATAGATACGGCTGATGCCAGTCCTGTAAAGACAAGGCCCTTCGCCATGTCTCCTTATATGTCAAAAGTATTAAATAAAGAGTTAGACGAAATGTTGAAACTCGGAGTGATTGAAGAATCAAACAGTCCCTGGTGTTCTCCAATCTTATTGGTGAAAAAGGCCGATGGACAGTATCGTCTATGCTTTGACGGAAGAAAGCTCAACGAGGTCAGCAAATTTGATAACTATCCCTTACCAAACATCGATAGAATTTTGACATCACTCAGGAATGCTAAGTATGTATCCTCGATAGACCTTAGAAAGGCATTCTGGCAAATTCCTTTGGACAAATCCTCTAAGGAAAAGACCGCTTTTGCAGTAGTAGACCGAGGTCTATTTCAGTTCGTCACTATGCCGTTCGGTTTAAAGAACGCTGCTCAAACTCGGCAACGGTTAGTAGACGCTATATTTGGTCCGAAATATGAGCCACATATTTTTACCTACCTCGATGATATTTTAGTAACATCGGAAGACTTCGAATCGCATATTCGCTTACTTAAAGAAGTAAAAGATAAATTGAAAGAGGCCGGACTGACGATAAATTTGAGCAAATGTGATTTTTTCAAAACTTCTCTAAAGTTTTTAGGCTATATTGTAGGCTCAAATTCCTTGCGTACCGATCCGGATAAAGTAGCAAGCATGGTTAACTATGCGAGACCTACTAATACTACGGAAGTTAAGCGCTTCGTAGGAATGTGTTCATGGTACAGACGTTTCATTGAGAATTTTTCTACCCTGTTGTCGCCTATTAATGACCTTTTGAAAGGACGAAAAAAGGACAATCGATAGATTGGACAAAGGCAGCCGAAGAATCTTTTATAAAGATTAAAGAGCTATTGGTTTCAGCTCCCATTTTATCCCAACCAGATTTTTCCCAACAGTTTTATATTTCTAGTGATGCTTCTAATACCGGTTTAGGGGGCGTCCTAACACAGAAAATCAATGGTGAGGAAAGAGTGATAGCGTATGCCAGTAGAACTTTGTCAAAGGCTGAACGTAACTATTCGGTTGTTGAAAAAGAATGTTTAGCAGTACTCTTTAACATCGAAAAGTTTCGACCTTACATAGAAGGTGTTCCTTTCACGGTCATAACAGATCATTATAGTTTATTGTGGCTTAACTCTATTAAAAACCCTAGTGGCAAACTAGCGCGTTGGGCGATTAGGCTGAGACAACATACATTTAATTTAAATTGGCCAAAAATGCGTTTTGATATCTTAAAGTTTGTGAGGACTTGTGAAGTATGTGGAGCGCAGAAATCTCCAAATGCACTACCTTTGGGACTGATGGGAAAAGAGGAAAACGGTTAATTACCCCTTTCAAGTCATAGCAGCTGATCTAGTAGGCCCATTCCCACGTTCAAAAAAGGGAAATAAATGGCTTCTCGTGGTTGCTTGCTGGTTTACAAAGTATACCATGCTATTTCCTTTGAAAAGCTCTAAAGCTGGATATATAGAGAGAATTTTGGAAAATAATGTCTTTCTAATCCACGGGGTCCCATCGCTCTTAATATGTGATAACGGTACTCAGTTTACCTCTAAAAGTTTTAAGAGCTTAAGTGAAACTTATGGTTTTAACATCCGTTTTAATCCCGTGTACTCTCCCCAATGTAATTTTGTGGAACGTAATAACCGAACAGTCGGGACCGCTTTAAGAAGTTACGTGGATTCACATGACACTTGGGATGACAATATTTCCCAAAATCCAACAAGCGATAAATACGGCAAGACACGAAGTAACAGGGTTCACACCGTCTTTCTTAGTTTACGGCAGACATATACCTCTATCTGGATCGTATTATAAAAATTTAGATTTGGATGTCAATGTTGACAGCGAAATAATTCCGGGGTAACAGGGGTGCGTACGCCGAAAATTTAAAGGGTTTTAAAGGATATTTTCACTGACGTGCGTAGTAGGATACATAAGGCTTATGAACGGAACAGTAAGTCTTACAACCTTAGAAAAAGGGATTTTTCCTTTAAAATAGGTGATCACGTTTGGCGAAAAAATAAAATTCTTTCCCGTGCAGCAGATAAATTCACATCTAAGTTGGGTACCTAAGTATGTGCATTGCGTGATTAGAGAAAAGATTTCAGATTTAGTTTATGGTTTAGTTAATTTAGATGGGACTAAAATAGGACGATGGCATATTAAAGACTTAAAACCATTCAATGAACCTAACCCTAGTGAAAGTTTGTCAGAAGAAGAATAATTTATATTTACATTATCTTAATTGCTTTACTTTATTTTTTGATGTTGCTCTGTAGAGGTGACGACCTCGTTTTTTTTGACTGTTATAAAAGTTGAGCAGAGAATAGCTTACTTTTATAGTTTTTTTGCTAAGGTTTTGGGTATTGGCCATATCCCAAACTTAGGTTGATTGTGGGTGATGTTTAGCATCGACTCAGCTGTTGCGAGCTTGCGAAAGAGTCACACTCAGGATATATCATAAGACTGGTATGTCGGTGGTCGCGGGATTTGATTTGCTTAAGACCCCAAATAATATCCAGTTCTTGACACTTGGAAGCGAAATTTTGATTAGAGGCAATCCAAGGTGATCTTGAGTTAGGACAAGCGCAAGATGTAGCTCGTGTAGTGTGATGTAGAGTCAAAATTTTTTAAGAGCAATTTCAAAGTTTGTTACCCGAGTGGGTGTATTTTTATTACCTTAATGGTATATTTTGGGTGCAATTAAGAGTAAATTGATTTTGGTTTATCCAGTAAGTCTAAGACTTGGATTATTTTGATTTAGATCTTCTTCTGAATTGACAAACTGAGGGTATTTTCGATTTTTTTTTCAGAGCCGTTTAAACGTTACCTTTGAGTCACTAATTTTTTAAAAATTTTTTTGCATGGACTCATAGGCGTATGTTGAGTTTTTTCGGTTTACTATCAGATTGATAGAAAATTGAAGTTCTGCAGGAGAACTAAAGGCTGATCATTTACAGGAGATGAGAGCAGAGTAAGACAGTCGTTTCACAAAGAAATGATCAAAAATCTGATACCGAGATGAGAACCTTGTCAAGAGAGGCTAAGCGCAGTGAAGGAAGATTCCTAACCGAATTTTTAGATTTCCAAGAGGTAATCTAGAAGTTTGGGCTGACAGAAAACGGTTATGCCTGATACCTGTAGCAGTTTCTTCTAGAGGCCATTGTCTAGGAAGACGATTAACACCATGATCAAATATTCTAGCTGTCAACGATGTTTTCTTCTTGTTTCTGATTAAGCTGGAACTTGTCGTCTTCAAAAGTTTTGTTGCGTTGCCACCGAAAAAATAGAGAAATTTTTGCTTCATGTAGCTTTTTAAGCTCATTTTCGTTTTTTAGAAATTTCGTTAGAAGCTTGGTTAAGTCAACCTTGTAAACCTTTTAGGTTGTATCCCATGAGTTATCTGTTTTTACAGGCTGTGATGCACCGGGTGCTAACAGATGCCGTTACGACGTTTGGCAGGGAGTTAGTCTTCCTGAGGAACAGACTGATTGGAAGGGTAGTCTATGGGGGGTGAACGTTTGACCTTTGGGACCTTTAGGGGTTTTGTTACCCAATGGTTATTTCTATTTGAACCAAAGGAGAGCCTAGCTACTGTAGTCGACCTCAGCTCCAATTAGCCTATTAGTGGTGACAGGCTGTTGGCAGTAGTGTGTTTCGGAACACCCTATTGATTAAATTTTTTTGACTTATGGTGGTGTGGTAGACACCGTTTCAGTTTAGTGGATGCTATAATCTACTCCCTTTTGTTGGTGGACACCAGGGTCACCAATTCTCTATTTTATTGTCTCCACCATTCAGTATATCGTGGTGAGGTGTCTGTCTCCTGTTATGTGGGATGGATTGAATGTTTTTCGTTGTTGTTCTAGGGCGAGACCAGTACACGAGGGTTCTTCATGCAACTTGGAGAAGCGCAATGCTGGTTAAGTTTTTATATCTCTGTGTAGCCACCCTGAAGAATGACGGAGGGCGTTTTTTCCGGCTCATGTTTCTAGGCAGATTTGTCACTTTGGTGCGATGTGCCGAAAATTTGATTAGCTTTTGCTAAGAGCTTTCACCAAGCTCAGTATGGAGTTATCATAACCAAGAGTTTGGGATTTGAACTCCTGTATATATTTCTGTACATATTTCTGTATATATTTCGGTGTATGTTGGTTGCCTGAGGGCATGTGCTCAAAAGCGAGATTTTGAGTCGTTTTGCTTATGGACTCCTATATATAGGATTATGACTTTAGGGAGGTCCTATTTCGAGACTTGCTGTCTCACATAGTTATGTTGGGAATGTTTCCTTGAATGTTAGTTGTGCGCAGACTAATCATTCTGTTCTTTGTGAACATTGCTTTTTGAAGCAGGATCATTCAGTTTGGTGAATTTTAGCTTTTATAGCTATTCACTGTGTTTAGAGTGAATTTTAGCTTTTGTAGCTATTCACTGTGCCTATAGTGATATTGTTAGCTTTTATAGCTGCCTCACTATGTTAATGGCGAGATTGTTCTTTTAGAACGCAGACTTTGTTGTAGTCGAGGACTATTTACAGAGTGTTTTCTTGGCGAGGAGCCGAGGTTTTTTCTGGCGATATACCAGAATGTTTTCTTGGCGAGGAGCCGAGGTTTTTTTTTGGCGATATACCAGAGTGTTTGGTTGGCGATAAGCTGACGAGTTCCCTGGCGATTTTTGCATGTCTGGATGTCTCAGGACGTCGACATTGCGCGATGTAGAGTTTTCCCTAGCGATTTTAGCATGTCTAGATGTCTTAGGACGTCGACATTGCGTTATAGAGTGCGATTATTCTCTGAGTGCGAACTAGTAGTGATACTAGATTTAGAATGTTCTCTTAGCGATGAGCTAGAGCATTGATAGCGATTTTTCCCGAGCGTTTGTCTGGATATTTATCCAGATATTTTTTTTTCTTAGCCTTGTGCTAAATGGTCTGACAAGACTTTTCCTTTTTAGTGTAAGTGTTTGCACTAGAATCATTTTTTTATTTTTCTTTATTTAAGAATTTTTCTAAATTTCTTTTGCTGATATAGAAAATTTTCAGACAATCCTTAAAATATTTTAAGGGGGGTGTTCATATTTTATTTCAGTTCACTTTTTTGATTTAGACAAGAGTCTAGACAAAGTTAAATTTTTTTTTGTTTTGGTAACAATAACAGAGCTGATTCTTTTATATAAGAAGGCCGCGATTGTTACTTTGAACAGGTATTTCTTATGTTCATGCAAGAATTTTTATTTGCTTTTTGATGTACTTAACCTTAGTGTTTAATTAAGTTAAGTCTAGTTATAAGATTCTTGTGATCATGCAAAGATTTTCATTTGGTTTTCATTGTACTTAATATTAGTGCTTAATTGAATTAAGTCTAGTAGTAAGGTCCGAAGTTTGTAATTTTGTTTTAAGTTCTGACCTTAGTATTAAGTGATAGTGTACCACTTTGTACCTTTTCATAAGTAGCCTAAGTTTAATAGACTAGTGTAGTCTATTTCTTTTTGAAAGGGGGTAAATGTAACATTCATTTTTTCCTAGATTTTAAGACCATGTAATGTTACTGATTTTTCCATTTCAAATTGTACTTATTTTCATTTTTGTTCCGAACGGTATATTAAACAGGGATTCCCAGACGTTCGGTATATAGTGAGTTGTGCGGGTTCCTGACCGAACCTCTCGCTACGCCGCGATTGGTGGAATGTTTGATCGGCAGTTTTGATTGGAGCGTCGTGATATTACTGGCAAAAGTCGCACGATTATTTAAGGCTCCGCAGACCGTAAATCATGGCTGTTTTCCATCTAGCCGCAGCCAGGCAGTACCGTCTAGCCGAGAGGCTATTTTCCATCTAGCCGAAGTAGGCTAATTTTCATCAGAGCCGCTAAGTAAAAGCACCAGTGTCTTAAATAAAAGCCGTAGTGAGCTTTCTAAGTGTTAGTTAAGAAAAAGTGTGAAAATCGGGCGTAGTCGATCACAGCAGGAATAAAAAACAGTAAGTCAACAAAACTCCTTCAATAGACTTATTCGAGAGTAGCGCCTTAACTACAATGAAAAACAGACTAAAAAGTGAAGTGTAAAGCACGATTTCTCATCTTCGGGGGTTATAATAGTCTGAAATTTTAATGTAACAACTACTAGTTAGGCTAGAATTTGTTAGGTAAAACTGTAAAGGTTAGAACTTTTCATTTTAAAAAACAAGAATAAATTTTCTTTTTGTTGATTAAAGCTAGTGTCTCACTGACTATTTATTTTTCTTTTCAGGATAAGTTGTACTAGACTAATTCTTTTTCGTAATACCCATAAAACCCTTCAGCATTTTTCCATTTTTTTAGCTGAAGTTAGATCCTTTCTATTTTAAAATGGATGGTGCCCAAAATTTCGTACAGCTAAAGCCTTTTAAAAAATAATAAAAAAAAATTCCAAAAAGACGTAAGAAAAATATCTCTTACCCATATTTCTCTACCAAGGAAAACTGAGCTAGTGTTTGTTTAATTTCTTTAGTTCTTTTAAAAATCAGGATCCACTCAATTCATTAGCAGAAATTAAAGCGGGGCTGCAAGAAAATTGTGCTCAAGCTTGGGGCAACACTTTTTTCACACGTTACAATGTCTGAACGTGAACAAAAAAACGACTGAGAGTCACAGGAGAGGATTAATTTAATTTTTTGGATCGAATATCAACTATAGATAAAACGGGGTCATAATAATGGACCCATATTATGATTCAGAGACAGAGCAACAGTCAAAGGAATGAAAACATGCTGGTTCACCTCACTCCAAGGAGTTTTGCTTACAGAATCAGCAGAAAGAAATCTTACTTCCGTTTTTTGGGATAAGAATTACCATTCTTAGGGAGAAAAAATGTCTGTAGGGGTGTAATTTTTTCAAGACAATACGCCTGATTACAGATCGCTGTTAATTTTTCAAACAAACAAATTATGCTTTAAATTGATTGGTCATTCTCTATATTCTCCTGATTTAGCTCTCTCGAACAATTTGTTTGTTCTTTCTATACTAGGCTAGAAACTTATCAATACGCCCTCCTATAGCCGTATGTATATGAGCTTTGTTTTCAACATAATTAAGAAGGCGGCAAACTAACTGTCACAAACTTATTGCTTAATATCTCAATATAAACGGCAATATAAATAGGAATGGTTGAAATGAAGTTTCCAAGCGTTACTAAGTCAGCATGATTCAAGGCCCGTATAAGCACACAACTGGCCCTTTTAGGCAAGTTACCGACCACACACATCAAGGTGGGTTTTGTACGGTAGCGCACGACGTATTCCGGTGCTAATTACGACTTAACTGTTCCTGAATATGCGGTTTAATTTCCAAGTAACTTTGCAGACTGTGCTTAATAAATTTAAATGTAAAATTTAGTTAAAGAGTTAGCTACAAATACCGACAACTTAATTTTAATTAAATTTATTAGAACTTTTAATAAATTGTAGTATACTGTATAGATATATAAAATAAAAGGATCATATATATATATATATATATATATATTATATATATATATATATATATATATATATATATATCTATATATATATATATATATATATATATATATATATATATATATATATATATATATAGATATATATATATATATATATATATATATATATATATATATATATATATATATATATGTATATATATATATATATATATATATATATATATATATATATATATATATATATATATATATATATATATATATATATATGTATTATATATAAAATTACGCCATTTCGATTTGTTTTTTTAAATAGAAAACCCATATATATTATTTTATTTTTGAGTCGTACTAAAAATTCTAGATATTATTTGTCTAACACACTATATGTCTAAATTGAACTGTTTTGGAATTTTTTTTTATTTAAAACAAAAAAAAAGCAAAAAAAACTATTAATAAATACGCTAGGTTTATTTCTAAGGTAAGAGTTGCTCAAAATGCCTACTATTAACAGCGAGACAATGATCCAATCTGTCATAAACCAGCCTGAATAGAGCTTTGCAGAGAATCCGGGGTGATCTGTGCTACTTCATATTGAATTCTTTGTTGAAAATCTTCTACAGTTTCATGTTGCCTTAGGTAAACTTTAGTTTTCAAATGACCCCATAAAAAAAATCGAGTGGCGTAAGGTCAGGACTCCTTGCAGGCCATTCTACAGCATCTCTTCTGCCTATCCATCGATTAGGAAAAATCGTATCCAAATATCTACGAACATTGATTTCATAGTGAGGAGGTACTCCGTCCTGTTGATACCACAGATTCCTGTTAGGGAAAAATTATTTTCATCGGGAAAAAGACCTGCACAAGTTAGAATAATTTGCTCTTGGAGTAACTGTAAATGCCGCTGTCCTGTAAGATTTCCAACAATAAAAAAGGGACCAATGATATGATGTCTACAAATCCCTGCCCATACGTTTATCTTTTGTTGTCTTTGAGAACGACTGTTGCTTATCCAGTGGGGATTCTCAGTAGACCAGTACCGGCAGTTATGTCTGTTAACTCTTCCGTTAAGACAAAATGTGGCCTCGTCAGAAAAAACAATATTGTGAATTAGGTTAGGATCATTATTGATTCGTTCCATCACGACTTTCGCAAAATTCAACGCATCTATCGTAGTAATTTTCAGATAATTATTGCAATAGAATAGGTTTGTATGGATGTAATTTTTCTTCATTTTGTACACGACTTAAGGTACCTTTACTTATGTTGTGGTTTAGGCAAAGCTGACGAGTGGCTGTATGGGGATTTTCTGTAATTTCCAATAAAACATCTAACTTTATATTATCGCTTGTTTTAGCCTTTGGAGGTCCAGATTTAAACGATCCTTAACATGACCTGATTGGCTAAAGCGTTTTAATGTTTTGCTAACTATGGATTGGGTAATAGGTTCTTGATTCGGATATTTTGCGTTAAAAAGATCACACGTCTCCTGTTGTGTTCTCCTACGGTCTCCGTAACCAACCATCATTAACAAAGTTATTCTTTCGATTTCTGTTAAATGTACCATTATGATATTACGCTCAAATTGCAGTTTCATAAAATGTAGCAATAAACGTTTTCGTCAATAAATCATTTTTTTGACGCGTTAAGTCATTACATGACAGTAAACGTTTGACATAAGCCAGCTTAAATTTTTTTTTAATTAGTTCTGCTTAATTTTTTTTTTGTCCAGTCTTCTTCCTTCCATGATTTTTATGATTGTGTCCGTCATCCACTTTTTCCGGTTTTAGTTTGTTTTCTGCGACAGAAACTAAAAATGTTTTTGTTTCATAAGTCTTCTATTTCTGCTTCAGGATTCGTTTTCTTTTATAATGCCTTTGAATTCATTGTTTGTCCTATTTTTTTTTGTTTGAAATACAATGTTTTGTCTGAGTTTCTGTGAGTCGGTTCTAGTTGCAGATCTAGGTCGGTTCTTTTTGACGGTTTTCTTTAATCGGAGTCTAATGCGAACCGGACGATCTCCTTACGATATCTTCTGTTTACCATTACATAATCAATTTGGTTCCTTACGATTCTATAGCTATTGTCATCGGCTTAAGATCTATAAGTGTATAATCTTTTGAGAGCTGGTTCGAAATAGGTGTTCATGAATGTAAAGTCTATTTCTTGACAGAATTTTATCAAGCGATCACCTCTGTCATTTCTTACTCTAGTCTAAAAACGCCCACTACATCCTCGCTTATTCCGTTCCAGTCTTGGCGTTCATGTTGCCCAGTATGATGTCTATTTCTTCCCTCCTTGCATATTTGAGGGAGGTTCTGAGTTGTTCGTAGAACTCTTCGATCTCTTGTTCATTGCCTGCAGGTGGCAGTATGTACGGCTGTATAATATTTAAATCGACTGGTTTCCCGTTGATTTTAAGTAACGCAACTTTGTTTGAAATGGGAATAAATGCCTTAACGGCTTCATTGGTTTACCTATTGAGTATTATTCTCACTCTGTTCTGGTTTCCAGTAGTATCTTCTTCTTCTTCTTCAGCCTTTAACTCGTCCACTCCTGGACATAGGCCTTTCCTAATATTTTCCATTTTGTACTGTCTTGTGCTCTCTGGTGCCAGTCTCTACCAGATATCCTCTTAATTTCATCTATCTATCTCAATTGGGGTCTATCTCTACTTCATTTTGTCTCCCTAGGTCGCCACTTTCTGATTTTCAGTGGCCACCTTTCATCTTGCTGTCTTGCGACATGTTCAGTCCATTGCTACTTCAGTTCGGCAATCTTCTCTATAACATCAGTAGCCCCGGTTCTTCGACGGATCTCTTCACTTCAGATTCTATCACTCAGAGACAACCCCAACAATGACTTTTCCATTGTCCTCTGCATCACTTTCAGTCTATTGGCGGTCTTCTGCGTTAGACACATTGTTTGCATTCCGTATGTAGTTACCGGTAGAATACAGGCATCGAAAACTGTCCTTTTTAAATTATTTACTATTATCTCTCAGCACAAAGGAGAATCTCCCAAATGCTGCCCTGGATTCGCTTGGTAACCTCCCTGTACTGATTCACTTTCCCTAACGCGATTGAATGGCCCAAATAGTTGTATTCAGTAATAATCTCTATTTTCTGATTCACAATCGATGTATGTGGGTCTTCTAGGCTCATTATTTTTGTTTTCGAGTAATTCATTTTGAGGCCAACCTATTTCCATTCAAACCAGTTGTTGAAGCATGAAGCGTTCAAGTTACTTGATATCAACACGATGTCATCCGCAAATCGGAGATGGTTCAGATATACTCCGTCAATTCTGACTCCTTATTTTCTCATGGCAGTTTCTTAAAGACATTCTCGAGTACAAGTGTAAATAATTTTGGTGATATAGTGTCTCCCTGATTAACGCCTCGTTCGACTTTAATGCTATTGGTTTTCGTCTCTTCATCTATCTTTATATGAAGAGAAGCGTTTTGTAGATATTTTCAACCAGTGTAGTATATCGAGCGTCAATTTATGCTCGGTCCATGGCCACTAATATGTATCCAATTTCAACTGTGTCGAAAGCTTTCTGGAAATTGATAAAGGCTAGGTGTATTTGTACATTATATCGCTTGTTGTACCCGGGTACATGCTCTTGGGGTGAAAAAATTTGGAAACAAACCATGCACCCGGGTCATGCTCTTGGGGTGAAGGAGTCATATGGTTTGCAAATGGTCACTTGTGCTGAAGCCCTTTCGGAAACAAGCCTGTTCCACAGGTGTCAAATTTTGATGTTAGTGGTAATAATTTTTATAAATAATTTGTACTAATGGGACAATAAACGTATCGGTCTCTAGTCTTTTATATTCTTACTTCTTTCTGTAATTCTTCTGATGTTAGGTCTGGGATATCTTCTGATCCAGAATTCGTTACCTTAGTTCTTACTCTCGAGTTCGGCGTTGTTGATAAATAAAGGGTAGTATAGAATTTCTCTATTACTTTAGCGATTTCTTTTTTATTGGTTATCATTACGCCGTTTACGTCCTTTATTTTACTTAGTTGGGTTTTTCCCCTTAATAATTTAAATTTCAATACTCCCATATTGCTGTTCTGGTTGATAATGTTTTGTGTCAGTTTTGTATTGTGTGCTCTCTGTGATGTCTTTCCGTATTTCCTTCTTGACAGTTTTATTTAGGTTTTTATATTTCTCTGTAAATCTTTTGGTGTCCCTCCTTTGATCTACAAGTTTCAGCGTACTCGGAGTCAATTTATTGTTTCTTTAGATTTTCCTTGTGGCACATACTTTTATTGACGCTTGTCTGAATACTCGTGGTTATGGGTTGAGTCAGTTTATCGATGTTCAATCCGTTCAATTTATCTATACTTTCTAGTCTTTTGCCCAGATCTCTATGGTATTTGTCTATTTTCGTCTCGAGTTCTTGTGCAATCGGGAAAGGGTATTTGTTCATGAGTTTATTTCGTTCTCGTTGTATGTTAAATGTAAAGTGCGCTCTGACAATTCTGTGGTCGGTTTCTGTGTGAACTTTGTTCAATACAGATACGTCTCTACACAAAAATTTGTAGTTTGAGATGATACAGTCTATATCGTTCTTTTTGCGGCCGTCCGGACTTCTCCATCTCCATTTCCGTTGTGTTGATGTTTGGTAAAAGGTATTTAAACAAAATAAATTTTCCTTTTCCAAGTAGTATCATCTCCGGAGAAATACACGTGGTATTCGTCTATAACGTAGTGGCCTGAGTATCGCCATCTTGTCTCGCTACATTTCATTATATCTATCTATAGCTTCTTTTAGTATATTCGCCGCTTTTCAAGCTTGAAGCATGCTTTGTACGTTCCACATGCCAACTCTTTTTTCTTAGTTTATGGTTAAGATCTCAATGGATAACCGAGGGATTCGTAGCACCCCCTCCCCACTTAAGGGGTGCCCGTGACTGTGGGACGTTGTTTGATTTTGTATATCTATTGCGATGTCCTGGGAAATATGGATAATTCAAGTAGTTTCTCGCTGCTCATTGTCTGTTGTTTTTTTTTTCATCCGCTCTTACTTGGAGACAGACGCTGTCGGATTACCGCTCCTAACATGAATGTCGTCATATCCCATATAAGTTCTATATTAGTGACAGATGTTTGCACCGCAAGGAACATTATCAACTCGGTAGGCATACACAAAGGTGTACTGCTTTAGCACATTAGTATTTTTATAGCGCAAGTATGACAAAACAAGAGTCCTATTATTAAATTACCACGCTTCTTCAATATTAGTTAAAATAACCGGTCAAGTGCAAGTTGAACTTGCGCACTTAGTGTTCCATACGCTGATTGCTTTTGAAATAAAAATTTTTGTTGTGGAGGTCTGAAATGATCAATGACTTCACAAAATATACCCCAAATGAGTTTTCAACAAAGTTTGTTTCCGATCTTTATCGAAAACTGATAACCTTGAAATTTTTGTTTTTTTTTTATATACCAGATAAATTATTAAAGGTAATGCACTCGCAATAATTTCTGTTCAACCTGCAACCCGTGGAGAATGTTTCAGAATTTTTTAAAAATTTTTTGATCAGTACCTTTCGAGATAAGAGGACAGCGATTTTTTAAAAATAATACAAAGAAAAGTGTGCGCAAGTAT
Source organism: Pachyrhynchus sulphureomaculatus (assembly GCA_019049505.1). Classification (NCBI taxonomy): domain Eukaryota; kingdom Metazoa; phylum Arthropoda; class Insecta; order Coleoptera; family Curculionidae; genus Pachyrhynchus; species Pachyrhynchus sulphureomaculatus. The sequence continues at coordinate 55,110,865 of CM032446.1, forward strand.
TACATTATATATATTATTGAACTTGTGTTTTTACAAGCTTGACACACCACTCGATGACCTAGTAAAAAAACTTTTTTTTTCACTTCCGATTTCATCCCCCAAAACTAACCCCTTAAGTCAAAATTTAACTTTTAACACTACACGGCTCGAATGAGGCCATTCCTATATTAGTACCAAATTTCAACAACAAGAAAATCGGGAGTGACAGACGGACGGACGGACACCGAAGTGATTCTTAATTTTTCGATAAGATACATTGTATATCATAGTACAGTAATTATTACGGTACTGACTTTTTCACCATTTTATGGAATTATTATCATTCAGATGCTATGTTTTTCATCGCATTTAATTAAAGTGAAGCAAATTAAAACTCTAACAGGTTTGTTTTATTTTTAATCCGACTAAACAATTTTTTTTTAGTTATAATATTGAAGCCTTACTGAAACCTTCTTGAAATACGTGTTTCAAGCTTTCATTTTAATCTAACTAACCAAAATTTTAAGTTTGTTTTACATCTTAAAATAATGGCCATTATTTTTACTTTAATCCAATAAATTACTTGAATTTTTAAAGAAAACTCAACAGTTTGATATAAGCAAGATTCTTTTATTAGACGAACTGGCAGGTAATAATTGTTCGGAAACTATATTTTGAGGGCGATCAGCAGAACACAACGTGAGTTGCGTTGTTAACAAAAAGCGCTGAGACTAATATAATATTAAAAAGGTTGTCAATATAAAAGTATTTTTTTTGTAATATTTCTACCGTAGACAAAGTATGTTATATAAGAAAAATTTGATTTAATTTTACATGAGACGTAATAGTTGCCGAAGTTACAGTCTGTCAAGTAAGAACGTGTCTGCGATAGTTCATTTTGGTACATAAGATTCCAGCAATTCAGCAAAAAATCGATAGAGGGAACTTTTGTCTACGACGCATTTTAGTAAAAGTATCAGTTGATTCCGAACTTTCACGTCGAAATCAGGTAAAATCCAAAATGAGTCACTTGTTTGCGCGTCGCACAGTGGGCCAGTAATCTGATTTTTCGCTCAAAATTGTCTAGAGCCCTCTATTATTAACAGAATCAGATATATTTTTTTAAATATTCGTAAGTGAATTCTGAACAAACGTAAGGAAGCCGATGTGCAAAATATAACCTAAATTTTTTTTTAAATTTGCAAAAAGCAACACCGAACCAGGAGGTGAAATTTCGAAGTTTGCGTGTTCAAAACTTGGGGGTTTCTGGGGCTGGCTAAATCTATTTTCAAGGTCATTTTGATTATATGCACCCTTTTGAGTTCTGAAAATGCAGGTTGGAGGGTGAAAAATTACCGCATTCTTCTGAATTGGAGTTTAGCGTTCAAAACTGGTTCCTCGGGAGTTTCTGGGGTCGCTGAATCTACTTTTCCAATCCCCATTTTTACCTCTCAGAAGGGTGCATATGATCAAAATGATCCCGAAATAAATTCAGCGACCCCAGCGACCCCTGAAACATTCTCCACGGGTTGCAGGTTGAACAGTTCTTACTTGACAGAAATTATTGCAAGTGCATTACCTTTAATAATTTATCTGGTATATATCAAAAAAAAAAAAAACAAAAATTTCAAGGTTATCAGTTTTCGATAAAGATCGGAAAACAAACTTTGTTGAAAACTCATTTGGGGTATATTTTGTGAAGTCATTGATCATTTCAGACCACAACAAAAATTTTTATTTCAAAAGCAATCAACGTATGGAACACTAATTGCGCAAGTTTAACTTGCACTTGACCGGTTATTTTAACTAATATTGAAGAAGCGTGGTAATTTAATAATAGGACTCTTGTTTTGTCATACTTGCGCTATAAAAATACTAATGTGCTAAAGCAGTACACCTTTGTGTATGCCTACCGAGTTGATAATGTTCCTTGCGGTGCAAACATCTGTCACTAATATATAACTTATATGGGATATGACGACATCCATGTTAGGAGCGGTAATCCGAACAGCGTCTGTCTCCAAGTAAGAGCGGATGAAAAAAAAACAGACAAGGAGCAGCGAGAAACTACTTGAATTATCCATATTTCCCAGGACATCGCAATAGATATACAAAATCAAACAACGTCCCACAGTCACGGGCACCCCTTAAGTGGGGAGGGGGTGCTACGAATCCCTCGGTTATCCATTGAGATCTTAACCATAAACTAAGAAAAAAGAGTTGGCATGTGGAACGTAAAAAGCATGCTTCAAGCTTGAAAAGCGGCGAATATACTAAAAGAAGCTATAGATAGATATAATGGAATGTAGCGGGACAAGATGGCGATACTCAGGCCACTACGTTATAGACGAATACCACGTGTATTTCTCCGGAGATGATACTACTTGGAAAAGGAAAATTTATTTTGTTTAAATACCTTTTACCAAACATCAACACAACGGAAATGGAGATGGAGAAGTCCGGACGGCCGCAAAAAGAACGATATAGACTGTATCATCTCAAACTACAAATTTTTGTGTAGAGACGTATCTGTATTGAACAAAGTTCACACAGGAACCGACCACAGAATTGTAAGAGCGCACTTTACATTTAACATACAACGAGAACGAAATAAACTCATGAACAAATACCCTTTCCCGATTGCACAAGAACTCGAGACGAAAATAGACAAATACCAGAGAGATCTGGGCAAAAGACTAGAAAGTATAGATAAATTGAACGGATTGAACATCGATAAACTAACTCAACCCATAACCACGAGTATTCAGACAAGCGTCAATAAAAGTATGTGCCACAAGGAAAATCTAAAGAAACAATAAATTGACTCGAGTAAGCTGAAACTTGTAGATCAAAGGAGGGACACCAAAAGATTTACAGAGAAATATAAAAGCCTAAATAAAACTGTCAAGAAGGAAACACGGAAAGACATCACAGAGAGCACACAATACAAAACTGACACAAAACATTATCAACCAGAACAGCAATATGGGAGTATTGAAATTTAAATTATTAAGGGGAAAAACCCAACTAAGTAAAATAAAGGACGTAAACGGCGTAATGATAACCAATAAAAAAGAAATCGCTAAAGTAATAGAGAAATTCTATACTACCCTTTATTTATCAACAACGCCGAACTCGAGAGTAAGAACTAAGGTAACGAATTCTGGATCAGAAGATATCCCAGACCTAACATCAGAAGAATTACAGAAAGAAGTAACAATATAAAAGACTAGAGACCGATACGTTTATTGTCCCATTAGTACAAATTATTTATAAAAATTATTACCACTAACATCAAAATTTGACACCTGTGGAACAGGCTTGTTTCCGAAAGGGCTTCAGCACAAGTGACCATTTGCAAACCATATGACTCCTTATAGAGAAAACAAGCGATATAATGTACAAATACACCTAGCCTTTATCAATTTCCAGAAAGCTTTCGACACAGTCGAAATTGGATACATATTAGTGGCCATGGACCGAGCATGAATTGACACTCGATATACTACACTGGCTGAAAATATCTACAAAACGCTTCTCTTTATATAAAGATAGATGAAGAGACGAAAACCAATAGCATTAAAGTCGAACGAGGCGTTAATCAGGGAGACACTATATCACCAAAATTATTTACACTTGTACTCGAGAATGTCTTTAAGAAACTGCCATGGGAAAATAAGGGAGTCAGAATTGACGGAGTATATCTGAACCATCTCCGATTTGTGGATGATATCGTGTTGATATCAAGTAACTGGTTCCTCGGGGGTTTCTGGGGTCGCTGAATCTACTTTCCAATCCCCATTTTTACCTCTCAGAAGGGTGCATATGATCAAAGTGATCCCGAAATAAATTCAGCGACCCCAGAGACCTCCTAGGAACCAGTTTTAAACGCGTAAACTTAAAATCACGTGAACTTCGAAATTTCACCTACCGGTTCCGTGTTGCTTTATGCAATTTTAAAAAATTTTAAGGATATATTTTGCAAATTGGCTTCCTTACGTTTGTCCGGAATTCACTTGTCTGATTTCGTTAATAATTGGGGGCCCTAGACAATTTTGAACGAAAAATCAGATTCCTGGCCCACAGTGCGTCGGTTCGAGGCAGTCTATCTTTGTTCTCATAGAAAAAAAAAAATAACAAATTCCGTGGCAGCTAAATATACTAAAAAGTGGGTAAATTATTTTAACGAGACGAAAAATGTCGACGACTTGCCAAAATGTGGATCGGTAGGCTTTGTTTTCACGGAACCCGAAATGGCTCCATGACGCGGCGTAATTAAGAAAATTGGGTTTGAATAGGTCCCATGAGATCATTCGACAACATCTTCGTGCTCATGATATCAAATACCGAAGCACGTTGAAGAAACCTTTGCTGGGCGAAAATCACGTCGCAGAGCGGCTCGCATTGGCACACCATAAGATACTAGAGTGGCCCTCACAATCGCCTAATGCTAATCCTATTGAAACCGTTTAGTCTCTTGTAAAGAGAAAGCTCAGAGGGAAAACTCGGATTACTCTGACTCAGTTGTCTAGCGAGATTCAAAAAATTTGCAGAGTCTGCAGAACATCCCTTCGTCAGCATGCCTCGAAGATGCCAGGCGATTATTGATGCAGGAGGTGATTAGACAACTTACTGAGGTAAGTGCATCATTGTTAGCACACCAAAGAATATAAAAAATGTCATCGAAACATATTTTTTCAAGAATAGGAGCGGTCATGTTCTTACTTGACAGACTGTATGTACAGTTTACAATTTTCCAAGTTGGTATTTTAAAAAGAGTTTCACCACTATATCTGGTCCTGATATGTTACAAAGCTAACTAGAATTATTTTGATTGGAAACTCTTCCATACAATTACTTGAAAACTTTTTTAAATACATATTTGTTGATATTTTGTATTTTCGTATCCTGTATACTGGGTATCAAATTAGTAAAATGGAATTTTGCCTTTAAGTAATTTAAAATGTCGCTGTTTCGAGAATTTAAAGCAAATTACTATTGAAATTAGCTACTCACGAAAGAGTCAAATATGATATCAAAAACTTCGACTTCTCAAAATTGGAAATTTCTTTATAAAATATTGGGTTTCAATTTTAACAAAAACTTCCAAAGGTTACAAAGCTTTTAAGTATAATTGAAATGCTGCTGCTGACATTTCGACAATCATCCTGCCTTCAGAGCATGTTTTGTAAACTGACTTATTCGGATTCTGAAGATGTTAGTTCTCGAAACAAGCTCTGGAAAGCTGGCAGGGTGATAAGCAAAATCTCAGAATCACGTTTTTAATCGATACAGGGGAAACGCGGAAGAATTATAAGTATAATATTGGAGTTTCTTTATGGAGAGATAATTTCAGTAAAATAATTTTTGTATGCTAAATTGTAATATTGTGTGTATTTGTTTGGAGTTGTTAGCAGATTTCTCTCATTGTAGATGCAAATACACGTTGGAGTGCCCCCAAAAAAAAAAAAGATTTCTTATGCATTTTACTGGATTTTGCTACCTGTTTCGAATTATTTTTAAGGGTTCGCCCTATTTTAGGCAGAAAACCTATACTATACAATTATAGTCATAAAATGTAATCGGTAGCATAGCCGTCCGAGCGTAACCTGCTTTTAGTGTTTAATAAATCAAATTATCTTAAAAATAAAGACTCGACTTCTCTTATATTGATAATTAAGGGTTCTATTTCCACAGTTTGTTCGATGTATTTGTTAAGTTTTTACATTTTATTTTCTTCCTCTATAACATGTTGAATGGTATTTTTCCTATTATCCTCTATGATCCTCTCTATTCCGGGGAATAATAATTGCCCTACGGTTTAAAGTTTGAAGGTGGTGTTTTCCCTTGCAATGACACCTTTCATTTATGCCCAAATTAGCTCCATGGGATTCAATTCGCAATGATGTGTAGGTAATCTAAGCACTGTGATATTCCGTTTCTTTGCCATCTAATTAATTGCGTATTTCTTGAACTGTGCCTTATTTTGTTTCGCAATTTTGAGAAGTTTCGCTTTTAACATACCATCTGTATGTTTGAGATTTTCCATAGAAGAATATCCGCTTTCTTCCATGAATTTGTCAGGAGTCGTTCTAATAATCGAGAATGGTATGGGGCACAATATAGTAATATAACTGATTCTGCTGGTATACATTCAATTATTTGTTGGAAGTACTCCTCAAAAACATCGGGCGTCATCTCCTCATGGTAAACTTTAGTTGACTTTAATTCCAATAAGCCACCGTCGAGAAATCTGTTTTCACTACCAATATGTGCTATAATTAGCCTGATACCTTTGCTTTTGTCAATCCAGAATTGTTTCACTTTTTGTTCCTCATTAACCCAAGTCTCATCAAAATAAAAAATGTTTCATTCTTCGGCTCGAAATTTTCTGATTGCTCGTAGATATTCTCTTCTCCAACAAATTATTTCTATTTTGTCGATAAGAACAGATTTTCTTTTGTGTTTTTCAAAACGAAAATTCAGGTTATGAAGTATTTTCCATAATTTCATTTTTTTTAAAAAATCTGTTAAGTCCTGTTCTTCTCTGATTTCTTGCAAAACTTTATATAGTGTAGGTATTTCTTTCTTAATAAAGAAAATGGCATACTTTTCTTCTTATTGCGTTTTTTAAAGTCTTCATCGACCTCTAAGGGCTCCTTTCCTTTATGATTCTGAGGTTCGTTGCAAGCACCACGTTTTCTTTCTTTTAGAAATCTATAAATAGTTCCTGATCCAACTCCCGTCATATTGGCACAGGTTTCCACAATTTCACGGACTTGGCTTGTTGGCTGTTGATGCACTAGGGCATCGTAGACGTTAAGTATTATTCTTTTTCTTCCAGGGAAAATGCAGATTTAATCGTAGTTTGACCGGTACAAAACTGAAAGTTGAAGCAATCGCTGGTCTAATTTGAACTAAGCATATTATTTGCTTTATTTTTATACTTACACAGAACATTTTTGTTGCATACTTATGTACTTAGGCACCTACCTACCGATAAGTACTTTGGTTTTTTTTTTTTTTTTTTTTTTTTTTTTTTGGGTCTAGCACACGTGCTACAGGGAAGTCCCTAAAGCACTACAGGAGCGACACGTGTGCGGAGGGGAGGAAAAGCGATTCACGTTGTTCTTGAATCGCTGTAGATTGTACTCGATGGGAAACACAGTCCTGGGTAAACCATTCCAAAGGTATGATATTCTCCATATAAAAGACTGCTTGAAAAGCGTTGTACGAGGAGTAACAAGCTGAACCTCATACGGATGTGAAGCATTAGCGCGACGTGTACTTCTAATATGCACCGCTCTGGGAGGAATTAAACGGGCCACATCTTTCGAACACTTTCCATGAAAGTACTTGTAGAATAGGCTCAAGTCGCCAAACCGTTCTTCGATGCTCCAGCGAATCAAGGCCGTCGGTCAGTTCGGGTGTCCAATCAGACGAACAGCTCTTCTCTGGATAGAATCCAACAAATGCAGTGTATGTTTGGGAGCGGAGCTCCAAACATGGGAGCAGTATTCCATAGTTGGTCGAATTTGAGCTTTGTAAAGAATTAACAGTTGTTGTGGAGTGTAAAGCTTTCTGGTTCGAAACAATATTCCCAACTTTTGAGAAGCTCTTCTTGCTATGCCTGCAACATGTTCATGCCAGGACATATTTGCTCCCAAATTAACGCCTAACAGATTGAGTGACGATGTTAGAGGGATGGAGTGCCCCGACATAACTATGTCGGGTTCTGCAACGTTAACTTTTTTAGAAAAAACTACCGCCTGGGTTTTTGTAGCGTTAAATTCCACTTGGTTACTATCACCCCAAGATAGAATTTCTTCCAGGTCTTTGTTAAGTTGAATGACTTCCTGCTGTCTGCGGATATTCGTCTGAGTAGTCGATGTCCGAGCGTTCAAAGTGAATGAAGAGATAAGTGTACTGTCATCAAAGCTGTAGATTGGATTCTCGGTCTTTTCCAGCAGATCGTTAATATAGATGAGGAAGAGAGTAGAAGACAGTATGGAACCTTGGGGCACACCGGCGTTGATAGTGAAGGTGTTAGAAAGAAATCCGTCAACTGCCGCTCGTAAAGAACGCTCTCTGAGGAAACATGAGAGCCACAAACAGAACTTTTCCGACATACCATAAGAACGTAGCTTAGCCAACAGCCCATCGTGCCAACCACGGTCAAATGCCTTGGATATGTCAAGAGCAACCGCTCGAGATTCTCCAAAGTGTTCAATTGCGTTGTTCCAAACATGTGTTACATAAGTCAGAAGATCTCCTGTTGATCTATTTTTTACGAAAGCCATATTGGTGATCACTAATAATGTTGAATCCTTCAAGATATTTTAGAAGATGCTGATTGATTGCCTTTTCCATGACTTTCGATATTATTGAGAGTAGTGCGATTGGTCGGTAGTTATTTGGCAAGGTCTTCTTGCCTTTTTTAGGTATCGGCTGAACTGTGGCACATTTCCAGCAGGAAGGAAATATTCCCTTTCTGTAGGATAAGTTGAAAAGTCTACAGAAAACTGGGTGTTAGTTCCCTCGCACAGTTCTTGAGAACTATGGCAGGTATTCCGTCAGCGCCTGAAGCCTTTTTGGTGTCTAGCTTCATCAAAATACGTTTTATGATACGCTGTCTGAAGACAATATCGGGCATCCTTGACTGCGCTATGGGAATAGTAGGTGGTGTTTTTCCTTGGAAATCGACAGTAGAATGTGAAGCAAAAAGTTCAGCCAACAAGTTCGCTTTCTCAACAGGTGTCGTTGCAATAGAATTATCTGGCCGTGTGAGTGGTGGTATGGTGGATTTGGTGAAATTTTGACTAACTGCCTTAGCGACTGACCAAAAGGACCTGGAATTGCCGGGACAAGCGAGAAGTTTGTTTCTAATCCGTTGATTGTGTACCTCCTTGGTTTCGTCGATAATTTCTTTGCATCTGTTCCTGGCACGAACAAAGATGTTACGATTTATGGTGTTAGGATCTTCACGCCACTGTCGGTATGCAAGATGTTTAGAAGCAAACAGTTTCTTTGCATTTTAGGTCAAACCAAGGCTTGCCGTTGGAAGGGCATTTCTTCGAAAAAGGGATTGTAAGCATCCATATCGGCCAAAATAACATCGGAAACCTCCCTGGCGCAGTCAGATGGGTCGTCGGATCGAAAAACAAACGTCCAACCAAGGGAAAGTTCGAAATATTCCATGAGATCTTCCCATTTAGCAGATTTGTAGTGCCAAATCTTGCGCGGGTTTGGGCCGCCTCTCTGTCACTGATTGGTAGAATTCTCGATGTCGAACGTAGTAGTTTATGGTCGGAAGAACCTAACGGTGGATTTACGCTGACCGTGTAAATCTCCGGATTGGTGGTTTAAAAACAGATCAAGAAGACTGGCGAACTCTCCGTCTCGATCAGGGATCCGTGTTGGTTCATCAATAAGCTGAGTCAAGCCACAACTGATTGAAAATGATTCGGTTTCACGACTTTGTTCATCGGTAGTATTTGAATATTTAAGCCAGTTGATGTTGTGGACATTAAAGTTGCCCAGGATGGCAATTTCGGCATTTGGATAGTTAATTTGCAAATGATCTATGGTGTCTGCAAGAGAAGCGAAAAGTGTTCTAAAGTTTGTATCACTTGGTGGTCGATAGAGGATACAGACGAACCTTTGTGGTTGGTTGAGTCGTTATTTTTAACCACATAACATCAAAGTTTGTGGGCTCCAGAGCCTCTTCTCGTTGGCAAGAGAGGTCGCTTCTGACATAAAGACAGATTCCAAAGTTACGCCTAAATCGGGAATAGAAATCGTACCCAGGATAAAGATAGTTTACTGTGCTGGTCGATGAACTGACCTTAGTTTCACAGAGAGCAAAGTACATGAGGTTTATTTGATTGCAGGTGTTGGTGCACTGCCCCTGACTGAACCAGCCCCCACCCGGAGATCCGAACGGGGGGCTATTTTACCTCCGGAATTTTTTGTATCCAGGTGCCTCATCATGCAATAACTGCCACAAAACTAAAAACTTCACGCAGCAAATAATTTTATTGTGGTGGGATCCTATTATCATTAAGTTCTTTAAGTCGCCTCCTACGAACACTGTCCCGCCCCCCCAGTTAATATTCAGTTCTCATCATTTTATGTACCTATTATCAGCTTTTAAACTGTAATCAATTTACTTTAAAATGTGTTAATTTATATAGCTTATTGTAAAGTTTAGAAGGCATGTAATAAAATATTTTTTAGAAAAAGGTCGCACTGTTGTATAGAGATAGAAAATAAAGGTGAATAAAACCAAAATTGAAATAATTGGTAGAAAAATTTCGGACGCTTATGGTTTATGACATTTTACTGTTTATAATCCATGCTGTGTGCTATCAACTTCAAACAAACGATTTTAAAAATTCCGTTCAAGAACTTTTATGCGCATTATCCAGTATCTTTTGAAAAACTAAACGCAAATGTCAACCATTACAAATTTTTGAAACTGACGGGACCGAGAAAGGCTATTTAAAGGTTAATATATCGGTAATTCGATTTTTCTTTTAAATGTTAAATTTATATTGTGTAAAATTTAATATTTATCGATTTTTTGATAGCTTATTTAGCTTCACAAAAATTAAAAGCTCCAAAAAAAGTCTGCTGAAAGAGAGGGAAATATCAATCTTCTTAGTAGGTATTTATTTAAATACCTTTAAAGCAGAGGTGCTCAAACTTGAACTGCTGGCGATCTACCTCAATATTGTTAGACTACGATCGATCGACTCTGAGAGGCTGCAAGTAAGTGTGATGCAGGATTGTCGTCTAGGTAGGGTGTACCGTGGCATAGATATTAGTTTTCCGCACAATACTGCATTTTTTTAGTCAAGGTAAGTGTAGGTCTGCTCTAAAATGTCAATGAAAAAACTCATAATTATTCAAAATTGCGAGTTTATTGGTTCTTACAAAACAAACGAGTTCTAGTGTCTAAACTTAACTAAAGAGTGACTTTGGATGTTGAAGCGTGGCATTGCATGTCCTCAGCATACTTTTCATAAGATAGTACGTAATTACCGAGTGCTAATCGCAATCATGATGACATATGTTCGTCAGTTAGTCGATTGCGATATTTTGACTTAATTATCTTCATTTCAGAAAATGCAGACTCGCACAAGTAAGTTGACCCAAACATTGCCGTCAGTTGAAGGACGATTTGCCTTAGATTCGGATATTTATCTTCAGATATAAAACATCAGAGTTTTGTATCAGATGCTGTGGCTTTGAGATGTATATCTGATATAATCTGCACTAACTCATTTTCAACAGAACATGAGTCCATGTTAAACTGACTTGCTATTTCAGTAGCTAATTCCTCAATGTTTTTACACGAAAAAGGATAACTCATAAATGATGCGATATTTGCCAATTTACTGAAATCATAAAAACGTATTTCGAATTGGCCCAAAATATTTGATAATTCTGCCTTATAAATATCATAATTCAACTGAGGAATCCTTGCTTTCAAAGACGGAAAATTTTTCAGATCCTTTCTTTTCAGTTGATCTATCATAAGTTGCAATTTACTTTTGAATGCGTTTATTGCGCTAATCATCTCAATAATAGTTTTTCCTTTACCTTGAAGCTCCAAAAAAATGGTGTTTAAATGCATTGTGATGTCTGTCAAAAATGCCAAATCAGTCAGCCATTTTCCGTTTTTCAGCATCTGAGTGTCATCACTTCTTTCGTCCAGAAAAGCTGTTATTTCGGGCAATAATTCTTGAAACCTTTCTAGGAATTTTCCGCGACTCAACCACGTGACGTCCGTGCAAGCTACGTGCACGGATAGAATTCACAATTTTTATTGCAATGCCCATAATCTCCTCCATGTTTAGAACTTTTGAACACAAAACTTGTTGATGTATAATGCAATGGAAGGAGAAAAATGAAGGGAAATCATCATTAGCTCGACACAATGCCACAAAACCGTTTTTGTTTCCAGTCATTGCTGGTGCTCCATCGGTTGTAATGCACGCTAGTTTATATATTGGTAGCTTGTAATTTGTTACAAAATTGAAGAAAACGTCATATATATCTTCGCCACGGGTCTTTCCTTTCAGAGGAATCTTTGTCAAAAACTGTTCCTTAGCCGACATGTCATTGAATACCATTCGAATAAAAATACACAGCTGGGCAGTGTCTGTCATATAGGTGGATTCGTCAAACTATAAAGAAAAGTATGTACATTCCATGATATCATGTTTTAGTTTATCTGCCATGTCCTGACTCATGACTTCAAACACTTGTGACAGTCGGACGAGATAACTGAAGTTCTCTAATAGCAGACATAATCTCTGTTTTATTTTTAAAATCTCCAAATAAAGTCTCACCTGCTTCAATAAATGCTTCCTTCACAACCAATCCATCATCGCCAATATATGAGATATTTTAAATGACGCGATCGTTGCAGCGTTTGATTGTTTGGCTGGTCTTGTGAACATGGTTTGTTCTTTTTTCAAACAAGTTTTCAAATCACGTACTTTTCGTTTTCTTAATTCACTCTGTGACGGAAAATCCTTTTCATTGTTTTTATGAACCGTTTTTATGATGCCTCTCTAAGTTCCCGCGCTTAGGTATTGCAACTGACGCACGGCAAGTTTTACTTTTCTTCGCCGCACTCATTTTGGACTATTTATTAATAAACTTTGTATCGATGTATCGCCTTCAAGTTACAGCTCAGACTCACTCCTATTCCTGCAGGCGCAACATTTATATCGGCGCGAACGAAGTCTCGAATGTTCCCATCAAACACGCCGCCCGAAGTTTCTAGAAAAATCGGCGGGAATCAAAAACGCGGCTTTTCTTTGACAAGTACCGCGCGTTCCTTTGATAAAGCCGCCTTTTGCCGCTAGCAGGGGGTTATTACGATAAAAGAAAGTGATGAGGGGGTTATTTTGGCCTAATTGTGGATCGAATAAATTTTAGTAGTTATATTCATTACATTTTGTTTTAGTTACCTAAAACAAAATCTGTGAATAGTTCTATATCGGAATTTTTTTTTTTCGAGATCGACTCAAAAAGCACTCGCGATCGACTTGTCGATCGCGATCGACCGTTTGACCACCCCAGCTTTAAAGCCTCTTGTGTCGGGAAAGACCAAAAGAAATACTAACAATTTTTGTTTCAAGGTGACCGAAAGCTAGTTAGTCTTGTATCATATATAGTGTTACCGTTTAAAATCTTCGTTGTTAGCTGTGCAACCTGTCGAGTTTGACAAGTGTCAAATTTTATGATCTTATATTTTTTCTTTATAAAAAATAAGTTTAAATAAAATAACCGGTCAAGTGCAAGTTGAACTTACTCAATTAGTGTTCCGTACGTTGATTACTTTTAAAATAAAAATTTTGTTATGGAGGTATAAAATGATCAGTGGCTTCACAAAACACACCCCAAATGAGTTTTCAACAAAGTTTGTTTCCAATCTTTACTGAAAACTGATGACGTTGAAATTTTTGTTTTTTTTTATATACCAGATAAATTATTAAAGATAATGCACTCGTGATAATTTTCGTTCAATCTACACCCCGTGGAGGATATTCCAGAATTTTTTTAAAATTCTTTGATAAGTACTTTTCGAGATAAGGCGGGTGGACAGCGATTTTTCGCGATTTTTTAAAAATAATACAAAGAAAAGTGCGCGCAAGTATTACATTATATAAATATTTTTTACTCATGTTTTCACAAGCTTTCATTTGACACCACACTTGATGACATAGTAATAAAAAATTTTTTTCACTTCTGATTTCATCCCCCATAACTAACCCCTTAAGTTAAAATTTAACTTTCAAAACTACATGGCTCTGATGAGGCCATCAATTTCTATATTATTACAAAATTTCAACTTTCTATGACAAATAGTTTCGGAGAAAATCGGGTGTGACAGGCGGACAGATAGACAGACGGACAGGCACCGAAGTAATCTTATAACACTACGGAACACTAAAAATTGTAAATCAAGTAAGATGTTCAAGAAAATGTCCATCTATCACCAACACGTTTTTTAAAAGTCATTTAAAATAAAATTATAGTTAGAACTGGCGTTTTCCCGACATAAAAAGGCAGAATTACCTATTTAAGTACAAAACAATGAGACAGTCTTAATTACGCATTGATCAGTCATAAAATCCGATTTATGACGTAATTGTGTCTTTTCATGCCTCCAATGACATGAACGGTTTAAGCAATATTTACACTTAGGTGACCCTGTTACCAACTTAATAAAAGTTTTTACTGGGAAACAACCCTATCTAATAAATTTTCCTAGCGTTCCGATAGGTTCGGTTTTCTCCCCTTATCCATTCTTAAATTTTCTTTATTTGATGGTTTTGGGAATCAACTTTTTCCAGACCATTTGCACTATTTATAAATTTCCATTTTATCTGGGTGTTACTGAGAAAATTTATCGTGACATAAAATTTGAAATCAAACTTCCTAACTTATATGAATAAAAAATATGAGAAAACTTTTGTCACTTTGAAATATTCGATTGAATTTAATAGTTCAAGCATGGAATATATTTGTATTTTCAAGAACAACAAATAAAAGTTATAATAAAATATTTATAAGAAAATGATACAGTAGAGTTTCGCAATATAATACAAAAATTTGTACCAACTCCCCTCCTAGCTTCATCGTCTTAAACTGTCTGTCTCATCTTTTATTTAATCCTTAGCTTTTCTTATTTCTACCCGTATTCTTACTACCACACTCTTAAAAAAGTTTGCTGAGTGGTCCAATTTATTAATACTTATTATTTGTTCTTGGCTATTTGTTGTTTAAGAAGGTGGCTACAGCCATTTGTCTAAATAATAAATCGTATCTTGGCACTAGTTTACCGACAGATCAATCTGTAGTTGATTTAATCTTATTATGGATAAATTAACACTATATTTTCTGGGAATGTTCTGATTATAAAATTTAATACCCCTGTAAGTAGGAGCACATTCAAGTTGTCTGATCCTGTGTTTATCAGCAATAGTTATATATGTATATCTATTACAGGTAAAATATAAAGGATTGTCATACAAGAATAATTTATACATATGTAGCAATGACAGAATTCCATGTCTGATAAAGATTGGTATACCAGCTTCTGGATCTTTCAACCAATCTATTGACTCTTTTTAGTTAAAACAAAGTTTGCTTCTGCTCCCTAAAACACAATATTTTATTGTAATATTATAGTAAACAAGGCTGTAGTACATAGTAATTAAATAATTCTAACATATAATTGGTTTCAGTTGACTTATTACATAATAGGCTTTATTAATTTTTTATTTCTACAAACTATTTAGCTGTTCTACCCTAAATCATTATTTAACAATCGTGCTAAAAAATATTACTAGAACTTAAAATGATTAGTTCCATCAATAGGGAATCGGTCCATCCATTCGAAAAGAAAAACCAAATTTAGTTCTGATATATGATATGACAGATAATAGATACAAAAAGTAAATAGTTATTGTCCAGTAGTAAATCCTACCGGACTCCTAAATTGACACCATATTTTTTACATAAACTATTACAAATCTTATTTTTACCACAAGTTTCTTTATTCCCACGTAGCAGGCAGCCACTTTTCTGATATTCAAATACTATTCTCGAATTTCTTTTTTCTTCCTAAGTTTTCCATTCTGTCATTGTCTCGTTTTCCTTATCCATTTTATTTTTTCTATTCTTGCTACATGTCCTCTCTATCTATGTCTTACCCTTAGTGTTAGATCTTTGACATCTTCTATTTCGGTACGTTCTCTAATCCATTCTATAGATCATCTTTCCTCTAAAGTTACATTTAGGATCACTCTATCCATGTGGGGATGAGAATTCGGAAATTAATGTTTTTTTGGTAATTACCTATCCTCCAGCCCCACAAGAACCCTTTATTTTAGTTTTAGCATTTATGCTCTCAATGCGAGTATTGTTTGTTTAAATCTACCGATTGCATGTTTTTGTATATTGCTATGTTTTGCTCCAGGTACATGCATTGTTCTACTTCTCCTATTCTCGCTCTATTAAGCATGATTGGTTCCTTATTATCGTTCTCTTCTTTATTTTTATTTCCCTTATCCTTTTATTCCACGCTATTTCGCGTGATCATTCTTTTAGCTCTTATCATTTCTTGCTGTTCCCAGCGACCCTCATATTAAGCGCTATATCGTGTGTAGATCTTAGCATAAAGTTTTGCCCTACAAAACGTATACCACATTCCTCAGAGTTTTTCAACACATATTTCATTGCCAACGTATCCTACCAATCAGTGACAGAAAGGCACCTAAACCGCGAAAGATTTGGCACTACTGATCTGCTAAATGGGAAGATCTTATGGAATATCTTCGAGCTTTCCCTTGGTTAGACGTTTGTTTTGGATCTGACGACCCATCTGACTGCCCTAGGGAGGTTTCCGATGTTATTTTTGCTTGACCGAAAATGCAAAGAAGCACCATAAATCGTAACACCTTTGTTCGTGCCCGGAACAGATGCAAAAAAATTATCGACGAAACCAAGAAGGCTCAAAATCAATGAATTAGAAACAAACTTCTTGCTTGTCCTAAAAATTCCAGGTCCTTTTGGTCAGTCGCTAAGGCAGTTAGTCAAAATTTCATCAAATCCACCATACTACTACTCACACGGCCAGATAATTCTATTGCAACGACACCTGTTGAAAAAGCGAACTTGTTGGCTGAACTCTTTGCTTCCCATTCTACTGTCGATTTCCAAGGAAAAACACCACCTACTATTCCCATAGTGCAGTCAAGGATGCCCGATATTGTCTACAGACAGCGTATCATTAAAGGTATTTTAATGATGCTGGACACCAAAAAAGCTTCTGGCGCTGAGGGCAATACCTGCCATAGTTCTCAAAAACTGTGCGAGGGAACTAACACCAGTTTTCTGTAGACTTTTCAACCTATCCTACAGAAAGGAATATTTCCTTCCTGCTGGAATGTGCCACAATTCAGCCGATACCTAAAAAAGGCAAGAAGACCTTGCCAAATAACTACCGACCAATCGCACTGCTTTCAATAATATCAAAAGTCATAGAAAAGGCTATCAATCAGCATCTTCTAAAATATCTTGAAGGATTCAACATTATTAGCGATCATCAAGTATGGCTTTCGTAAACATAGATCAATAGGAGATTTTCTGACTTATGTAACACATGTTTGGAACAACGCAACTGAACACTTAGGAGAATCTCCATCGGTTGTTTCTTGACATATCCAAGGCATTCGACCGTGTTTAGCACGATGGACTGTTGGCTAAGCTACGCTCTTATGGTATGTCTGAAAAGTTCTGTTTGTGGCTCTCATGTTTCCTCAGAGAGCGTTCTTTACTAATGGCGGTTGACGGATTTCTTCCTAACAACGCCGGTGTGTCCCAAGGCTCCATCTCCTACTCCCTTTCTCATTTACATTAACGATCTCCTGGAAAAGACGGAAACCCAATCAACAGCTTTGCAGATGACAGTACGCCTATCTCTTCATTCACTTTGAATTCTCGGACATCGGCTACTCAGATGAATATCCGCAGACAGCGGGAAGTCGTTCAACTTAACAAAGAGCTGGAAGAAATTCTATCTTGGGGTGACAGTAACCAAGTGGAATTTAACGCTATAAAAACCCAGGCGGCAGTTTTTTTTTTCTAAAAAAGTTAACGTTGCTGAACCCGACATAGTTATGGCGGGGCACTTCCATTCCTCTAACATCGTTACTCAATTTGTTGGGCGTTAATTTGGGAGCAAATATGTCCTGGCGTGAATATGTCGCAGGCATAGCAAGGAGAGCTTCTCAAAAGTTGGGAGTATTATTTCGAACCAGAAAGCTTTACATTCCACAACAACTGTTAATTCTTTACAAAGCTTAAATTCGACCAACTATGGAATGCTGCTCCCATGTTTGGGGCTTTGCTCCCAAACATACTTTGCATTTGTTGGATTCTATTCAGAGAAGAACTGTTCGTCTGATTGGAGACCCGGAACTGACCGACGGTCTTGATTCGCTGGAACATCGAAGAACGGTTGGCGACTTGAGCCTATTCTGCAAGTATTTTCATCAAAAGTGTTCGAAGGATGTAGCCCGCTTAATTTCTCCCAGAGCAGTGCATGTTAGAAATACACATCGCGTCAATACTTCACATCCGTATGAAGTTCAGCTTGTTACACCTCGTACAACTCTTTTCAAGCAGTCTTTTATGAAGAGAACATCATCCCTTTGGAATAATTTGCCCAGGACTGTGTTTCTCACCGAGTATAATTTACAGCGATTCAAGAGCAAGGTGAATCGCGCTTTTTTTTTTTCCGCACACGTGTCGCTTCTGTACCGCTTTAGGGACTTCTCTGCAACACGTTGTGCTAGATCCATACAAAAAAAAAACAAAAAAAAAACGTGAAAGGCTTCGAGCGAGATGGTGTCAGCTTATTTCATTCCTCTTTAAATTTTAATTCTCTCTATTTCCTAATGCAGCTCTGCTTCTTGCATCTTGTCTTATGGCAATTTTGTAACGCACTTGTAATTGCTTATAATTCGATCTAAGTAAAAGCCGTTTATTATAAGTTATAGATGGTAAGTACACGTTATTGTTACATTATACGGTCTTCTCGATTATGTTCCAAATTGATTTTATATAATCCAAAGTGTTATACTGTTTTCTGAAACCTGTTATATTATTATGTAAATTAAATTTGTTTGTTAGTATTGTTTTAAGCTCATTACCAAGTAATAATTTTCAAAGTGAATGTGTATTATGTGACCAAATATAAAGTGCAATCGTACTAAATTAATATTTATTACAATTTATTTCACTTTGTACATGTTATGAATCTTTCTTTCTGTTGCTAATTCTATGCAAATTTTTCTAAAACTTGATTATAATAACTTTGCTCGTTTGTTATCACTTATCTTTATTTGCTGCCTTTATCCAGCTAAAACTTGTTTAACTTCAAATGTCGTTGCTTATACCTTATCATCTATATAAATCCGATAAGAAGTTGAAAAGTTACAACGAAATAAATGGTGTTTTCTCGAATTTTGATCTTTTGCTTTTAGTACAGCTTGCGATCAATAAATATGAATAAAAGGGCACTGTCAATCCAAACTAGCACGGAAAAAAGTAAAATGCTTACATGATTTATTAAGTGGAAATTGTAAGGTATTTTGGTGGTACTCATATTAATCATTCTAGACTTTTATTAGGTCTCTAGTTCATGAATTAAAAGATCTCGTATAAACTGTGAAAGTAAACAATGATAGCAACTAGAAATGTTAACGCTTACTGAGAATAGTTAAAGGTAAAGTTAACATACTGCAGTAGACACTAGACTCGATGATGATAGCAAACTGGAACGTAATTGACAGCTATAGACGGTAACTTCAACTGAAGACGGTTAACGGTGTGGTTAACTAAGTGGAATTTAGCGCTACAAAAACCCAGGCGGCAGTTTTTTCTAAAACAGTTAACGTTGCTTAACCCGACATAGCCGTGTCGGGGCACTCCATTCCCCTAGCATCGTCACTCAATTTGTTGGGCGTTAATTTGTAAGCAAATATGTCCTGGCATGAACATGTTGCAGGCAGAGCAAGAAGAGCTTCTCAAAAGTTGGGAATATTATTTCGAGCTAGAAAGCTTTACACTTCACAATAACTGCTAATTCTTTACAAAGCTCAAATGCTACCAAATATGGAATATTGCTCCCATGTTTTGGGCTCCGCTCCCAAACACACGCTACATTTATTGGCTTCTGTTCAAAGAAGAGTTGTTCGTCTGATTGGAGACCCGGAACTGACCGCCGGCTTTGATTCGCTGGAACATCGAAGAACGGTTGGCGACTTGAGTCTGTTCTACAAGTATTTTCATGGAAAGTGGTCGAAGGATGTAGCCCGCTTAATTTCTCCCAGAGCGGTGCATGTTAGAAATACACGTCGCGCTAATACTTCGAATCCGTATGAGGTTCAGCTTGTTACTCCGCGTACAACGCTTTTCAAGCAGTCTTTTATATGGAGAACATCATCCCTTTGGAATAATTTGCCTAGGGCTGTGTTTCCCATCGAGTACAATTTACAGCGATTTAAGAACAACGTGAATCGGTTTTTTCGCACACATGCCGCTCTGGAGCGGTTTAGGAACTTTCCTGTACCACGGGTGCTAGGCCCATAAAAAAATGGTAATATACTGCTGTCACTTTGACAGGAAGCTCTGAAGGACGACCAATAGACGGAAAGTAGCTTTGCACTTGCTGGAAACGAAATTTTGGGAGAAAGCTCTATATTTTTTTTTAGTAAATTAGAGATTTCCTATTTTTGAATCTCTAGTATGGGAAAAATCGTCACTGAAATAAAGGGATTCATTCTACATTTCTTTTTTAATAAAAATCTAATGGCACTAAGGATTTTTTTACTATAAATATTGGTTTGTCTTTTATAATTTAATACATGTTAGTAGTAATATTATAAGGTGTGGTATATTTATTAAAATTATTTAATTATCTGGTTTTACCAGAAACCTAAACAATTAGTTGATGATACCTTACAAGCGGCGTTACTAAATTTCACACCAAGACTACCTGCGCTCTTAATTAAACAAGGTCAATTCCACACTAACCTTTAAAGGGTGCTTAAATCTCTCACAGGTAATTTCAACACCAAGCAAATATAATTATGCTTTATTCATCTAAATAAAATTGGACGGATTTTCTTTTAAATCAGTTTTTTTTTTTATTGAAAACTTTAGATATTTGCAAAAATATATGTTTTTATTTCATAGTAGAATAATATTTTTTGCTAAATACCTAAAATACAATTGGACAAATTTCCTTATATATACTAGATAATGCTACAAACCTATACATATCTATTTATATATATTTACAAAACAGGTTAGTTCAGGTTTATTGATATATAGAAATTGCTAGATTACTTTTTATTAACTTTGCTTCCATATTAGCACACTTTAAAAAATATACGCACAACCAAGTAATAGTCACAAATATAATAATATATCCTAAATGATATGTAGAAGGGTTTAATAATGATTTAATTGAACAGGCCGCTGGCGTACCACCACCCAAGTTATCAACTCCTCATCCTCTACCTGAAAGTACTCGGTGTGGAATTTACTATCTGCAATTACAATCCCTTAAATATATCTAGGACATAAACGGATTAGTGGTGTGTGGAAATTATACCTGCGCCCCTTACAAGGAAGGTAAGCATTAAGTAGAGAAATAAAAGTAATATTAATACATATTTCATAGATTAACAACCTATAATGACATATATTTGGATTTCTATTGGCATTAATTCTTAAGCTTATATCAAAAATAATATCAGCTATAATGTTATGTGATGTAAACAATTAAGAATATTATAAGCCCCTTTTAGACCTTGAGTAATGTTTTCAATCTTTTTTATTCTCTTTCATGTGCCCTGTCCTCATATAACGTTGGACATTGGATCCTACTAACTACCCTTCGAAATAGTATATTTATATTGAAGCCGTACCAGTCACGAAAGTTTCTCCGCCATAATGTTCTTCGGTGGCCCACTGTACCTCTTCCCACTATATTGCCCTGCGTAATCTCCTTGAGTAATTGGTATTTATCATAACTCACGAGATATCTAAAGTACTGAAGTTTTCTAATTTTTATGGTGTCGAGGATCTCTGTATCTGGACTTCTTCCATTACTTCGGTATTACGGACCTTGTTCACCCACGACATTTTAAGCATTCTCCTGTAACACCACCTCTCAACGGTTTCTAAGCTTTCCATTTCTGTTTTGTTGATTTTCCAAGCCTCTGTGCCGCACAGTAAGGTAGAAAATACATAACAATGAAGGAATCTTATTTTTAGGGACATAGTAAGGTCTCTACTACACAGTACTTTACCCAATTTTTCTGAAGAAACCACTTGTTTACTCTATTCTCGATCTAACTCCGTTCTTGTTCACAATCGCTATTAAGATGGCACCCTAAGTATCTATAGTTCTTTACTTGCTCTAAGCAGGTGTCTACTATTTTCATGTATATCGAGACATCATACTATTTGCTGATAACCATTGCTTTTGTCTTCATATTATTTATGTCTAACCCTGCTTCTAGATACGATTCAGATATGCTGTTCAATAAGTACTGCAGACTTTTTTTTACCTCTTTGTAATAATTCTTTGTCAAATTTCCCCGCTATTCTACATTGTTGCTACATTTCCATTTTCAATTTCATTGAAATGTTTTTAAAATTTAGAGGCTAATGCCAAACGAAAAAAAAAACTAGAAAATGAAAAACAAAAATTAGAAAATTATCAATCAGGCATGAGTCCTTAAAAAATTATTAAGTAATACTATGTTTTACTTACTTTCTTGCTTTGCTGCCAAATTATTGTTGTGCAAGTTTCGAAGTTTTTACCAGCAGAAAATATTTAGTTCGTATTTATGGAAAAAAAATTGCGAAACGTGCGCAGATCCATCATTTTAAAATTCTAATATCCGCTTTATTGACGCCTCCGAATCAGCCCTCCACCCGGAGATCTGAAAACTTGGAGCTGTTGTACCTTCAGAAATTTGTGTTTTTTTTTTTGATCCTGGGAGCTTCATTATGCTATTTTTTCCACAGTTAATCCGGAGTGATATCGCCATCAGCCTAAGTGGATGCGGATGGTACCACACCGGGCATCTACCATCTAACTTGTTGTTTTAGTCGCCTTCTACGCCAGGCAGAATGTACCGGTGGTTATATTTTAATCCTGCACCCCAGAAGTTATACAGTATACCATTTTTTTACCAACTTTGATAGACTTGATGTCCCCAAAAGATTTGAAACTTTTTTGACTTGGAATTTATAATAAAAAAAATACTACTTAAGTATAACACGATAATAAGACAAAGTATGTAATAGTTTATTTATTTTTATATTAGGACAGGAATATGGAATACATTTACTCCTTAATTGTCAAAGTTTGGCAGTGCCCAGAAATTTATTTCTCTTATTTCAATTGTGTATACCTCAACGAGAAAATATTTTCTTGTGTAGATATAAATTCCATTCTCAGATTGCTTCGAGAACAAAAAAGAATTAGAGGTATTTTATTCCACGACTTCAAAACATGGGAGGCCTGAGAGGGATTGTGTTCTAATTCCTAAACTAGATACTTATTATATGTCTTAGAAGAAAAAAATAGGGGCTTAAAGAAGCCTCCATCGTGGTCACAGAACAGATAGGCTGAGATCAGGGTAAAAAATCATTATAACTGCGTTTGATAAATAAGATAGCGATTAAATCATCATCCATCAGCTTATTACTTGTCCACTGTTGGACGAAAGCCTTTCAAATCTTTTTTCTATTCTGGGCCGCGTTGTACCCAATTTCAGCACTCTCTTTCAAAATTATCAGTTCCACCGACTTGGTGGTTTCTACCTCTACTCCGATTGGCCTTTCAGATCTTGGTCGCCACTATTATAAATCTCTATGTTCATGCGCCCATTCTTAACCCTAGCAACATGCTCAGCCCAAGTTCCAGATGTGTAGAATGATGATTTTGACTGCGTCTTGTTACCCACGTTTCTTTTCCTGATTATGTGATTTGGGATCTGATCTCTAAGTGTAACCGTCTAACATTGACCTCTCCATCGTTCGTTGCATGGACACATATTTTGTTGATGTTTTTCTTCGTCATTATTGTGGAGCATCAACTCCTGTACGTAAGAACGGGGGAATTATGCATCTGTCAAATAGTTCTCTTTTAAATACACTTAGGAGGGTCAGATGTGGAATTACATAGAATGCCAGTTTGGGCCATTTATGCAGCCCAGAGGATAAAGAAGAATCCTATTTCGCCGTTGAATTTGCATGTGTTATGGTTATCTCGTTTCCTATCCTGATTTCATGTCCCATGGTATTTATATTGGTGTACTTGCATTATGGTCTACGTTATTTCCATTTCAGCTATAGGTGGTCGACTTAATAAAAGTCTGGTCATAAACCTTGGGGTCTGAAGCTTCCTGAAGCATGTGTAACATAGGTTTGTGCTTTCGTTGTTTTTTGTCTGTTTTACTAGGACAATGTTGTCGGACTAAGCAGAGAGTTGTGATTTTAAATTTTCCACCCGGTTCCCATTCTTTCCCCGTTTATTGATTTTCAGATACATTTCTAGAAAGTGTTTACAAAAAGCTTGGGTGCAGAGCGTATCACCCTATCGCCACTCCTCCTTCCTATTCGGGGAAAATCGGATGGATGGATTGAATAGTTTGTTGTTTTAACATGAGCGATGGCATTTTCATATACGTTATTTAATTACATTGGAATATCGATGACCAATTACGGACAATCAGCAAGCGCTTTCAAAAAGTCTCTGCTAATTTACAGAATCAAAACGCCTTCGAACTACCACAAATACGATTACAAAAGGCTTATAATATTTTATATATTTTTCAAAATGAGGATTTTAACTGCTAAGCAGATGGTCGTTTGTTCCATACCACGAGCGGAAACCTGCTTGTTCTTTTAAAACAGGAAAAACTCGAATTAATTTGCTAGACGTTTGGTAAGTATTTCGTGAATAATTTGTATACTCGGTTTCAGAAGACTAATGGATCAATAGTTTGTAAGGCTTTGAAGTATCTCCTTTTTTATGCGTTGATGACAATA
>CM032446.1:55135603-55362395 GCA_019049505.1 Pachyrhynchus sulphureomaculatus
AGATCTTGAATACACAATATTGCGCTAAAGATGTTTACTTTCCTTGCTAAGGGAAAGTATTGTATTCAGGGAAAAATCACAGCCCGCGATTTTTGCTTTTCTTCACGTTTTAGGGTTTTTAAATGACGAAAAACATAGCTGCTCATATCCGTTGGTCTGTCTGTCTATTAGCCGTTTCGAATGAAAAGCGATAACAATTTTAAACTTATCATATGCAGTGAAATCTCCCTTGGGCGGACACCAACGGGGCCGACCGAAACTGTTCAAGAGGGGTGTCCGCCTAAAAGAAATACAAAAAAAAAATTTTTTTAATGAAAACTGTAATTAAAGAATTAGGGGCCATTTAAAACGTTTACTTATATATGAACATATTTTTAAAATAAACAAAAAACTTAAAACTTAAGGAAAAAACAAAGATTTGTTACCTTTAGATACATATAAAATATAATTGGATAGAGTTATACATATGAAATGAAAGGTCACTTTAATGACGCAAAAATTCATATATTGTTGTTTATATCCTCTTTTTCTTTAAAACGGCGTCCACAAATCGTATTTCTAATTTGGAAAGAAGCTTTAAAGAGTCTGTATCTCCGTGATCTTCGGCAAAACTTTTAAGCTGTTTGGTTACGGTAATAACTTCACCATCATTTGGGATAGCATCTGTTGGTACTGGAACCTCATCAATATTAGAATCTTCGGGAACTCTTCGTATTTCAACTGGATTTTCCATTTCTTGTTCTAAATCTGGATTTTCAACATACAAATTTTCATTATCAGTCAACTCCAACAAATTCTTATTTTTGAGGATATCTGCAAGTACGTTAAGTGGTAAGTCATCTTCTGGATCAAATGTAACAGCTTCACTCTTCACTTTACCTATTTCCATGCTTAAATTCCGCTTTACGTAGCAATTTTTAACTGTTTCCTTGGTTACTTGTTCCCAAACGGTTTTTGCAAAGTAAACTTCATCCAATGACGTAATTTTCTTAATTAACTCAAAAGCTATAACAGCCGTTTTAATGGTTACTATCAGGTATTTTAGTATTAGACTTCGGTAATAAATTTTTTATAATTCCCTGGCCAAGTGGTTGACAAGCTGATGTACAGTTAGGGGGCAGAACAAGATTTTTATATTTTGTAAGCGGACGTCTAAAATAACAAAATGTTTCTTTTTTCTTTTGTCATTTTCCAATCAAGATCTTGCGACCACTCTGTCATAATTTCTCCTGTCATCCAAGCTTTCTTATTATATTTTCAAGTTACAGGCAGGTTGTTTATGTTAATATTTTTAAAATGTTCTGGGTTTAGCTGCCTTACCAATGACTAAGAGTGTTTCTTTTTGTCCCGTCATATTTGCATAATGCAAAATTGTTTTTCTTTTTTGATGTTAGCGTTTTGTTGGGTAGAGCCCTAAAATACAGGCCTGTCTCATCGGCATAATAGGTGCCTCTCGGTGAATATACCGTAATTAAATAATGAAGGGCATTTTTCCCAGAATGATGAAACATCTTTAGCAATAACCGAAGCTCCTTCTCCTGAAATCGCTTTAAAACTTATGTTGTGGGCGGATTCCAAACTTATTAAGCCAACCAAAAGAAGCACTGAATCTAGAATGTACCAGAGACTCGGCTATTTCTTTTGCTTTGCATCGTATTAGCGGACCTAAAAGAAACATTAACAATAAGTTTTTTGCATTTTTCATTCTTTGAATTGATATGAAAAGAAAATCAACGCACTAATTCCAGAAAACCTTATCTAAAAAATAATTTATATGCATACCTGTTAAAGGAATCGCCTTATGACGAGCTGCTATAAACCAGTTATAACACAACATGTCAATTTTGGTCAAAAAGCTTCTTTTTTCTTTCAATTTGCTGTTCGACAACCACTTGTTTAGAAGGATTTCTTTATGTTTAATCATATCAGCAGCTTGTGTTTTTTTTCCGATATTAAAACGCTTGGATAAGTCCCTTGCACTAAACTTTTCCTTATTGTGAACTTCAACAATCTTAATTTTGTGTTTGAGCGTGAGAGTTTTTCCATTTGGGGCCATTTCTACAATTAATGTGTCTCCCACTGTGTCTCTTTTTCGCATAGGCGTCACACTAATATTAAATCCCCGCGTGTGCCGAAAAATTGAGATCGGTAAATTCCCAGTTTACCCGGAGAAGTCCCTCAGTGAAGGCATGCAGCGACGTTGGTGCGCCACAGAAAAATGAGACAAGGCGTTTATTTTTTATTGTTTTTTGTCCGGTTAAGAGAACACTTTTGTGTCCGCGTTCGTTCAAGAGAATGAAGATTATATGAAAGTCGGTCGGGACCATGAGAAACTGTCGGTTCAAGGGAGGTGTCCGTTTAAGAGAGGTGTACGTGAAGGGGAATTTTACTGTATATGATACCTAATAAGAGGATGAAACCTGTCGTTTTTGAGCGATATCGCTTAAGACGAAAGGGCTGGGAGTCCATAAGTTTTGTATGGTTAATAGTATATTTTTCCTGGTTTTTTTTGTTGAAATAATAACCAAATATTTTGCATAAATATTTATAGTATAATATGAAAGGGTTGGGGGAGGAAATCGATGGGATAATTTCATATATATATATATATATATATATATATATATATATATATATATATATATATACATATATATATATATATATATATATATATATATATATATATATATGTATATATATATATATATATATATATATATATATATATATATATGTATATATATATATATATATATATATATATATATATATATATATATATATATATATATATAGCGTTATACGTCCTTCTCAAACTTTTCGAAGTAGTGAAATTCAAAAATTAGGTTATTTTTTTCATAGCTTTTAATTTTAACCTAAGGAGTGGTGGGGATCATTAAATATTGTACAGTTTCAATAGTATTACGGCGATTTTTTTACGGAATTTATGGAGTTGTCCGTTGCTTTGTGACAATATATATTAACAACAACACCGGTTACAGAGTATACTTTTATTTCGTTAACTGACTCGTATAAAAAGTTGCACTAGGCGTGGCTGCAGTTTCGTAATACTACTACATTCTCAAACACAATGAATAAATTATAATTAAGTGAGATATATATTATTTTTGTTGGTCATTAAAGATTAGAGATTTTTTCTTTATTTTAATTACGGTCACACAAGCTTAAAAGTGTGGTATTTTTTTAATATCGGTCTCTAAATTTAATAGATTTATATTGGGATCTTTATGGTTCTTATAAATTTCGATTGCTTTTAAACAATCTAGTTTTTTGCCCTTTTGTTCATAATGTAAAATATTTATATTATTTATTTCTAGAAATTTATGTGACGTCTCTAAGAGATGGTTGGCAAAATAAGAATTTTGTTTTTTAAGTCTGTATGAAGCGTAATGTTCGTTATATCTAGTGTTAAAATTTCTTCCTGTTTGTTCTATATACATCCTATTGCGTTCATTACATTTTAACTACAAACTCCTGATTTTTTAAATTTATCTTTTTAGTGTTCCTTACGGGACACTTATAAGATCACTTCGGCGTCTGTCCGTCTGTCACACCCGATTTTGTCCGTAACTATTTGACATAAAAAGTTGAAATTTGGTACTAATATAAGAATTGATGGCCCGATCAGAGCCGTGTAGTTTTGAAAATTAAATTTTGTAATTTTTTTTTTACCAGGTCATCGAGTGAGTTGTCAAATGAAAGCTTGTAAAAACACGAGTTCAAAAATATATATAATGTAATAATTACACACATTTTTCTTTGTGTTAATTTTAAAAAATCACGAAAAATCGCTGTCTCCCCTTATCTCTAAAAGTAATGATCAAAAATTTTGGAAAAAAACTCTTGAATATTCTCCAGAGGGTGCAGATTGAACGAAAATTATCACGAGTGCATTATCTTTAATAATTTATCTAGTATGTATATATATATATATATATATATATATATATATATATATATATATATATATATATAAAAATTCTAGGTCATCAGTTTTCAGTAAAGATCGGAAATAAACTTTGTTGAAAACTCATTTGGGGTGTGTTTTATGAAGTCATAAGATAAATTTATATTTCCATAACAAAAAATTTTATTTTAAAAGCAATCAACGAACGGGACACTAATTGCGCAAGTTCAACTTGCAAGTGATTTTACTTTTAACACTAAAAATCATGTCTGAAAGTTATAGTGTAGGTTTCATTTTTCTTTAAAATATTTGAGACTTTTTTTGCGGTTTTTGATTGATGGAGTTGACAAGTTTTAAGCATATTATTAATAGTAAAATATGTAAGGGGTTAATGAGGTAGGCTAGGGGGTTATAGAGGTTGCCTCATACGTGCTATAAATCCTATTTATGGCTCATAAACTTTAGGACTCTAAAAATTAAGTTATTTTGTCATTAGTCTCAACTTTAATAGAAGAGGAGGTGAAAGAGATGGGAGAATCTTGTATAGTTTCAATAGTAGTATGAGATTTTTTTTTAGATATTTTGAATGAGATAATTGGCAATTTTTAAGCATAACCATTTATAATTAAACTTATAATGCGCCTAGGGGGTGGAGAGGAGAGGTACAAGGGTGACTTCGTATTGGTATTGCTATTGGTCTTTTAGTCAAAAAATCGAAACATTACATTTTTTTTCACTATTTTTATTGTTACCATAAGAAAAAGGTGCAAGGGGTGGGGTCATTACATCGTTTCAATTTTATTACAAGAATTTTTTAATATAATACAATTTTCCTATTATTATTCTAATGCTGTGTTTAATGATGCCATATATGAATCTATTGACAGCATAATAGTTAATGGAAATATACTGAACAACATACGGTATGCTGATGATACTGTTCTATTAGCAAATAACATCAAAGATGTCCAGAAACTTAGCAATCGAGTCGTAACAGTCAGCGAAAGATTTTAATTAACTATAAATATAAGAAAAACCAAGTAGATGGTAATAATAAAGAAAAATCTGCCACCATAATTTACCGAAATCAGGGACAACACGGTAGAACAAGTCTCCACATTTAAATATTTGGGAATCAATATAAATGACAAGTAGGACCCAAGAAAGGAAATATATTCTCGAAGTGAACAGGCCCGAGAAACAAACTCCGAATGAGAATGGTGAGAGCGTATGTATTCTGTGTGCTATTGTATGGATATGAGTGCTGGACCCTTGCGCGCTGGCTCAGAGAAGCTACTGAAATCTTTTGAAATGTACACTGTTCTTCTCGCATTTCCTGGGTACAGAAAAGTTTTCAGGGTGCGGACGCCACTTGTAGTCAGGAATATGTTAAGATATGGTTGACGTCAAAAAAATGAAAGAATACGTCATAAATCATTATCCGTTTCCTCAACTTAGTGACATTATATTATTTCAAATGGGAATGAAAAAATTAATAGCCACAAAGTGTTTGAGGTAGGTGTACAGTTAACTGAAAAAAACAAATAAAATAAACTTTAAAGACTTGAAATTATTAATCAAATATACCGAACTCCCATTACTCTAAATAATTTGCAAATTAAAAGTAAATGACCATTATACAGGGGAGCTAGGGACTTGTCGTAACAGGGGTAAGTAGTAACAAGGAATTTTTACTGGGAATCTGAACTCTATAAACTCGTATTTTTTACTCAATTTAATTCTTATATCATGCGACATCACGTCATCACAGCCAGCTCCCCGCCCGGCAGCGAAGGAAGTAGGTGTGCGCACGTGCTTCATTTGGATAGGTAACGTAAAATATTGGTTTCCTAAAATTTGACTTTTCGTGTCTATGATTAATTAATTTTAAACTTGTTGTGCATATATTTCCAAAATATACTTAGTTTTAATATGTTTTAAAAAAAGTTTCACGTTTAGCGATATAATTTTATAAAATTTTTATCAAATGTAGAAAATTATGGTACAAGGATTGTTGTAACAATATCCTGGGGAAAATTTTAGTATATTAAGCCTCCTGAAAACTCGTACCTATCGGTTCTAATTTCATATAATGTCATTTGTTTGTTTTAGAATGAGAGATTATAAGAGGAAGTCAGAGAGAGCAGCACAAAGTCAAGAGGTATATGAGTTAACCGTAACCGAAGTTTTAGAAAATAATTGTAGTAGTAGTAGCGAGCTAAAATTTCGACCTTTGCCATATATCACTTTACAGGTATATTAAGAAAAAGAAAAACAATGAATGTCAAAAAGTTGGATATGTTAAGCCTAGCTTAATTTTCACTGCCGAAGAGGAAAGTAAAATGGCTTCCTATGTCTTTAAGTACGCTGAAATATACTTTGGGTTGCTTCCAATCGAAGTAAGGAAATTAGCTTACCAATGCGCTGTGCTACTTGAAGCAAAAAATACTCTTTCTTGCATCAAAATAATATGGCTGGCCCGGACTGGTTCCAAAACTTTATGCGCAGCCACCCTCAGTTGTATCTTGTCTTAGGACACCAGAAGCGACATCATTAACTCAAGCAACGTCTTTTAATAGGACAATTGTAAGCGCTTTTTCTGAAATATACTAAGGGCTTCTTCAAAAATATGGATTTGCCGCCTCTCGTATATGGAATGTGGACAAAACAGGAGTCACGGCTCTGCAAAAACCAAAGAAAATAGTAGCTGCACGTGAACAAAAACAAGTAGGTGTCATCACATCTGCCGAAACAGGAACTCTCGTTACACTCGCTTGCTCTGCTAATGCTGCTGGTAACTTTATGCCTTCGATGCTTATATTCCCCAGACTCAAATACTCCAAAATGTTTATTCACGGTGGGCCTCCAGATGACATTAAAACTGCAAAAGAACCAACTCCAGGTTGCCCAGGTTTGCAAAAACACTTTTCACCTTCGAAGGTTAGACCTCTTCCAAAGACTCCACCGCGAAAACAAACAACGCATAGCAGACGCAAAAGAAAATCC
This sequence comes from Pachyrhynchus sulphureomaculatus, assembly GCA_019049505.1. Lineage (NCBI taxonomy): Eukaryota > Metazoa > Arthropoda > Insecta > Coleoptera > Curculionidae > Pachyrhynchus > Pachyrhynchus sulphureomaculatus. The sequence continues at coordinate 55,142,541 of CM032446.1, forward strand.
ACTGTTTTAACTGATGCACAAGGATGGATCAAAAGGAAAAGAAAAGGGGAAATGAAAAGGAAAATGCAAGAGCAAATCAACAAAAAAGAAAGATCATCAAGAAAAAGTTGAAAAAAGAATATTGTCTGATTCAGAACCTGAAACTGAGAAGTAGCATTGTTTGGTTTGCGGTAAAGCCTATAACAACTCGGATAGAGAGGAATGGGTAGAATGTATATTATGTAAAATGTGGGCACATCTGAAATGTGTAACAGGAGACAGTATATTATTTATTTGTATTAATTGTTACTCTGATGAAGACTGAATTTAATCATTATGTACTGTCTATTTTTCGAAGGCTAATTATTTTTTTAGATACTTGTAGTGTGTTAAGTAAATGAAAGTAATTCAAAGTTCCATGTTGATTATAAATATAGTTTATCTAATTAAGAAATTAGTTAAACACTTGAATCTTTAACGTTGATTGTTTTTGTAGAAGTATGTTTTAGTTTCACTGATAATAAATATTCTAGATAATGTAAAGTGTTATGTTGGTTTGCAAAATAACAAAATTAAAGCTCAAATATGTATCAAAATTGATTTTATTTGTACTGTTGTTTTATCTAGTCCCAAAGATGGGGCAAATTATACCAACGGTGTTTTTTTAAGAAAATGTCTGGCGTGAAGTATATATTAATAATTTTGATCTTATTCCTTTTCGGTATAATAGAGGAATAGGTAGCCTATCGATAGACGCTCTTTTAGTGATAAAATAGCAAATAGAAAATAAATTAAATTATTTTTTCTAAAATTTGTTACAACAAGCCCCTCGCTCCGCTACCTATAGATCCTCTTTACCTATAGCTATATTTGATGAGAGAGAATGAGTAAGGGGAAAAAATCTACACTTTACGACATTTTTACTGAATCTAATGTTGATGTCAGTGATGTCAATAAATTCTCTTACATTATTGATGGAGGAATGCTGATTTATACAGTTAAATAACAGGTGCAGGAAATATTTACCTCTATACATACTGACTATGTTAAATATTTAAGAATTAATTATGGAACAAATGTAGTAGTTTTTGACGGTTACAATACCCATTGTACTAAAATCGCCGAAAGAAATAGGCGTAGTATGGAAAAGCAATCTATTGACTATATTATTGATTCAAATATGGCCATTCAAACAGTCTAAGAGAATCTCTGTCAAATTATAAAAATAAAAGCCGTTTTATTAGCATACTTAAAGAAAAACTGAAAGAAAATAATATTTTATACCAAGCCGATAATGATGCGTTGATCTCATAGACAGCAATAGATTTATCTTTTTCTAATGTGGCGGTACTAGTAGAAGATATTGATATTTTAGTGATCCTAACTGCATTGACTCAAAAAAATAAAGTAATATATTTTGTAAAACCGACAGAGGTAAAATTTAACTAAAGAACAAATATTATTTGTCCACGCAATAACTCGCTGAGATACTACGTCTTCGTTTTACAATCCAGGAAAAAATAAGTTTTTAAAAATGATAGAGAATACATCAGATTTACAAGATGTGGCAAACATTTTTTTGGAAGAGAACCAGGAAGAAAAAAAAATTATAATGCAGGTATTAAGAGGATACCTGCAATTTATGGGACTCCCAGAACATGTGCAAATGTGCAGATCTGAATGAGCACAGATTTAAAGTTCTCACTAAAGCAATTTCTAAAAATAGTTGTGTCCAATTGCAGTCTTTGCCGCTGACAGCCGACCCTGCTCAACAACATTTAAAAAGAGTTTACTTGCAAATTGAAATATGGAAGGGAAACAATACAATTCGATCTAAAGACTGGGGGAACATTTGGTTTCTATAACGATGACGTAACCAGCGCCCGAAAATTTATTAAAAATAATTTTTTGTGCATGCAAGACAGCAAGACAAGTGGGACAGCATGTGGTTGCAGGAAAGGCGGGTTATTCTGCACCAGCTCTTATGTAAGTTGAACTGGGGACAATTGTCTCAATGGGAGTCCTGAAGCAAGGGAGGAAAATGGAGTCGAAAAAACTTTATGTAATGAATAAAACTAACTGATCCAATTTTTTTAAAAATCTGTAATTAACTGAATGTTTATAATAAATTAAATTATTAATTACAATATTATAGTGTTTATTATTTATATTTTTGTCCTTAATATTAAATTTAATTAACGTTTTAATTAGTAATATAACACGTAGGCCGAAAAGTGTTTGGTCTAGCTACTTAAAACACATTTTTTTTGCAAAACTCGACTTTATTCATCAACATAGTCTCCTTCAAGAGTGATACGATCAGTTTATGCTTTTCTAACATTTCTATAACTTTCTTGTAGAAAGACTTGTCTTTATCTTCAAAACAGGCCTCAGTTTCGGCGATAACTTCTTCATTGAAGCCAAATTTCTTTCCTGCGAGTATTTTTTGAGGTCTGCGAATAGATAATAGTCGCTGGAGGCCAAAGCTGGAGAATACGGTAGAAGAGGAAGCAATTTGAATTTCACTTCATGCAATTTTGCCATCTTAACCATTGACTTGTGACTCGGTGCATGGTCTTGATGAAAGAGCACTTTTTTCTTGTTCAGTTGGGGTCGTTTCTTTGCAATTTCTACCTTCAAACGCACCAATAACTTTATATAATATTCGCTATTGATGATTTTTCCCTTCTCAGCATAGTCGATGAGAATTATTCCATGCGCATCCCAAAATACAGAGGCCACAACCTTTCCAGCCGACTATTGTGTCTTTGGTCGCTTCAGGCGGCTTTCACCCGCTGCTGTCCACTCGGCTGACTGCCGATTTGATTCCAGTGTGTAGTGCTAGATCCATGTTTCATCCATTGTTACATATCGCATGAAAAAATCATTTTTATTGTGCAGGTCCAAACAGCGCTCAGAATTATCAACACATTGTTGTTTTTGGTCCAATGTGAGCAAACGCTGTACCCATTTCGAACAGAGCTTTCTCATGCCCAAATGTTCATGTAAAATATGACCAACACGTTCTTTTGATATCTTTAGGGTGTCAGTTATCTCACGCAATTTCACTTTACGGTCATCCAAAACAATTTTGTGGATTTATTGATGTTTTCCGGTGTAACCACCTCATTTGGGCGTCCTGAGCGTTCAGCATCATTTGTCTCTGTACAACCGCGTTTAATTTCAGCATACCAGTAAATCATGAGTGATTTTCCAGGGGTCCCCGTAACACCTATCAAGCCATTGCTTTGCTTGAACAATATTTTTTCCCATCAAAAAACACTTTTTAATCAACACACGAAATTCGATTTTTTCCATTGTTTTGAAAATATCAAAAGTTGCGTCACTCAAACGACTGTACTTGTAAATTAATTGTCCAAATATCCTGAAATTTTGACACGTATCGTTTGAAGGATGGTACTTCCTAAAAATCATATAGATTTTTTGAAAAGTACATCTATGTGTCTGACCAAAAACTTTTCAGTCTACGTGTTAATATGGTTGCAAAAGTAATAGCATTTGATATTTATAACTATTTTTTAAAATTTAGATCATTTTTATTTTGAAATTTGGAATTTTGATGTTAAATTTATAATCAGCTACCTCGAAAACCCCTGTATGTACTATTTCCGGCATTAAAATATATTGATTTGAATAATTGGATATTTTTGTAGGCCATATTGGACTGACCATTGTGAATTATGAAATTTTAATGACAAATATAAGATCAGTGACCTCAAAAACCCCCGTAGGTAATATTTTCAGCATTAAAATGAATAAATTTTTCCAATTTATTTAATTTTAGAATTTTCAGCATTTTTTTGGGATTTTGGACTCATTTCCCGAAATGTTACAAAACAGATTGTACAACCAAAATTTATAAACTGTGTAGTACTCCTCAAGAGGCTTATTTATTATTTTTTTTTTAAGTCTAATATTGGTTTAGTTTTCGAGTTTTCCGTAGTTTAGCCCTAAAATGTCATTCATTGACTCCATTATTGGAAAGAAAAGTGAAAATACGTAGGAAAATTAAAATAATTTTATTTCTAAAAATAGTAAACTCTTATTTGAAGTATTAATATTAAAATTATTAGCTTGAGTTCAGCTAATTTATATTTAAATAAACTACGGTTAATTAAGGTATGTAGAAAATGTAATTACAGACACCGAAACATGGAACATATGAACAATATTGATTGAAATTTATCATATTGTTAAAATGGTGCCTATTTACGAGATAACATTCATAGAGGTAAAATAATGTTGCAATTAAACAAACGTATCAACTTAAATTTATGGAATATATTTCCTGTTTATTACCTTCACAATCTGTTTAATGCTTTTGTATATATGTGGAAAATGTTTCTAATAAAAACTAATTATAGCGAACAATGTTAATGATAATTTAATAAAGATTATTATTCATAAATATGATATTGACGAGATGAAACCAAGGCATGTGTCTGTAATGATCTTACTAATTATTAGTTACGCAAGTAAATTATTTCGCTTTGTCTCCGACTGTGAGCTGTTCTTATAGCCTAATAGACCAAGAGAGCAACTCGAAATTTTGACCAGTTGAACTAACCATCTGCCTAGTTGTTTATTCTATCGAATGCTTAATTTTAAGTAAATACTTTAAAATTTATCTAAAGTTTACAGTGTATTAAAAAAAGAAATATTTTCCAGAATATTTTTAAAAGTGCTTACCGTATGAATTTCTTGCGACTGTCGGCATTATATTTCACAGAAAATAGGAAATTAACAATTTTCGAACGTAATTTTACTTGAGGAATCGGGAAGTTATCATTCTAAAGGCGATATTACAAACAAATACCGATCTGGGCCCTAATTGAACCCATAGCAATAGACTCAAACGATTTTGTTCATTGGAGCCAGTTGGTCCGAATTCCACGAATTCTATTATATATGAAAATGATCAATTTACTCTTCCAATAGATAGACTGTCCCAGAAATTGCATAAAAAAGGCTTTTTTTTTGGGCCCATGGCGAAAAGCTCGAACAGTGAGGGGCCTCGAGAATGGTAAATTTAGATTCTACGGATCGAAAAACATAAGAAAAAAACAATTTCAGTCATCCAGTACGAATTTTATATCAAATATATAATAGCGTATATACTATCAGAATTTCGATTTTTTTTTGAATTTTGAAAATGCCTTGGCTTATTTGAGTGCAAGCGAGACGTCTGCCCTTGTGATATTTTATTAAATAAGGCCTAAATTCTCCAAAAATAACTTGAGCAGATTCGTGGGACTCAAAACTTGGGATTGACGGTCTTATTTATTTAAAAACACGAAAAACAACCGTTTTTGGCATGAAAAAGCGGATATAGCTTCATCCTCCGGTATTGGCAGCGTCTTCCTTTTGTAGGTTCCCTCTTATTTTATCAAGAACAAACTAAATTTATTGATTTTATATTATTTTATGATTTTTGAATCGACGTTTTTTGGGCTCTAAAGCTGGATCCGGTTTTCGGCGGCGTCTGCCCTTTGAGGCGCTCGACTTTTTTTAGTGTCAACAAGTGTTATGGTCCTTGATTCAAGTAGTTAAATGACAGTCTATTTTTTGGATGTAGCATTTTGGGCTTATCTGGGCATTCTAGAGCACTGGGGTCGCAAGACTTTTATTCGACTCGCCCAATAGAATGAGCAACTAGGCAGACGATTAGTCGATAGGTCAAAATTTCGGGTTGCCCTCTTGGTCTATTCCTTCTTAGTGGTATTCGTATATTTCGATTTATACAAAAATCTTGTAGGTCAAATGTTTCTGTTACTTAATCTCTAATATCATTGGTATGCATGGAAGTTTAAAATATTTGTTACCTTACTTCTACTTCAGTTATAAAAAAATTCACAGTTTCCATTAATTTTAATTATTGATTTTTCTATCCAGGACTCTGCAATCATTAATAAAATACCAAATGGGTGTACGCAAACAATCTATGCCTTACCATCCATAAAACTACTATGGTTCTTTTTACGAATAGTAATAATAGAGTACTGCTGGTCAGTGCTGATATTGTGAATATTGGGAGTGTTAAGAATATTGTTATGAGTTATAGATGATGAAGAACATCAAGTAAGCACGATTTTCTCAAAGATGTGCCCATCATTATACGTTATTAGATACTTAAGGAGATCTACCTGAGTTGACCCTTCAAGAAATGCATTTTTCGTTTCATGCTTTTTAATGTAGTTTTATCTCTCTCGAAGCAAATAAAGAAAACCGCACCTCAAAATTAAAAACTTGTGTCTCTGGGCACAAAAATGAGCGCCAATACTTCACTCTCCACGTTTTCACGGTTGGACGTAAAAATTAGCACAAAACAAGAGAAGATTCTATACATAAGGACCCTTCATCCTATGTCAGAAGTAAAGAAATTCGTCTAATTCATGATTTGGACCATAATGGACAGTTTGGGAGAATATACGCCAAATAAATGTTTCCTCTTTAAGCAATCGCTTCTAAACATTTATTGTTACTACAAGTACTGTATAGAGAGCTGATCTTTAATGATAGCAATACAGATCTATTACAAAGAATGGTTAAAATGAGTATCAAAACTGGGAAACATGCCAGGAAGGTATTTAAGATTATGGATGAACTCAAAACAATCAGAAAAAACAGCTAAAGAGGTTACTGAAACAAGTTAAAAAGTCTGAAAAGTTGAAAGATTCGATTATAAAGCAATAAAGATCCAGGCGCAAGGTATTCTGTAGAGTTTTCTGGAAATCATATACACCACACGCATCAACATCATTTTTGGACGTTATTGTTCCAAACTATTACACAGTTATATTTGCTATCAAATTGTATATGTTTTGCACTTAATGTAAAGATAAAAGATAGTTCTAAATAGACGTCAAATCATAAAAGGTATTACATTTTTTGCCTCGATTTTTTACCCCTTTTAATCAGGTAAAAATTAAAAATCTCAAATCAGCTAGATACCGTTAAGACATCAATTAGGTTTATTTATATTTCAGTGTATTTTTATGAATATTTTAAATCAATAATATGATCGGTTATTAATTCTAACCGTAATTTTGCTGGAGAAAAAACCTATTAAGTTATTTAGAATGCAGTCTAATGAATCATACAGAAGAAAATTTAGAAGTTTAATTATTATGACTGTGCTTTCTTCATACATATTAGTTGGAGTATAATTTAAGAAAAAGATTAACACTTTTTTTTAACAACATAATATTGACGAGAACAGAAAAGAGAACGACAAAAATGGGGTTAAGTCGTCTGCAGAGGAGGACTTGTTTATGTTTCAATAATGCTCTAAGAAGCACCCCTACCATAGCTACATAAATAATTCTAACTCTGATATCTCTATATATAGGAGCAGATAAAGTGAGGCTGTCAATAGCGCCTCTTTGATAAGGACAAATAGAAACAAAAACCTGTACAATATGAGTTATGCATCTACTCGACAACAAAGTTCGTTCTGGATATGTAATCTGATTAGATGACAAGATCCTATAATTTACAAAAAACATATAAAATTGGGTGAGATCAAAATCTATGGATGAAGGTGGGGGTTTCGACGAAGGCAGCGAGTCTGGCCTATTACACAGGCAGATCAAAAACTTCGAACGGAGTAGATGCTGGCATATATGCAGAAAAGGTAAAATGAGGTTTTAACATTCCACTAGGGACAAGTGCAGCAATATTTGAAGTAACAATTCATGCAATGCAAGCATGTGTTTATGAGAATATTTGATGAAACTACCGCAACCAAGAAATATATATTTTCAGACAAACTGCTCTAAAGGCTATGATACCAATAGGCCAATTTCAAGATCACATTGGAATGTAAACGTGACCTGTTAAGAACTATCTTCAGGAACAACAGGGTTGAACTATTCTGGGTTTCATTTCATTCGAGGATAACAGGTAATAAAAAAGCAGACTAATTAGCAACATTTATAGCTACAAACGATACCAGGGTCCAGAACCAGCATTTGGTATACTAAAAACAGGTGGTTAAAATGACAATCAATTACAAAGTTCTGTCTCGTTAACTCACCACATCTGGCCAGACCAAGCTATTGGTGGCGAACATCGGCCACTGTCACCCGAGGAAACATTGACAGAAAATGATTCCACGATATGCAGACTATGTGTTGCACAGGAAGAAACCTCTATGTATATCCTATATGAATGTTTGGCTTTAATAGGAAATAGATATCAACTATTCGAAAATCTGCATCGCGGCGTAAATTACCAAATTACCATATGAAGGGCTTGGAAGCAAAATAGGTAAAGACGATGCAGTGCACAAACAAGTACAATTATCTGTTCCAACGAACTAATCAACCAGTATGATATGATAACACGTAATAGAGACGAGTTTCTCTTTCATTACAAGGTACTTTATAAAAAGAACTCCCTTGCTGGGTGGCTTAAAGTGTGCAGAACTGTTCTGCCTCGTCACTTTATCGAAATAAATAGAGGAACATTATAAAATCATCCTGAACACTAATTGAGAAATAATTCTACAATCCTAATCATTAATACAAGGGAAATTATTTTTGAATTGCTTTTAATAATTTTGATGAATGGACGAGTGTATATGTACCTGTAGTATGTACAAATGTTTTAATTAATATGTATTTTGTCTTGTATTTTCACTTCTTTTTGCGGTTCAGGTTCGTTAATTTGAACGTAATTGTTTTCTACAACCCCAAGCTTCTTATTCAAGTTCAATTTCTCTTTTAAGAGTATTAAGTTTCATTTTTGGGATAAGTATAAACTGGAACTAACCAAGAACTTTCTGTTGATACTTCCTGTAGAAATAACTATAAAGACTTCTATCAATCACCGGTTGCATCGCATCACTAGTAGGTCACCCTGTAGACATAGTGCATAACTGATTTATTTACAGGCGTTGTCTACCAGTTCCACCAAACATTGGCTGAAATTTTGTAGGCTGTCATTTACAGCGTTGAATCTAAGTATCACCTGGTGATCCCCAAGCAGTAGCATTTCTCTAGTATCTCCATTTTGAGAATTGTTTGGGTACACTTTATTTTTCACTGTCTTTATTCCTTTCCCTAGTGAATTGTTATTTTTTTTATGGTAATATCAATCGACGTCGTATCTCTTGATGATTTATTCGCTAGTATATTGTCTGTCTTATTATGTGCTACTATCTAGTCCGATAACACCTCTCAGTTCCAGTAAGGCTCTTGCTGCTGGTTTTTAATTATCTGCTTTAAAGTTTATCTGGAATACAGTGTTTTGTCCTATTGTTGCAACTTCAGTTTTTCTGCGTATTCAGCCTCCATTGCTTTAATAGTGTGACCATCTAACATTTCAAGGAAACCTTGTTGAGTTTATTCCTACATTATGTTTAAGATTCGCCAATTGTTTAGTCCAAATCTATATCTTCGCTGATTTCTGGTGGTCGCCATTAAATTAATTTCGTCCATAGATGATTATTATTTTTAATATTATTAAATGTATTGTATTGGTGACGGATGTATCTACTAGGTAAATTATTTACCAACTATTTTGAGAGTGGTTTATTTCAAAATACAAATCTTTTTTATCTCCCTTATTTGAACTTAAGATAAACAGGATCAGCTTATATATAATACAAATTGCACAGGTTGATACAAGATTTAATGAAACGTCAGTTGCATCCACTATTTGTGATATCGTACATAACCGCAACGATCCCAGGTCCTTTGACTGGGGTAATGGAAATAGGAATGTGCATTTAAGATAGACAAAAGAACATCCGGTTCATGCAGTGGCGTCTCTTTATTATTTATACCCAGAATTACAAATGAGACTTCTGAATAAATCTAGAGAAAGTAACATTATGAATTAAAGCAATGCAGCATTACTTTAGAACGTAACAAGTAGCGAAATGTTGGTTTAAATTCAACATTTTTACAAAGTATGTATAGGGTGATCATTTTTAGATGCCCTGCCTCAATTTATACAAAATTGTTGTATATTTATTTACTTTTTTAAATCGAGAATGGTGTAGTGCATGTTAAGAAGTATACTGACGTATTTGACATTTGGTAGTGAAAACGACGCTAGGCACCGTAACGCTAAAAAACCTTTTTTTTTTATTCCATCAACTTTTATAAAACGGCATTGGAAAGCCCTAATTTTTTTCAACATTTGAATTACAATAAAGTTATGCAATAAAAACCCTCTAAAATATTATTTTTTGGTCATCGCTTTTGCCATGGATGGATGATACGTTTGACGATATTCAAACAATTTATCTAGTAGGCGACTGTCGTATTTTAATCTGACAGTAATTATAATAATATTAGTTACTATGCCGTTGAGGTTTTTCCTCTAATAAAATATTTTGGAACAATAAAAACAAGAATATATTATTTTTATCAAAACTATATAACTTTTAACATTACATATTTTACTACATATTTATAAAATTAAATATTTGAAACTTAAAAAATAAAAAGACATCAAAAGAAATTTTCTGTATGTCTTCCTTCTTCTATCATGCATTTTTCAGATTTACTATTGCACGCATCTGATATTGTGCTTAATATCATTCGTAGCAGTTTAATATACAACATATTTAAGAGTTACCCACAAGAACTACGGCGAGAGGTCTGGTGACTTAGGAAATTAAGATATTTATTTCTAGTGAGCGTTTCCTCACAAAAGTATGGTCCAACAAAACGTCTCCTAATTATTCCACACCATACATTAACACCATCACCACCTTGATGCTGAATTTGATTAAGGTTGAATGGATTCTCGTGAACTCAGTAATGATAATTGTTTCTGCTAGGAGTGCCGTTGCTGACAAAAGACTCTCATCTGTTCATAACATATGATTCAGAAAAAAACGTTCTTCGTCGTATCCAATCATCATTTCTGTTACAAAACTCAATCGTCATTCCAAATTAAATTGTGTTAATAACTGAAGATTATGTATTTTATAGTCATGGTATTTGTTAGCTTTAAGAGATTTCTGAATAACTCCATAAGATACATTCAATTGCTTGCTTGCTTGTCTGATCGAATTATATGGATGGCTTTGAAAATGTTGCAAAATTTCGGCCACTTTTTGATCTGTTAAAACAATTTTTCGTTTAGAAATACCTTTCTGCCCAGAAAATGAATAGAATAGAATAGAATAGAAATATGCTTTATTGTCCTAAAATACAACGTATTTGTTGACAAAGCAAGCTTAACTTAAATTATTATTATATTAATGAACACAAATTCAAAGAAAGAAAAAATAAGAAAACAGAACAAGATTAGTAGTCAATGCAGTATATACAAAATAAAAGAAATGAAAATTACTCATATGTCAACCCAAATGCCAACCACTCAACTACTGTTATATGCTTATTCCAGTCTATCATTGTAGAATTCCTCAAGTACATAGTACGCCTTTTTTATAAGTAGGGCCCTAGTCTTTCGTCTAAAGACTCTCTCGCAATTCAATTCTCTCAATTTGAGAGGCAGATGATTATATATTTTTTTGCCATTATAAACAATTGCAGATTTGATCAGCTCCGTTTTCGGGACCGGCAATGGCAGGACGAACGCACGCCTAGTGCCTGCTGACTGGCATTGCCTCAAGACGATGTTTTTTAAAGATCATGATAACAGTTTCCAGGATAAATAGAGCACAAAGAGTAAGAATCCCTAACCTCGGAAACAATGGTCGACATGACTCTCGCAATCCAGCTCCTGAAATATATCTAATAGCTCTCTTTTGCAATACAGAAAAAGAACTAAAGTGAACGCGAGAGCAGCAAGCCCAGAAACAGATCCCATACCTCAAATGAACCTCAACTAGTGAAAAATAAGAGGTCCTAACCACATTCAGCCCCAGGCTACTTGCAATAACCATAAGGGCATAGCAGCCTGAAGAAATTTTTGCTGCAGATGTTGCCAATGTGATCCTCAAACCACAGCGATGAGTCAATTATTAGGCCGAGAAATGAATTCTTAACAGCTGAATCATCCATATTGCTCCTCAAATTTTGATCTAATTGACAACACATAGTGTGATCCGTGATTTACCTGTCGGTCTAACAACTTCCCGAGAATTTCTTTTTTGTCCATAAATAAGAATCATATCTACTTTTTCAGCGTTGGAAACCACTTCCACCTGAAGCTATTAACACACTGTTTACTCAGTTTAGCTCTGTTGAAATGAATAAGTGTGCAAACAAGTAAAGTATGACAGTTTTTGTTGCAAAACAAATTAGAAAAAAATAGTTTAAGTTAACATACTTCTTAACATGTATTCTATATTTAAAAAAAAAATAAATATCCAACAGTTTTCTATAAATTGGGGCCAGGCCTCCAAAAAGATCACCCTGTACATGCAGTAGGGTATTCTTGCCATATAATACACTTAAGAACGAAATCCCAAATAATTTTATAGGAAGTAATATTAGGCAATGTTAACTAAAAATGTAAATATTACTTTAATTTGAAACGGAAGTTGATAATTTTGAGAAGAAAATTAAAAATTTACTGTATAATTTAGATGATAGAGTCTGTAAAATTAAAGAAGATAATCAGTACTTTTATACAGTTGCTTCCTGGTTAAATTTGAAATCTAGTTCTAAACCGATTGATTTGATCCCCTTACATCTTATAAAAATAAGAATTATGCGAGGCTTATTTGTAAAGTAAAGGCCGTTTGCTTATATTTAAATATTGGCAGGTCTGAACAAAGTTGTACAATGCAGCGCCACCTATTGATTGTTTCAGAAGCCATTACAGTTATTGTTTTGATTCAGTATTATTTGATTCGTTTGCCTGTCGGTGAATGCAACAATGTCTGCGAAATGCGTGCAAAAGGATCATCAGCTGCTCAAATTTATCGGGAGTTGTGCCTAGTTTATGAACCTACAGTAATGAGTGAAGGAAAGTTTAGACAATGGTGTCAAGACTGAAGAGCAGAGTGGCAGGTCCAGTATCTAGACCGATGAAATTGTTCAACAAGTGGACCAAAAACTACGTCTGATCGATGATTGCACTTGAAAAAGTGGCTTGGTAGACAACGGTTTAAAGATGATGAACTGAAAACTGCCTTTGTCAACTTGTTCAATTTCCAAGCGGAGAAGGTCTATTCAGAGGGATTAAAGAAGCGTTTCGAAAAGTACTTAGAAATGAACAGCAATTATGTGAAAAAGTGAAGTAGGTTTGTAGGGAACTAAAACCGTTAATAAAAACTTTTTCAAGCGAATATATTTTTTTCATCACCCAATGGCCCTTACTTTTCGAATATGCCTCGTATTAAATTTAAAATATAGTTTAAGATATATAAGAATACTCAAGGCAATAATGGGTTGCCAGTTTCCTTAAAGACAAAATTCCATCTTTTGCACTGGAGTTCTAAAGCTTAGATTATACCTAAACTTAAAATTGATGGTCAAAGTAGGGTTTTTTTTTATAAAAAGGAACCTCCTTCATACAGTGAAATCCTCAAAACTTACACCCCAATAAAAATAAAATAGTAGTGCCAATTTTTTTAAGAACACGGTATTTCTTACATCGATAGAAGTGGAAGGGAGGCATATGGAGGCATATGCTACCTGCTCTACTTTTAGCTACGTGTCAGGCAGCTACATATAAACGCATATAACATGCATATGATATGATGTGGTGGGAACAAATAACTTAGTGTGCGGGATCATCTATTACTTAGTAATAAATACTTATTTATGTAATAATAAAAGTCAAAGTTGCATAAAAAAAATTTTCTTTTTTTTGCACAACTGAAAAAATCAAAAATTTTCAAACCAACGAGAGACCAATCAAAATCTAAATACATCATATTCTGAACTAGAGATTTGTTAGAAAAGATAAATAATTACTAATGGCCACAGTTAAATTTTCCATCTAATTTTTAATTGGTTCATGGCCGGTGGTGGTGCAGCATTGATACTGATTCTAAACTGCCAGAGAGAATTTTACTCAAAAACGGAATTATTTCATGAGAATTTCTTTCATTGGTACCAATTAGTGGTGTAAAGTAATAATTTGTTTCCTATCGGCAGTAGAATACTATAACTCTCCGTCAAAACGGTAAGAGAATTAGCGTCAATTTAGACCGATTTTGAAACTAGAACGTGATTCACCTTCTTCTATTATATCTAAAAACTAATAAATTTTATTCTCAAAAATAATCAACCATGTGTAAGTCGGACTTGCGCAATTAGTGTTCGGTACGTTGATTGCTTTTAAAATAAAAGTTTGTGTGACGGAGGTATAAAATGATCAACGACTTCACCAAGCATACCCCAAATGAGTTTTCAACAAAGTTCTTTTCCGATTTCTACTGAAAATTGATGACCTTGAAATTGGTATTTTTTTATATACCAGATAAATTATTAAAAGTAATGTACTCGTGATAATTTTCGTTCAATCTACACTCTGTAGAGAATATTCCAGGATTCGAGATTAGTATTTTTCGAGATAAGGGGGGAGGCAGCGATTTTTTTTTAATTTTGTAAAAATAATACAAAGAAAAGTGTGCGCAAGTATTATATTATATATATTTTTGAACTCGCGTTTTTACAAGCTTGCATTTGACACCCTATTTGATGACCTCGTATTACTTTAGGCGTTACCCCGCAAAACTAACCCCTTAAGTCAAAATTTAACTTTCAAAACTACACGGCTCTATTGAGGCTATAAATTCCTATACTAGTGCCAAATTTAAACTCTCTACGTCAAATAGTTTCGGAGAAAATCGTGTGTGACAGACGGACAGACAGATGGACAGACACGGAAGTGACCTTATAAGTGTTTCGAATAGAACACTAAAAAATAGAACCAGATAATAACAAATAATTCGTAAAAACAATAATATATTTCTGTTACATTGACAATTTTAATTATTGTTTCTAAGATCATTTTTACTAAATAAATATGAAGAAATACGAACTTTTAAAAATGCATAGCCCTTTGTTTCTAATTAAATGTTGATCGGTAAATAAAAATACATAAATAATGTACTTTATTCATTGTGTCACATCCACTCAAACAATTTTAATTAATAATAAGAAGAGCGAATTCGAAAAGCAGTTTCTGTAGAAATAAACTAAACATGTTTCACTCTTTCAGCTTCCAGCTAAAATTTGCAAGGTGATGGTGTTTTTACTATATTATTGTATATTTTAGATTTGCATTTGGTAAGAAATTTTCCGTTTTAAGTTGAAATGTAAGCGTATTACATATTCATTTCAGCTAAACAAATTAAAATACTTAACATAAATAAAAAAAACTATGACATATAAAACATGAATGGTTGCAGCAGCTGATTTCTTGTGAAATATTGTCAAAATAATTAATATCTTAGAAATTTGTTCAGCTATATCTTTGAATATTTTCAGAATTTATTCGAAAGTAACTCAATATGTACAGGGTGGCCCAAATTGGGCACTTTTAAAGGTAAACTCCTTTATCTAAAGCAGATAGACGAAAACTGATGTCGGTGTCTGAGGCTCAATTTTTATGACAAACTCAATGATGAAAACCGCATATCGATGTCTAGTACCGTCACACAGAGTGTTTTTCCAAAACCTGCATTTTGGAAAAATGTTTGTTATTCTTTTCCTATTAAAAATTTTTGATTTCTGTAAAAACATTCACTTTTTCACGTGGATTTCAACAGTGTAAGTTACATTTTTTACAACTAATACTTTAATAGTTGTTAATGCAAAAATATATCTTTTAAATGGGGCACCCTGTATATTTTTCCTTATCCGAATACAGCTTTAAAATACCATTCTAAAAATATAGCACAGTTTATATGGTATTTTGCTTAAATCTACTTCAAAATTTAAATGTTTTCAGATTTTACGCGAGTTTTAAATACACATTTTGTGAAGTAGGCTTTAGACGGAGCGGCCATATGGTTTAATTCAATTGTTACTCGTAGTTGTCAAATTTTATTTCAGGAGCAGTTATTGAATTCTCAAATAAATCGCAATGAAGTTTGAAAATTACGAAAAATGGGATATGATAGTGCGTTTTATACAAACCGGAGAAAATTCGGAAGCGGCAAGTAATTTATACCACGAACTGTATCCAGAGAGGCGTCAACACTTCAAGGATATATTCGCTCGATTGCTACATAACCTAGTTAATAATGGCCAGTTTGAAAAAAAAAACAACCCAAAAATTATGCATTAAACAGGGATAAGGAGTTAGTAGAAATAGTAGTTTTAGGAACTATCGGAAATAATCCCAACACTTCAACCCGACAGTTAAAAGAATCCACTGGACTACCAAGAACTAACGTAAGTCCTACTTTAAAGAAGAATAAATTCAGGCCATATAGGACAAGAAAAGTTCATCGCCTTAGAGACGGAGATTTTCAACGGCGTATGGATTTTTGCCAATGGTTTCTGGAGAATTGTAACCATGTTCTGAATTTTTCATTCAATTGCATTTGGACAGACAAAGCTTTTGTAAGCAATGCAGGTATTTTTAACCGTTACAATTCTTATACGTAGGCACAAGAAAATCCTCATTTAGTTGTGTAGTAAAAAGATAAAAGCAGATTTGGATTTAATGTGTGGGTAGGAATTTTTAGAGGTAGAGTTATAGATTCATTCATTTACGAAGGAACACTCATCTCTCAGAGATATTTAGAAATTTTAAGGCAGCAAATAGAACCTCTTGTTGATGAACTACCGTTAATGGACCTTAGAAATGTATTTTTTCAGCAAGATGTGCACCCCCTTATGACTTTGCAGTTATCAGTAGTTTTTATCGGCCAATTTCGACAATAACTGGATAGCCAACCAAGATCCGAACCGTTGGCCGGCAAGGTAACACCCATGGACTTCTATCTCTGGGGAAAGATTGAAAGACCTAATTTTTAAATTGCCGACAAACACCAGGCAAGAGTTAGAAGTCGCAGTGATACAAAGTTTTGCAGCTCTCAGTCCTCTTGAACTGATCAACTCGCTAAGAAGTGTCCAGAAAAGGTGCCGCCTATGTGTAAATGAAACTGGTCGACATTTCGAACATCTCTTATAGAAAATTGTTTTGTTTTAGTTTTCTCTACTCGGAATAAATTGTTTTATTTTTGTTTTGTTTTATTTTCTACAAAGTACTATAGCATTTAGTAAATTTCATTGTAATTATGACTCTTAGAGTTACTTCTGGGAATTTTTTTTACGATTTGACTGCTATAGGTAAACAATTGATATTGGCGCTCCGTCCAAAACCTACTTCACAATATGTGCATTTAAAACTCGCGTAAAAACTGAAAACCTTTATATTTTGAAGTAAATTTAAGTAAAATATAAAGTGTGCAATATTTTTAGAATGGCAATTTAAAGCTCTATTTGGATAAGGAAAAATATACAGGGTATCCCATTTAAAAAATATATTTTTACGTTTATAACTATTAAAATATTAGTTGTAAAACAATGTAACTTACACTGTAGAAATCCACGTGAAAAAGTGCTTTGAGAATGTTTTTACAGAAATCAAAAATTTTCAATAGGAAAAGAACTACAAACATATTTCCAAAATGCAGATTTTTGAAAAACACCCCTGTATATCTGAAACGATACTAGATATCGATATGCGGTTTTCACCATTGAGTTTGTCGTAAAAATTGAACTTCAGACACCGACATCAGTTTTTCGTCTATCTCCTTTAGATAAAGGAGTTTACCTTTAAAAGTGTCCAATTTGGACCACCCTGTACAGCGTAATCATTTTAGACGCCTGACCGCGATTTATGGAAAATTGTTGGATATTTATTTTTTTTTAAATGTAGAATGGTATAGTGCATGTCAAGGAGTATACTGACGTATTCGACATTTAATACTAAAAACGACGCTGGGTGCCACGACGCCCTAATTGTTTTTGACATTTTTTTTCTTTAAACTGTTTTTTCTAAATTGTGTTGGAAAAATGTTATAAAGCAAAAACCTTCTAAAATATTATTTTTTGGTTATCACGGTTACCATGGATCATATGCCACTTGTGGCGGTTTTCAAACAATTTATCTGGTACAACAGCTGTTGTTTGAACACCTATTCAATTCAGTAGAGCTAAAATAAGTAAACAGTTTGTTACGTGTAATAGCTTCTAGTTGAAGTGGTTTCCCACGCTGAAAAAGTAGATATGATTATTATTTTTGAAGAAGCAAGAAGAAATTCTCGGGAAGCCGATAGACTGTATCAAAAACGTTACTTCGACAGGTAGTTAGAAAAGGTTTGAGGTTGAGGAGTTTGAGGAGCAATATGGATGCATTTTCTGGGCAGAAAGGTATTTCTAAACAAAAACTGTTTTAACAGATCAAAAAGTTGCCGAAATTATACAATATTTTCAAAACCATCCTTATAATTTAATCAGACAAGCAAGCAGGCAATTGAATGTATATTATGGGGCTATTCAGAAATCTCTTAAAGCTAACAAACACCATGGCTATGAAATGCCTAATCTTTAGTTATTAACACAATTTGATCGGAACGACGACTGAGTTTTGTAGCAGATATGATGATTAAATATGACGAAGAACGTTATTTTCTGAATCGTATATTATGGACAGATGAAAGTCATTTTGTCAGCAACGGGAAACCTAACAGAAAAAACTATCATTACTGGGATAACGATAATCAATAAAACGGTAATCAAATTCAGAATCAAGGCGATTATGGCTTTAATGTATGGTGTGGGATAATTGGAAGACATTTGGTTGGACCATATTGTTTTGAGGGAACACTAACTAGAAATAGATACCTTAATTTCTAGGTTAATACTCTACTAGTTTTATTAGAAAATATTCCCCTTATTTTAAGAAGGCATATGTGGTATCAACACTACAGAGAACCATCTTATACAACTGCTGCTGTTAGAGAGTATTTGAATGAACGGTTTCAACCAAGATAGATAGGAGTTCGCAGCCCGTAAGTCACCAGACCTCACGCTGTTAAATTTTTTCATGTGAAGGACTCTTAAAGATATTGTATACAAAACTGCAACAAATGATATTGAGCATTTAAAGGCCAAAATATCAAATGCGTGCAATAGTATATCTGGAGAAATTATTTATAAAGCTACTCACGAAACGTTAATGAGAAGAAAGAAAAAATGAATGATAGAAGAAAGAAGGCATATAGAAAATTTCTTTTGATGTTTTTTTTTTTATTTTTTAAGTTTTAAACATTTAATTTTATACATATGTATTAAGTTAGGTAATATTAAAAGTTATATAGTTCTTTTTTGTGGTTTTAAGAAAAATAATGTATTCTTGTTTTTTATTGTTAAAAGATATTTTATTAAAGGAAAAACTTCAACAGCATAGTTACTAATATTATTATCATTACTGTTAGATTAAAGTATGACAGCCGCCTACTAGATAAATTGTTTGAAAACGGCCGTTTGGCCATTTTCAAACAATTTATCTAGATCGTGGCATACGATCCATGGTAACCCCAATGACCAAAAAATAATAATTTTTAGTGTGTTTTTAGTGTATAACTTTTTTGTAAAAGAAAATAGAAAAACACAGTTTAAACAAAAAATGTGGAAAAAAATTAGGGCTTTCCAATACCGTTTTACAAAAGGTATGTGGATGGAAAAAAAAAGTTGTTCAACTTAACAAAGATCTGGAAGAAATTCTATCTTGGGGAGACAGTAACCAAGTGGAATTTAGCACTACAAAAACCCATGCGGCAGTTTTTTCTAAAAAAGTTAACGTTGCTGAACCCGACATGGTCATGTCGGGGCATTCCATTTCCCTGGCATCGTTAGTCAATTTGTTGGGCGTTAATTTGGGAGCAAATATGTCCCAAATATGGTATGAACATGTTGCAGGCATAGCAAGGAGAGCTTCTCAAAAGTTGGGATAATTATTTCTAACCAGAAAGCTTTAAACTCCACAACAACTGTTAATTCTTTACAAAGCTCAAATTCGACCAACTATGGAATAGTGCTCCCATGTTTGGGGCTCCGCTCCCAAACATACATTGCATTTGTTGGATTCTGTTCAGAGAAGAGCTATTCGTCTGATTGGAGACCCGAAATTGACCGGCGGCCTTGATTCGCTGGAACATCGAAGAACGATTGGCGACTTGAGTCTGTTCTACAAGTATTTTCATGGAAAGTGTTCGAAGGATGTCGCCCGCTTAATTCCTCCCAAAGCAGTGAATGTTAGAAATACCCGTCGCGCTGGTGCTTCACATCCATATGAGGTTTAGCTTGTTACTCCGCGTACAACGCTTTTCAAGCAGTCTTTTATATGGAGAACATTATACCTTTGGAATGATTTGCCCAGGGCTGTGTTTCCCACCGAATACAATTTACAGCGATTCAAGAACAACGTGAGTCACTTTTTCCGCACACATGCTGCTCCTGAAACGCTTTAGGGACTTCCCTGTAGCACGCGTGCTAGACCCATAAAAAAAATCGGGGCTGGACGTCTAAAAATGATCACAGATACTGTGTCGAAAATGAAATCGAACTTTTGGTCATCTAGATGTATCTATCTAACTAAATACATTTATAGCTGCATTATCGATATAGAGAGGTAACATTTGATTCGGATGGTAACAATTTGTAGCGTGACTCCAAACACAACAGTTATTTAGTGACGTTCGTTAGAAAGCTGTGATGAAACAAAGTGCTAACATTAGATTCTGCGTAAAACTCAACAAAATTCTTATCGAAACCTTATTAGAACAAGTATATGGGGATTATTGTCTTCGTACAGAAGTTTACGAATGATATTTTAGATTTAAGGACGGAAGGGCGCCAAATAGTCAAGATATTATAATCGTTACTTTTTCATGTTGCTGAAATTAATAATTCCGGTGGAATGGAACTTTTTGTAACAGCCTTATCCAAAATGAGGCCGATAAGATCACTGTACTGAACATGATGCTGAAAGAGAAGTTAAAATTAATTAATCGTTTTGAACGTTGTATTGACTCTGTTATTATTTCTTCTTTATTGAACAATCTCCTACGAAAAATCCAATATTATTCTCTCTGTAGCACGATTGATAGCAGTATGCTCTTTTCTCTGTTTACCATGCCATGTATGCCAATGCCGACATCAGAAAGGCAATTAACAAGTACATATCCTGGCATAGTTATGTCAAAAGCTGTTCTCATGATTAGTGACAAATTAAAATACTTAACATAAATAAAATAAAACTGTAACATACGCAACCTGAATGGTTTCATCAGTTGATTTTTTGTAAAATATTGTCAAAATATTTAACAGCGTAGAAGTTTATTCAGCTATCTCTTTGAAAATTTCCAGAATTTATTCGAAAGTAACTCAACATGCATATACTGCGTAGAAAAAGAAACCGAACTTTTGCTTTAAGAACTATTAGCGTCATCTAGAAGTATCTGTCTAACTAAAGACTTTAATAGCTGCATTATCGATAGTGAGTAGTAACAAACTCAACAAAACCCTACTCAACTCTTTAGGAATGCTCTTTCAAACCTCAAAAAACAATTCCTTGAGGCCTTTCAATGTATAAAAATTCATTTATTTATTTAAAGAGGTTGAAAGCCCCAATATGAGTCGGGTGTTATATATATATATATATATATATATATATATATATATATATATATATATATATATATATGTATATATATATATATATATATATATATATATGTATATATATATATATATATATATATATATATATATATATATATATATATATGTATATATATATATATATATATATATATATATATATATATATATATATATATATATATATATATATATATATATATATATATATATATATATATATATATATATGTATATATACATATATATATATATATATATATATATATATATATATATATATATATATATATATATATATATATATATATATATATAATATATATATATATATGTATATATATATATATATATATATATATATATATATATATATATATATATATATATATATATATATATATATATATATATATATATATATATATATATATATATATATATATATATATATATATATATATATATGTATATATATATATATATATATATATATATATATATATATATATATATATACATATATATATTTGTCTTCTGGAAAATATGTTTTTTACAAACGTTTTGAACATTAGTTTCTTCGTAGGATTTTATGGTATAAATGTTAAAGTATATTTGTAAGAAAGCGAAACTGAGCGAGTCAGAATTGTCGTTGCCAGAATCAGCTATTTAAAAACTGTATTTTTTTTCTTTTTCTAAGGAAAAATGTTGCAAAAGTTTTTTTTCCAACAATTCTCTTTAGTTAAGATAGATGTTTTTTAATGTAATCAAGATGCGTTAAGATTTAAGTAAATGCCTAAATTGCCACTCCGATACTGGGTTCTTTAAAAATTAACAGCATGTTAGTTTACCTTATTGCTACAGATTCTAGCCATCGTTTGATACTGAAACTACTTGGCATCGGCATATTTTTACAAGTCTGTTGTGAATTATGCTTGACTACGATTTTGAGAAGACTCGTTTAAAATACCAGAGTGATGTTCATTAATGGGGAGTTCTCTACTTTTAGGAAAGTTCGGTGCAGTACTTTCAGGAAAGTTCAATGCAGTACTATATCTGTCCAAGAGATTTTGAGACGTAATTTTCATTTCATCGACATTGGAGAAGTCATTAATGTTTTATTTATTAATTTTCTTTTCGTAATCTATTTATCTTTTGTACAGTATTTTTCACTTTTAGAGTTTGTCAATAAATTTGTCTATGTGTTTTCAAAAGTTTCGTGTTTTCTTTCACTAATATTTTTCCCGTTTTAGTGTTTGTTAATAGATTTGTCAGTGTTTTTTCAAAAGTCTCGTGCTCTTTTACTAATATATCGTCAGTACCTTATACAGTAGTCGTATTTCTGGTGAAGGAAACGTTGTTTTCTCTGAACTACATGTCGCAATATACAGATTGTAAGGTAATAGAAGAAAGGAGACTAATGTTGAAGTAGATGTTGTGTTGATTGTATCATAGTATATATTATTTTTTAACTTTCAAAGTACTGAAAATGTAAAACTTATATTACTTTTCAACTATTTTATTTTAACAGATATTTTTTCTCGAGAAAAATGTCTGGTTTCAGCTATAACTCTCACAGAAGCTCTTATATAGCTCAATTTTTTCTTGTAACTAATATCTCACCACAGACTGCCCATGATTTAAAATAATGAGGTCTAGTTTTCAGATTATGTTAGTCTTTTCCTTATGGTCATTTATTTTCTTTATTGAGCCTTTGGATTAAAACACTAGCTACTGAAAATGACTGAAGTAATTGTGCTACTAAAATAAGGAAAACTTCCTAACGAAGTCAAATCCTATGTACAGGTTTCTCTATTACCAATAATTCCACAACATTTTCAGAAAATACTGCTGAAAAAACTGAAACCAACAGCTGAGAAAAAATAATAAAATTCCTGACAATCTATAAAAGTACAACAGGCCTATATTCAAGTGCACAAATGGACTAAGAATTGACCAATAAAATTAAACTTGACGAAATCTACTCATACCGACAAAATAAAGACAAATAATATATAATACAATAATAATTAATAATTCCAAGGTAGAAGAACTAGGACTAAAATTTAGAAAAATATATGAGGAAGAAACTTCCCACTTTCCGTACATAATAAAACATTATTGTATCACCAGATCTATAAACCAGTCTGGCTCTATTTTATATAGCTTTGAGGGTGTGTCAAATAATGTCACATCCACATAGGTCTTCTAGAATAAAGCACTTCGCAATATTGCAAATTCGTAACGGTACGTTCGACAAAGAAATATACATCGACATCTCAAAATATCAAATGATGCTAATGTACTTAAATATCTCTGGAAAACATCAGTCTTATTTGGTGTTTTTCAGGGACCTAGAAGCCATCCAACTCCTAGACAATAATAGATTTCTCAGGAGATTGAGATACAATAAACCATTCGAACTTTTACAGTGTATGCTAGTAGCTGGTGAGTTCTAAAAAGAATATCGTATTAAATGTGCATATGCACTATGGTAAAACATTCTGGACCAAACTATTAAATACCACTAAGTGGTAAGCCTTACGTTTTCTTAGTATTAAGAATTAGCATAAAATTACAGTTAAATATTTGTGATCAGTTTTGATGTTTAAGATACCGAGGTGTTTAAAGAAGTTAATTTTTGTTGTAAGAAATTTCTATTCAGTATTTATTTCCACTCCTCTAGAAGACGGAAAAATGCATTTTACAGTACTGATCGGCGACTTCAATGCCAAAATTAGAAGCAAAGAGGATGAAGATAAAACTGTTGGAGGTCATCATGGGCTAGGAGATCGAAACGAAGAAGGGAGAACACATCAAAATAGTTTATATTTAATGAACACCTTTTTTAAGAAGAATAAAAACAGAAAACGGACGGAGTAAAACAGTTAATAAGGCAAAGGAGAGAAATGGTGGATAGGACTACAGAGGAACTATAAATAAGGAGATATCTAAGGAAATTAGAAAAACCAAAGATAAAGTAATGCAAAGGAAATAAAAAACGCTATAGAACAAAAATCAGAGTTAAAAGTTTTAAGAAAAAAGAACAAAGTAGGAATAAAGGACACACGCAAGATTGAGAACATACATGGCCAAAAATCAGCATACCAAAAGTCCTAAATGAAGGATCGGAAAAGATACCAGAGATCATAGAAGAAGAAATTACATTAGCCATGAATGACATGAAAAATGGCAAAGCACCGAGTGAGGATAATATTGTAATAGAGGCAATTAAATAAGGAGGACAACAAATTATCAAAGCAAATTTAGTAAATACCTGGAAGGAATAACTCTATCGCAATGGAATAATGCAACTATTGTCATCATGCTTAAAAAAGGAGATACTTTAGACCTTACAAATTATCGACTTATTAGCCCCCTGAGTCACATATACAAATTATTCACTAAAATACTTACCAAACGCCTAACAAATAAATTTGAGTTTTTTCTTCCAAAGAGCAGGCAGGTTTCCGTACAGGGTATGGAACAAACGGCCATCTGCTTACAGTTAAAGTCCTCATCAAAAAATGTATAGAATATAATAAGCTTCTGATGCTCGTATTCGTGGACTTTGAAAAGGCTTTTAATTCTGTAAACCAGCAAAGATTCTTCGAAGCGTTTGCTAAATGTCGTATTGATCATCGATACTCCAGTGTAATTAAATACATATATGAAAATGCCACTGCTAATGTCAAAACACAAACTAACCAATCTACTAGCAAATTTCTAATCGAAAGAGGAGTACGACAGGGTTATACGCTCTCTCCCAAGCTTTTCGTAACACTTCTAGAAAGTATGCTACAATCAACAAACTGGGAAAAAATGGGGCTTAACATTGACGGCGAAAAGTTAAATCACCTTTTTTTTGCCGACGACATTGTCTTAATAACATATAAAAGGTAACAAGCCCAAACTATGCTGCACATATTTCAAGAAACCTCAGGAAGTGTTGGTTTAAAAGTCAATCTATCAAAGAGTTTATGACAAAGCTTGTATTAAACGACACTATAAAACTAAATAACATGGAGATGGAGCAAGTACACTGATATAAATACCTAGGACATGAAGTCAGCGTAGGACGAGACAACCAAACACTTGAAATTCAGCGGAGAAAAGATCTCTCCTGGACGGCATATAGCAAATTGGGGTATATATTTGAATCTAATCTTTCAAAATGTTTAAAAAGAAAAGTTTTGACAGATGCGTACTAAACGTTCTTACGTACGGAGCCGATACCCTCACACTGACGAAAAAAAATATTAAGAAAATGTGTGTCATGCAAAGAAAAATGGAGAGATCAATGTTAGGCGTTACTCTCAGAGATCACAAATCACATTATCAGGAAAAGAACAGGGGTATAAGACGCAGTCAATTTCATTCTAGGTCTTAATGGAACTGGGCTGGACATGTTGCTAGGTTTAAGGATGGAGGATGGACAAAAATATTATACAGTGGCGACCAAGATCCGAAGCCTATCGAATTAGAGGTAGACTACCAAGTCGGTGGACTGATGATTTGAAGAGAGTGGCTGGAAATTGGGTACCAGTATCCCAGAACAGAAAAAGGTGGCAAGACTTAAGGGAGGCCTTCATCCAGCAATAGACGGTATAAGCTAATGATGATGATGATGATTTATTTCAAAACTGTATTTTAGCAAATAAATATTAAATAAATCACTTTACCTATTTTTTTACTGCTAATAACCCTTTATTTCATAAAATCTGCAGCTTAAAAAGCAATATTTTTATTGTTTGTATATTAATTACTGATCGTAAATGTTAATAAGAAACTTATGAAAATATTTTCAACTGAGGCATACAATATTGAAAATTAATTACATGCCAAGTTATTATTTACCGGAAAATAAATCCTTTATAACAGAGAGCTTGGTACACAATTAACCAGTGTAAGCATTAATGAGAAATTAATATGAATTTTATGGAGGATACAATGTAATTATAACTGATTAAAAATAGATTATTATTACCGTCGTATAAGTAACTGAATGTTTCTAAAAATTGGGCAATAAAAATGAAAAGAAGTAAAACATATTATTTATTCGACTAAATATGTTTCCGTCGGGTATACTTTTTTTATTATTAATTTTTGTTACTGCTCATCCTGATGAAAATCTGACACTTGTAAGTATTTAATACAAATGCCAATATAGTTTTTATTACATAATCAACAAGTAGCACTTCCCAAAAATTTTAGCATCTTAAAACGAGTTGTAACCGACTATTGCTTTACTGGTTTGTAAGTCGACCGAAAATAACACGTAATAAAACTTCTAACTTTTTATTAAGTAAATTTTGTAATACTTATTAGCTTGGTATGAATATAAATAATATCAATGCTCGTAATAACAGTATTTAATACTTGATATTATTGTTAAGAATAATGCCTTTTTTTGTCTTTCGTTAATTAACTAAGAATAAAAGTAATGTAATAGTAATAATGTTTTCACTAGCTGACTGCCTATTAATTTATACATTTACTCTCTAAAATTTATCATAGGCGTACGTAAGCTTAACTAACAAATATTTACCTATCGTCCTAATGATTACAGAGTTTGGCGACTTCTCGGCGCCATCAAGAAGTTTGCAAAGAAAATAATTAATTGTAGAAAGTAGTTGTTTTACTCAGTTATTAGTAAGTGTACATAGTATATCTTGTATTGAGAATTGATTCAACAATATCGTAATATAATAATAAAAAATAGTTGGTTTACAACAAAGTCTTAATATAGAGTGGATTTATTAGAGACAAATGAAACAAATGTGTCATTCAGATTATAAAAATATTAGATTTCTAGACGATATACATATTTCTTCATCACATCGAAAAGTTGCCGAAGTAACAAGCTCACCTTGGTTTCCTTTTCCTTACACCTATGACACTTTAAAGGTCTTTAGAGTAACACCTTGCTTAATTGTTTTATAAAAATAACATAGGATAAAAAATATTAATTCCTTCGGATATACTTTTATTATTGTTAATTTTTTTTTCATCTAGCCCTGATCAAAACTGATACTTGTAGAGTCTGTCACGTAAGAACGTGACCGCTCGTATTCTAGAAAAAAAGTGTTTCGAGACTATTTTTTTGCCCCCAATGTATTCTTTGGAGTGTTAACAACGGCGCAATTACCTTAGTAAGTCGTCCAATCGCCTCCTGCATCAATAATCGCCTGGTCTTCGAGGCATGCTGCCGACGCGATTTTCTGCATATCAATCAAAATCCTCAGAGTTTTTCCTCTGAGTTTTCTCTTTACAAGGAACCAAAACGGGTCGGCGTCCGGCGATTGTGAGGGATACTCTAGTATCTTATCATGGGCCTAAGCAAGCAATTCGCAACGTGATTTTTCGCCAAGTAAAGGTTTGTCCAACGTGCTTCGGATTTTGACATCATGAGCACGAAGATGTTTGTCGAATAGTCTCATGGAATACATTCAAACCGGATTTTCTTAATTTTGCTGCTCCTTGTGCAGAGTCAATTTTCTGGTCCCGTGAAAGCAGAGACACGATTCGTTTTTCGACGTTCGGAGTGACTTGCCTACCGAGCCACGTTTTAGCAAGTCGTCGACATTGTTCGTCTCGTTACAACGATTTACCCACTTCTTCACAAACGATACCGACTTTTTATTATATTTAGGCCCCTTTGGATAGGAACAACACAACAGACTGTCTCGAACCGACGGTTAAACAAGTTATTCATTTTGGATTTTGCGTGATTTCGACGAAAGTTCGGAATCGACTGATACTTTTACTAAAATGCGTCGTAGACAAAGTTCCACCTACCGATTTTTTGTTGAATCGCGAGAATCGCATCTACCAAAAACGAATTATCGCGGATACGTTCTTACTTGACAAACTGTATCTGTTACATGTTGATGTGGCTTTTATTACATCATCAAGTAGCATCTCTCAAAAATTGTATCTTTCTAAAAACCAGTCTTACTGTAAAGAATGTGTCATTAAGGCTATAAAAATATTAATTTTCTAGATTGTATACAAATTTTTTGCAACCTAGTAAAATTGTGGAAGAATAAGCTAGACACCAAAAAGGCTTCTGGCGCTGACGGAATCCCTGCCATAGTTCTCAAAAACTGTCCAAGGGAACTAACACCAGTTTTCTGTAGACTTTTCAACCCATCCTATAGAAACGGAATATTTCCGTCCTGCTGGAAATGTGCCACGGTTCAGCCGATACCTAAAAAAGGCAAGAAGACCTTGCCAAATAACTACCGACCAGTCGCACTGCTTTTAATAATATCGAAAGTCATGGAAAAGGTTATCAATCAGCATTTTCTAAAATATCTTGAACGATTCAATATTATTAGCGATCACCAATATGGCTTTCGTAAACATAGATCAACAGGAGATCTTCTGACTTATGTAACACATGTTTGGAACAACTCAATTGAACACTTTGGAGAATCTCGAGCGGTTGCTCTTGACATATCCAAGGCATTCGACCGTGTTTGGCACGATGGACTGTTGGCTAAGCTATGCTCTTGTGGTATGTCTGAAAAGTTCTGTTTGTGGCTCTCATGTTTCCTCAGAGAGCGTTCTTGACGAGTGGCGGTCGACGGATTTCTTTCTAACACCTTCCCAATCAACGCCGGTGTGCCTCAAGGCTCCATACTGTCTCCTACTCTGTTTCTCCTTTACATTAACGATCTGCTGGAAAAGACCGGGAATTCAATCTACAGCTTTGCAGACGACAGTACGCTTGTCTCTTCATTCACTTTGAACGCTCGGACATCGGCTGCTCAGGCGAATATCCGCAGACAGCAGGAGGTCGTTCAACTTAACAAAGACCTGGAAGAAGTTCTATTTTGGAGGAACAGTAACCAAGTGGAATTTAACGCTACAAAAACCCAGGCGGCAGTTTTTTCTAAAAAAGTTAACGTTACTGAACCAGACATAGTTATGTCGGGGCACTCCATTCCCCTAGCATCGTCGCTCAATTTGTTGGGCGTTAGTTTGGGAGCAAATATGTCCTGGCATGAACATGTTGCAGGCATAGCAAGGAGAGCTTCTCAAAAGTTGGGAATATTATTTCTAACCAAAAAGCTTTACCCTTCACAACAACTGTTAATTCTTTACAAAGCTCAATTCGACCAACTATGGAATACTGCTCCCATGTTTGGGGCTCCGCTCCCAAACATACACTGCATTTATTGGATTCTGTTCAGAGAAGAGCTGTTCGTCTGATTGGAGACCCGGAACTGACTGGCGGCCTTGATTCGCTGGAACATCGAAGAACGGTTGGCGACTTGAGTCTGTTCTACAAGTATTTACATGGAAAGTGTTCGTCGCGCTGGTGCTTCACATCCGTATGATGTTCAGCTTGTTACTCCGCGTACACCGCTTTTCAAGCAGTCTTTTATATGGAGAACATCATCCCTTTGGAATAATTTGCCCAGCGCTGTGTTTCCCACCGAGTACAATTTACAGCGATTCAAAAACAACGTGAATCGCTTTTTCCGCACCCACGCCGCTATTGTAGCGCTTTAGGGACTTCCCTGCAGCACGTGTGCTCGACCCATAAAAAAAAGCTCACTTTTAACTAATTTGCCTTGAATTGATAACACTTTAAAGGTCTTTAACGTAACGCATTGCTTAACTACCGGGTAGTATATTGAATCTGGTGTGTCTTTATAGAAAAAGAGATGACACAAAAATAAAAAATAAATATTGGTTCTGTTTTATAACGAAAAAATTCGAACTTAAATAAATGTTGAATAAAATAAAATGAGATTTACGTTACCGTGGATTAACCAAGTATTATAAAAAAAATTAAAAAATTGTTTCCTTCGTAATAAACAAAAAAAAATTGCCGCTCTTCTATTAAACTTGAAGTTGTGCGTTTTAAAGCAAATAATAAATTTTATCCAAAAATAAACTATTGACATAAACTACATAACAACATAAACGGTAGAAAATAGGTAAGTAAGGGAAGAACGCTATATCTAAACGAGTAGTATTAAACGTTAAGTATCGGCCACAACATGCAGACCATTGATTTTATTTGTTTATTTTCAACAGAATTAAAGTGGTATTCCGAAAACAAAAGCTCATTTAAAAAAAAGCTATGGTATAATATTCTTTCCGTAATAATTTAATATGGGTATTTCAATAAATCACTTTTTAAATATAAATATTTTAAACCCTTAATATGTTAATTGTAACGTAAAGGTAAGCTGTTAAGAGGCAATAACCTGGAACACGTGGAAACGTAGATCTTGTCGCAACTTATTAAGAGTTGTCTTTTGAAATAATAGATAAGAACTCTTGTTTAGTGTGATTAAATATAAGAGAGGCCTTGTTTTCTATGCAGGGTTTGAGTTAGCAATATAGAGACGTCAATTATGACGTATATTTGTGCCTGATCGACTACCAAAAGGCCATCACAAAATGATTGAAATTGTGAAAGACCTTGGGCTAGATGAAAAGGATTTGCGGATTATTGGCAACCTCTAATGGAACCAGATGGCATTTATTAAAGCAGAAGGGGGGCGCTCAGAAGCCATATCGATTGAGCATGGAGTAAGGCAGGGTTATATTTTGTCCTCACTATTGTTTACATATACTCTGAGCCAATCTTCAGAGAAGCACTGGAAGAGGTCGATGAAGGAATACTGCTTAACGGGGGACGAATAAATAATATTTGTTATGCTGACGATACGGCGCTTATGGCTGATAACTTTAATGGTCTACAACATCTTACTTACTTACTTACTTATTCCTAAGTCTTTCTGCCGTGAGGTGTAAGACTGTAGAGTTGGGTTGATCAGCCTCTTCTACTCCTTTCAATTCTGTGTCAGGTTCATAATTTCACTCCACTGAATATTTCTCTCACGAGCAGTCTTCCTTGCCTCCTCTTGCCATGTCCTCCTAGGTCTTCCTATTCTATTTGCTCCCTGGACTCGTGCTTCATATATTCTTTTTGTTAGTCTTTCTTCCATCATCCTGTGTATATGTCCCAGTTGCATGTCCTAAATTTTTGTCACTATTGGTTTTATTTTGAATTGGTTTCTGAATACTTCGTTCCTAATTTTCTCCCTTCTTGATTTTCCATCTATTTTCCTCAGGAATCTCATTTCCGTTGCGTTTATTCTACCCCTGTCCTTGCTTGTTAGAGTCCATGTTTCACTACACATGTAGTAAGGTGGGGTTTACTACCTCAATCTTTATATCTGCTGTTATTTCTCTTTTCTCCAGAAATGTTTTCCTGAAACCATTGAATATTCTCCCTACTTTTACTATTTTATCGTTTATTTCTCTTTCCAGTTTTCCGTTTACTTCTATTATTGATCCTAGTTATTTGAACTCTTCAACTTGTTCTATGCTCAGTCCATTTATTC
Source organism: Pachyrhynchus sulphureomaculatus (assembly GCA_019049505.1). Classification (NCBI taxonomy): domain Eukaryota; kingdom Metazoa; phylum Arthropoda; class Insecta; order Coleoptera; family Curculionidae; genus Pachyrhynchus; species Pachyrhynchus sulphureomaculatus. Next base: position 55,174,471 of record CM032446.1, read on the forward strand.
TGATGTGTTTTTTATTCTTTTGTCATATTATCATGGATTTCGTCTTCTGTATATTTATTCTCATATTTATATTATTCAATTCCTTGTTTAGATTGTTTAGGTAGTTTTCTTTTGTGTCTGTTATTATCGCCATATCATCCCCAAAAATAGTTCTGGTATTTTGATTTTTTGCATTCTCCAGTATCCCAGCAGCATCGGTCTCATTTTCTGCTTGGCTCTCTCCACTGCCTCATTTAGCACTATTGAGAATAATGAAGGGCTCAGCACACATCCTTGTTTTAGGCCGTTTGTTATTTCAAAATTTCTTGACTCTTCGTTATTTGTTCTTACCCTGTTTTTTGTTGTATCGTACATACTTTTTATCACTTCTGTTATTTCTCTGTCTACTCCACATCTTTGTAGACTTTCCCATACATCCTCTAGTCTTACTCTATCGAATGCCTTTTCTAAGTGTATGTATACGTAATTCTTTATGCGAAGAACACTTTGGTAACTTCTAAGAATACGATTTTTTCGTTTATTTTTAATTGTTATACCAATGCGCTATCTATGCCTTCGAGCAGTAAGCTTGAAAAAGGTGCGCTTCTGCAAATAAGTTGTTAGCCGTGCTGGCCGCTCTGCTTGAATGACTTAGTAAGTCGCCGGTAGAGTGCAGTAAACGTATCTATTTGTTATAGTTTTACTTATGCACTTCTCTATACTCTGCTGTCATATAAATATGGGGTCCTGTGTACTCCTGCCTTTTCTAAAGCCTTATTGGGTTTCTTCTAGAGAGTTTTCTAACTGAACTTTTATTCTTATTTCTATTATTCTAGCGAGTACTTTGGCTGGTAGACTCATTAATGTTATACCTCAACATTTTATAACAAAAATAAACGAAGTCAGTAATCGATACGGCCTCGAACTTAATATCAGCAAGACAAAGTACATGGTAATCAGCAAGTCTCCGGTTCCTGCTACCTTGTTGATGGTTAACAATCAACAAATACAAAGTACTCCACAATATTTATATCTAGGTACCATGATAAACGATCAATGGGACTGTAAGAAATTCGTTGCCGTATTAAAAAGCTAGAGCAGTGTTCTTCAAAATGAAATCACTTTTCAAAAGCTCAGCAATAAAATTAGGTAGTTATGTCCTCAGTGTCCTTCTTTATGGTGTGGAATCTTGGACGCTTAGTGAAATCGCTTCTAAGAAACTTGAGGCATTTGAATGTTGGCTATATCGCAGAATTTTGAAATTTTTTTATACTGACCATATTATCAACGAGGATGTCTTACGTCGTATGAAAAGGAAACTGAAAATTATGGAAACTGTTAAAGTAGGAAAATTGGAATATTTTAGGACACCTAATGAGAGATCTCCACAGATATGGATTACTACAGCAAATACGCCGCGGAAAGGTATTTGGAAAAAGGGGACCAGGATGCAGACGTATCTCCTCGCCAAATAATCTGTGAAATAAAATAAGAAGAAAAAATAATACTACCGGTCTTTTCAGAGCTGAAGTGGATAAAGTAATAATAGCCAAAATCATTGACTACATCCGAATCGAATAGGCCCTTTAAGAAGTCAGTCCTGATTGGGGAATCAGGACTGACTGAGAATCGTGCCATCCAAGTTGAATTATAGCTGTTTTGAAGAGTATTTATCTAACTTTTTGAATTCAGTGGCAACTATGAATTATAACCCTAACAATCCGTCTACCATTAATATTGAATCTATCCAGTAGAAAAATTATAATTTCAAAAAATATTTTTATGCCTTTTTAATTCAGACTGTAGGCTGCTACAAACAAGTTTAAGTGAGCTTTTCAAACTAAAATAATGCCCAGTTATTGCGAAAAGTAATTCCCAAAAATGGCAATATTACATATTCTACCATATATTTCTTGTAAGAGTAAGATCTGTTCTATAAATTACTGGTTTGTATGTATATGAGTTATACCAGTATTAGCTGTAGTACCTATATCATTTAAGTAAATAATAATTTTATGGTGAAGAAATTTCTCAAATGATTTTAACACCAGTCGAAGTAATAATGATGAATTATAGTAATATACCCCGCATATCGATTATATCAGTACTCGCTATAGTGCACGTAGTTTCTCTAATTATTTAAGTTAATAATAATTTTGTGGTCAAGAACTATTTTGAACCATTATAGGCCCATTATTTTGACACACACTCTGTACAAACTGTGGTTCTGGTACCTACGTTATCTTATATTACTAAACATAAGAAAAAGTAATGTTTTGGTGAATAAAAATAATTATTTATTTTGGGCGGGCCATGATACCTACCAATCTCATATTCGCGAAAATACTCAATGTAAATATACAGTCTCAAATTTCAAAAAAAAATCCCGTAAAGGAAATGCACTACACTAACAAAACTCAATGCACAAAATATGTAAAGTGATAGTTCGTTAAAAATATTGACTATCATTGTTTTACATTAAAATTAACTCTTATTTGATATGATATCCAAAATCTTACAAATTGGTGCATTGTCTTAAAATATTTCTGGCCCAATCCCCGTTAGATGGAATAAGTTTCGTTACATTTTTTAGAGCGAACTCATAAAAAAACATCGCTATCCAGTGGAAGTACACCAAATTGAAACCCCTGATGGCTATGTTTTAAATGTCCACAGAATTTCTCATGGAATTTCAAATACAGTATCCAGAGAAGTTGCTCTATTAGTTCATGGCTTGGGTGGTTCTGCCGGTAACTATGTAATCCTAGGTAGGTTTTAATTAAAAATGTAAAATTAAACGACAAATTTATTTCTCTAATACATTTCTAGCAAATACAAGTTAAGAGGTAGATTTAACTTCATCAGACTAAAAAATAACGTAATTCAATCATAACAACTAGACAGCTTTAATAACAATAAAAAGTGGAATATAGAGAAAACTTTAGAGATATGTACAGCAGATAAGTGAAATTTTTCAGCGTCCCAAAATGTTAATTTTCGAGATAGCCAGCTTAATATCTTTTTCTTTTAGTTTTAGAAGTATTCATTATATTTTAGTTGCGTTATAAAATATTTTGCAAATATATGTTTAATAAAAAATAAAAAAAATATTGTTCCACGGTACACAGAACAAAATTTTGTTCGACTTCGCACATTGCAAGTTTTTATGACTTTTTTCCTGAAATATGAATAAAGGTAATTTGAAGTATCACTAAGTGGTAAAGTTTATTATTGATGATTGTCATTGTCTAAAGTGATTACTGAGAAACATTCTCAGGTATACGGCAATGACAGACTACTTATTTTCATATGAAATTTTGGTCCTAACAATTTTGACGGGGTCACAACTCAACTCAGTATGACCCTAGATCAGGAGTATCGGGTGAGGAAGGAACTGAGAAAATTATGTCAATTTGCTGGCGCAAATCTAAGTATTTTGAGGACATTTTTTACAAGTTCGCGAATTGCAGTTCTCATGATTTTTTTTTTCTGAATTATGGGTAACAGTAATATGGAGTATCACGAAGTGGTAAAGTTTTTCACTAACGAAAAAATGGACCAACTGGGATTCCTGAGAAACATTTCCAGGTATACCTCAATAACATATATTTTCATGTGAAATTTTGGTTAATTTTTATGGAGTTGAGACTCACTTTAGGATGACCCTATACCAGGAGTTCCGGTTGGCGAAGGAATTGGGGAAACTATTAAGTTTATTGAGAGTTTTTTACTGTCACATTTATGAATGAAAATCCCAGTGCTTGCTAAAGAAACTGGAGTATTCGAAACTACAGTTTTCAATATTGTGCATGAAGACTTAGAGATAAAAAAGTTTGTGTACGATAGATTCTTTAACTTCTTACACCAGAGTAGAAACTGGCAAGGAAAGAAATTACTTAAGAACATTTTTTTTAATGATAGTTGTTTTTCACTAATCGACACACGCGGCGAGAGTTGGATATTCTATTGACGTCTTTTCATGAAACAAGGATCGATGCAATGAAAACGAATATGTGAAAAAAATATCCACAGTTAATAGGAGCTTAGAGGAAAGGTGAATCAAGAGAATTCGTCCTAATTCATGGAGGGCCAAAACTTTGCATTGACACGACAACTTAATGATTCAGAAGGCTTACACAGTTCAAGCCATTACCGAAAGCTACTAATTCAAGTTACAACGTCCACCCTAGAGCCCTAATGTAGCACTGTACAGGGTGAGTCAACGATAGAGTAAAGTTCATTATCCCATTTGTTTCGGGAATGACGAAAAAATGTTAAATACAATAGTTTTAGGGAATGTTAAGAGGCACAGTTTAAAATTATTTTTGAGTGTACAGGGTACTTCAAAAAAGTGTGGCCGATATAACATATGTTTTTTTTAAACGGAACATCCTATTTTCTAATTCATTTTTAAATTCTGCGTAAAATTTTATAACTTTTTTATTAATAATATTATATACTTAAACCTAGTAGATTTTCTAATATTTCAATTTTTTTTTTTAAAAAAAATACTAGTTTTCAGTTTTGTAAAAAATTGCCAGTAGCGCCATTGTTTCTGAAAGTGGAATACTCATAATTGGTTCGAGCGGTCTATAGAGACGAAAAAAAAGATATATGTAAAGAAATTTGAGTTAGATGCCACAGGGTGTTCAAAATAAATTTATGCATTTCGACTATTTTAAATTGACAAATCTCACATTTTTTAATGTTATTATTTTTTCTGCTAGATTTTGCAAAACCCTACAACTTTTATTAAGTATGTCATATACCTATTTCTAATAGTTTTCGATTTATTTTGAATTTTTCAGTTTTCACTCTTGTTTTTAATACACTTACGCTATAGTGTAAACATAAACAAATAGTTAATAACAATTTTAATATAGTTTAACTTATCTAATGATTAATTATTATGACGTCATAAATGTTCAAAAATATGCCCGTCTACTTGAATACAGGTATAGTCGTTTCACTATATTTTCCTTCACTTTCCTTAGCATAAAGGGCGTTATTGTCCTGCACGCACCCAGTATCCTATTTCCCATATCTACTAGTGTTTTAGGGGTATTCACATAAACACAATCTGTAATGTAGCCCCACAAAAAGAAGTCTAAAGGTGTTAAGTCACATGATCGAGGGGGCCACTGAATGAATCTATAGGGATGGATCCTTTCAGTGGCACCCTCGATCATCGGTAGGGACCGGTGGTAATGAGCACGAGCTCCGTCTTGTTGAATCTACATTTGTTCACTTTCAAAGTTATCAACTTCTTCAAGAACCTGGGGTAATTCGTTTTGCAAAAAATTTAGATATATAAGCCCGTTAAAGCGATTCGCACAAAAAATATGGACCAATTAATCGAAAATTTAATATTCCACACCACACATTAAAGCGACCAATGGTTTTGATTTTGGACTTCCCGGACCCAAAATGGATTAAGTGTTGAATAATAATGCATATTATAGCTGTTAACTGCTCCATTACTGCGAAATGTAGCTTCATCAGAAAACATTATTTTGTATATAAGAAATTTGGATCGGTCTCTATTGCTCCATTCATGGTGGTACAAAAGTTTACTGGTCGTTCAAAATCACGGTCTTGAAGTTCTTGGTGTAGTTCCATATGAAAGGGATGATACTTGTATTTTCTCGTGGTGCGATTAGCGGTAGATTGGGAGGTGTCAGATAAGTCAGCTAGTTGACGGCTGTTGACCTGGGGATTATTTTTAACATGAAGTAAAATCTCCTTTTCTTTTTCCTCATTGGTAGCATTCTGGTTTACCACTTTCCGTTTCGTATACTCAACGCTACCACTACCATCAAACCGTTCCATTAAGCAATGAAAAGATTTTCCAGATGGTATACGTCTATTAGGATACTTCGCTCCGTAAAGCCTTACTGCCAAAAGGCAATTTTTTCCTGCCTCGCCCAGTATATAAACCATATCAATTAATTCATTTTTAGGAAAATCCATAACTATTACCTTTATACGTCACTTATTACATCAAATTAAACTATTTTTACTTGCTTAATAGACATGTCAAAATTTGACAATGCCTACATTGTTGCTTTGTCTTGGCAACTATGATGTTATAGCGTAAGTGTATTAAAAACAAGGGTAAAAATTGAAAAATTGAAAATAAATCGAAAACTATTAGAAACAGATATATGACATACCTAATAAAAGGAGGGTTTTGTAAAATCTATCAGAAAAAATAATAATATACAGGGTGTGCCATTTAAACAATTTGAGATTTTTCAATTTAAAATAGTCGAAATACATAAATTTATTTTAAACACCCTGTAGCATCTAACTCAAATTTCGTTACATATATCTTTTTTTTCATCTCTATAGAACGGTCGTACCAATTATGAGTATTCCACCTTCAAAAACAATGCTACTGGCAATTTTTTACAAAACTGAAAACTAGAATTATTTTTTTTTTTTTTAAATGAAATATTTCAAAAGTATAAAACATTATTAATAAAAAAGTTATAAAATTTTACGCAGAATTTAAAAATAAATTAGAAAATAGGATGTTCCATTTAAAAAACAGATAACATATGTTTTTTAAATGGAACATGGAACTTTTTTGAAGTACCTTGTATACTCAAAAATAATTTTAAACTGTGCACCTTAACATTTCCTAAAACTATTGTATTTAATATTTTTTCGTCATTCCCGGAACAGATGAGATAATGAACTTTACTCTACCGTTGACTCACCCTGTACAACTTTTTTTTGATCAACTGCATAAAGAAAGACTTTAACGGCTGAACATCTTCCATAGATGATTAGTTTAAAGTCGTTATAGCGTCGTTTCGGATGATCAAACAAAAGATTATTTTTGGATGGAACGAAACAACTCGAGAAACGCTAAGCTAATTAGTAGAATTTTTTTAATATTATAAATTTTCCTTCATAAATACGTCGATAACTTAGAAAACTTTGTAATAAAAATAAATAATAAAATCAAATAACATATTATTGACAATTTACTTTTAGTTTTATAAAACTATCATTAATATTCTATGGATTATAAAGTAATGAAACTTATATTTACCAGTTATATTCACATGAATTTTGCATCTAGTTACTATGAAAAGTTTAGAGAATTTCATTTCTTCTTTTTTTTTGATCGCGGATTAGAAATAGTCCGATATCTAACTTTTAATTTCCAACTAACATCCCTACGCACTGATGACGCACTTCGTGGTATTTAGTCTTCAAAACTATTTAATGGTCAAAATAAAAAACTTTCCAACGAGTAAATAAATATTTTCACCCATCTCTGCACTAAATGCTCCAACATTTTCCGGGAAATAGTCCAAATGAGAGAAAAAGAAATGTACTTTCATACTCATACGAAAATGCCAAACTAATTAATTTCAACGGACAATTTCTCCGAGAAGACATAAAATATCCGAAAAATTTAAAATGAATTTTGAAGGGAAATACTAGTTATTTCAGGTTCCGCAACGAGTTTTGTGCAGAAAAATGAATTCTCGGTGTAATATAATCCTAAATATAGCGAAAAACAGTATTTTTTTTTTTGCATTTTTAGGTTAGGATTTCCCGAATACCTGATGTGATGGAGCAATTCTGAGGTCGGATTCGGGTTGAGAGCACCGAAAACCTTTGAAAATTATAGTCTGGTCTCAGGGTTCGAAAAATGTAAAAATGTGTTAGTCTGTGTTATCATTCTTAATTCAGTCGTTATCTGCAAGCATTTCTTGGTCCTCGAAACGTTTCCGCGAAAATTTATTTATGCTGAAAATAAGTGCTCTATTAGTGTTTGAAAGTATTCAACTTCGTAATAGATTTAAAAGGTTATGTTTTAAGTGAGTTTGGTTAATTTCAAATTGCCCCATTTTTTTTTCAAAACATAGCATTTTAGGACTCTAGAAATTTTTTTATCCATAACTATGGACGAGTAAATCGGTTATCTATATTAGAAAATACTTTTCTCGCTTTTACATGCCGTTTTGTTTTAGTAGCTTTAGTTTTAACAATTATTTAAAACCAATAATTTTATTAAAATAGTTATTTCTCCATCGAAATTGAATAAAGGTGCCAAGTAAAAAAAATAATTATGTTAAGCAATGTTCGAACTGTTGGATTGATATAAAAATAGAATATATGGCGGACATTTTGATACAAATTTGTAATTATGCGTCAAGTGAAAGCAGTTTATTTAAACGCATATTAGGGTATTTCAAAAATAAATAGCCAGATGTATTGAACAAAAACGATCAATCTGCCTAAATAGCTGTCCAGATCTACACAGTTAATATCTGGGATAACCTACAAAAAATTTTAAAGAAGGTGGTTACAGGACTATCCGAAAAATGCAGCAATTATAGGAATTGATATCTGATTCAGAATTGATGTTTACTACTAAAATGAATTTAACGTCTTCCACTAGATGGGAAATTACTGCAGATTTAAAAGAGTTAATCAATTTTTGAGGAAGACTCAAACCAGAGATAGCTCACGTAATGTTTGTTGCAGCCCATTATACCGCATACAAAACAACATAATTCAAAGTATATGCAAGAACTCTATCCTAGTTACTTGTTTCTTCAGAAAGCGTAATCTTAATATTTTTTAAAGATGCCAAAAATAACAATAGGCTCTTATCAGAGCAAATGTTAACGATGGCGAGCATAAACATAGAGGGAGTGACGAGCAACGAACAGAAATTATTTTCAGAATTTTGAAACAAATCAACTGCAGTATGCTGAATGTGTCCAGGAGATACACAGAGATGTAAAAATACCTCGACCTAAGATACCTGGAGTGAAGCTGGCGATTGAAATCCCCCATACTAAGTAAAAAGGTACAATATTTGTAAAAGCAGCTCAAAGTGCAACTTCAGTGGATTCAACAAACGTGAACATTATCGAAATTGCACAACACACCCATAACACCAGTATACAAACTACCAACTCAAGAATTTGCTTTTACGGCCCCACGAAATGTGAACAAATATAATAAATCCTTTAAATTACATGATTTCGATAGCCACGGTATAGGATGGAGCTGTATTAACACCGACAGCAATGGAAAGCTGGTGGAGAAGTCAGCAGAGACGAACAATATCTCGCTGGTCCAAAACTGTCTCGTGTCCCCCTACGCAACAGGGGTGATTCAAGCCAGGGAAATCATGCAATGGTTAGGTTTTGGCATTAACAGAGTACATAGAAAGGGCTTTTAACGAGAGGAAGATTACCTGGGTAACTTTCGTGGACGTACCAGCGACGTATGATACGGTGAACCAGAGAAAACTTATAACCAAGGTTTACGAAATCGCTAAGGACTACGAGCTGACGAAGGAAATAGAATCAACCCTTTAGAATCGAAGATTCTATGTTAGTAAGGATGGCAAGAAGAGCAGGTGGAGACCCCAAAGAATCGGACTCCCATAAGGATGTGTCTTATCACCTATACTCTTTAATATTTATACCAACGACCAGCCCCTCCTTAACGATAGAGAACACTTCCTGTACGCCAACGACCTGGCCATTGCAACTCAAGAAAAACACTTCAAAGAGTCGAAGAAACATTAGAAAATACTCCAACATACTTGACGGCGTACTATAAAAATCAATCTTTGAAACCATATCCAGCCAAAATCCAGGTATGTGCCTTCCACCTAAACACAGCAGCAAAGAGGACGCTACAAATACATTAGGACGGAATCATCTTTGAACATAATGACGGTCCAACATACTTCGGTGTCGTCCTGGACTGATTACTGCCGTTCGGGCACCAAAAAGTTACAACCAGGAACCAAATCTCGAGAAAACTGGCGGGCAGCCAATCGGGACAAACTCCAGGGTGCTTCGAATGACAGATGAGGAGGTGTGCTTCTCCACAGGCGATTACGCCTGCCCTGTCTGGAACAGATCCCAGCATGTCAAAAAAAGCAAACGTGGCGCTAAACGAGACCTGTAGGCTTCTAACGGAATGCATAAAAGCCACTCCCTAGATCTCCTGTACAAGGTAGCCGGTTTTGAAGCTCCTTCGACATGCCACGTACTCTACGGACAGCCCCTAGACGCTTAAAATCCGGAAAAGGTTTTCTGAATACAGTACCAATAGAACCGCTTGACTTCTATCCACTTAGGCAGAAACCGGCACCTGGGCATACTATAGAGTGGAAGTCATGAAGAGCTCTCAACTGTCTACGAACAGGAGTAGCAAGAGTTAAGGTGAACCTGTCAAAATGGAGGATAACAGAGGGAACAAATACAAAATGTGATTGGGGAGAAACACAAACAACGGAACACCTCCTCTCCTGCAAGAACTGCCCCAATTGCTGCACCCTTCAAGATTTATGGCTCGTTAGACCCAACGCTATGGACGTGGTCCAGTATTGGGCTGACAAAATTTAGGTAGGACTAGGACACGAAAAAGTAAGTAAGGAGAATTGTATCAAGTAATTCATACTTGCCCTAAAATAAAACTACACGACCTACTAAACATCGTGTAACATGGATGTAGTAAATAAATTAAAACCTACCTCGGAACCGCTACTTTTGTATCTACCATCAGTATTTAAGCAATCGAAAAGATTCTTATGATAAAGCTTCCCACCACGATGTAATTGGATTTTAATTTAGAGTGATGACTTCTAATAATTAATAAATAACAAGAATTTCATTAAAATAGTATACTATTTACTTCACTCGCTAAATAGTAATCAGACCTGAGATTTTTAAAAGTTAGCATATAAGAAATTTTTTAACTCTAAACAATGAACACGCACATAATAACACAGGCCACAAAAATGTTTTTTAATGTGTCGAAGACTAGACCAGATCTCCTATATGTTTTCGAGGTCGCTGAAAACGAATTCAGTTTTACTTTTGCTATCACCTCTCATTTTTTTCCTAACCTCAAAAAACGCTATGTTACAGGTTTCGAAGACATGTGTAACCACAATACTCGGTGGAAACATAGATTTTATGTATCAGATGATCAAGACTATATGCCTGTGGGTTAGTAGACTTCCGCAAACTCAAACCATCCAACCCCATAACCCAAAATACCACGAACTGCAGAAAATGAATTAGTGCACTGTAATGATATCGATGATTTGATTGGAGGGAGGAAGAGTTAGGGATTCATGGATACGCCCTAACTCACAGTCTTAGCATGGCACTGGTCATGTAGTTATAGCAGTTTGCACGCCCCTAATTATGTGGTTATAGAAATCTGCACGCCTAGGGTTATGTGGTTATAGGAATATTAGGCAATTGAATTCAAGAGTATAGGATTAGGGGGTTATGGTATTATGAGGTTATGGGGTTTTATGAGTCTAATGGTTTGGCTCACTTGTTTTGTTATGTGATTCAACAGATCCACATTTTCCTCGAGTTCTGTGGTTATACGTGCCTTCATACCTTGGTTGATGGTGTTCTGCGTTTATTGAGTTATGGGGTTGGATGGTTTTGAGTTCATGGAATCTTACTAATTCACAGACATATAGCCTTAGTCAACTGATACACACACAACCTCTAAAATTGAGTTTTTTGAGGTTAGGAAAAAAATGAAAGGTGATAGCAAAACTAAAACTGAATTCGTTTTCAGCGACCCCGAAAATACATAAGAGACCTGGCCTAATCTTCAGCAAATGAAAAAATATTTTTGTGGTCCTGTGTAATTACAAATCGAATTTGACGAAAAGACATTTTTGGCTAAATTTTTAATATAATTATCCCTAGATGTGACGTAACGAAACCGAGAGTTTTGGAGTGTAAAAACTGTATTTCCTTATTACAATTTATTTTCTGTGTGTATCAGTATATGATGCTCATAATTTTAGGACCTCCAGACGCATTACCGTTTTATTTAGCTGAAAGAGGTTACGACATATGGTTGTTTAATGCACGAGGCACTGCTCATTCTAGAAAACATAGATCTCTTAATCCGAATAGAGACAGAAGAAAGTTTTGGGATTTTAGGTATGAATTTACACATAGAAAGAAGTTTATCTTGATGCAAATGGATTATATCCGGGTGACGTCATGTCATAAAGAAATAACCGGTCAAGTGCAAGTTGAACTTGCACAATCAGTGTTCCGTACGTTAATTGCTTTTCAAATAAAAATTTTTGCTACGGAGGAATAAAATGATTAGTGACTTCACAAAACACACCCAAAATGAGTTTTCAACAAAGTTTGTTTCCGATCTTTACTGAAAACTGATAACATTGAAATTTTTGTTTTTTTTAATATACCAGATAAATTATTAAAGGTAATGCTCTCGTGCTAATTTTCGTTCAATCTACACCCTGTGGAGAATATTCCAGAATTCTTTTAAAATTTCTTGTTGATTACTTTTCGAGATAAGGGCTATTTTTCACAATTTTTTAAAAATAATATAAAGACAAGTGTGCGCAAATTATACAATATATATATTTTTGAACTCGTATTTTTCCAAGCTTTGTCACCCCACTCGATGACCTAGTAATTTTTTTTTCTCACTTCCTATTTCATCCCCCAAAACTAACCCCTTAAGTCAAAATTTAACTTTCAAAACTATACGTCTCTGACGAGACCATCAATTCCTATATTAGTACCAAATCTCAACTTTCTGTATCAAATAGTTTCGGAGAAAATCGGGTGTCCTTAACAGTTTTCCATAAAAAAATTTAACGGCTTCAATTGCCAGCTGCGCGGTGGCCATAACGCATCTCTAAAACGGCTGATCATGCGATTACCGAACTTGGCGTGCAAAAGATCGGTTCTATCATGGCCGGTGTGGCATATTGCGCTATTTTACTGGAATCCTAACTCCTCCAGCTCCAAATTATCCAATTGAGGCCACAAAAAATCAATTATCATGTTTCTTACGGAACACTAAATATAATAAAGAATTTCTTTATCGTTGTTGACAGTTGGGTTACTTTTTGGGAGATGAAAGAAGCAATTAAGAGTTGTATGGAAAATTGCAATGCCGTTCTCCTATTGTTACGATTTAATACAATTTCTTTGTCCTATACGTAAGAAACTATCATCAAACTAATACGTAGGCTGAAAAGTTTTTGATCTGACACATAGATGACGCCCTTTTCAAAAAAATCCATATGAGTTTTAGGAAGTACCAATCGTCAAATGATATGAGTTAAAATCTCATGACATCTCGACGATTTACAGTGGTTTTAGTAACGCTACTTTTGATATTTTCAAAACAATGAAAAAAGCGAATTGCGTGTGTTGATTAAACAGTGTTTTTTCATTAGAATAAACAATGTTCAAGCAAAGCAATCGCTTGATAAGTATTACGGGGACTCTACCCCTGCAAAATTAGACATCAGTTACTGGTATGCTGAATTTAAACTTTGTTGTACAGACACAAATGATGCTGAACGCTCTTGACGCTCAAATGAGGTGGTTACACCGGAAAACATCAAAAAAATCCACAAAATTGTTTTGGATGACCGTAAAGGAAATTGCGTGAGATAGCTGATACCCTAAAGATGTCAAACGAACGTGTTAGTCATATTTCGCAAAAACATTGGGGTAAGAGAAATTTTTGTTCGAAAGGACAAAGAACAACAACGTGTTGATGATTCTGAGCCCTGTTTGGACCCGTTTAACGCAATAAAAAGGATTTTTTCATGTGCTGCGTGACAATGAGTGAAATATGGATCCACCACTATACATCGGAATCAAATCGGACAGCAGCAGGTGAAAGCCGCCCGAAGCGACTAAAGACACACTGGGAAGGGTTTGGCCTCTGTATTTTGGAATGCGCATGGAATAATTTTCATCGACTATGCTGAGAAGGAAAAAACCATCAATAGCGAATATTATATAAAGTTACTGGTGCGTTTGAAGGCAGAAATCACAAAGAAACGGCTCCAATTGAACAAGAAAAAAGTACTCTTTCATCAAGACAATGCACCGTGTCATAAGTCAATGGTTACGATGGTAAAATTGCATGAATTGAATTTCGAATTGCTTCTTCATCCATCGTATTCTCCAGATTTGACCCCCAACGACTATTATCTATGCGCAGACTTCAAAAAGGAAAGAGATTTGGCTCCAAGAGAGAGAGATTTTGGCAAAGACATATTCTTCTACAAGAAAGGTATAGAAATGCGAGATAAGCGTTGGACTAATTGTATCGCTCTTAAAGGAGACTACGTTCATGAATAAAATCTAATTTTGCAAAAAAAAAATGATTTAAGTATATAGACCAACTACATCACTAATAAACGAGTACGGTAACGTGATAAAAAAGTCTACTGGACGGCTTACTTAAGGAAAAGCCCTCTCTGGCTACATGATCAAAAGGAGAGCTCACTGCGGCTCTATGATGGGAAAAAAGCCTTTCCTACATTTCGGCTGCAAAAAGCCTATATTTATGCCATCCGGACCCCTAAAAATATTTTTCGCCCTTCCTTAAAATCACGTCTTCAAGATGGCTACTTCCTGGATACAAATCTTTAGCCAATTGGACGCATTCGATGCAAATTAAATAGGTCCAGTAGGTAACCCGCAATGCACACTGTAAAATAAACGGCTCAAAAATTCAAAACACTGTTTTAAAACTACACTGCTTAAAAGTTAGTAAGTAAGTAAAGTAAAGTAAAAAAATATAAATTATAAGTGGAAACAGTGTCGTAACGTGATGCTAAAATTTAGGAAAAAATGATTGTTACAACATTCCTTTAAGTTTGCATCAGATAAACTACGAAAACATAAACTTGAAAGTATTTCCATATATTTGTAATGCCTTTACACACTGTTTGATCGAACCAAGTTTGATGTAAAGTGATAGAAGCAATACTTTCTCGGAATCTATTAAGTTTAGATTAATAATATTCTTTACTACAACTTCTAATCGGCCAGTCTAATGTTTCCCATTGTAAATTCTTTGCCCTACTATTCCACTCACAGATATAACATGGGAATTTTGTATAGTCTTGCTGTTGACCAGGAAGCTTGCATATGATTTTTAAGTCACCACAAATTAGCCATTTGTGTTTTTTATTTTTTCTAAAACATTTTTTAAGTTAGCGTAAGTTGCTTTAAGATAGAGTGAATGTGCAATAGGTGTTGTTGCAATTTTGTTACCAATGAACAGCATTCAACTACTCAGTATATATCACCACTACACCAAACACTTTATTTTTGCACTCGACGCGCGTTTCGCTAACCATGTTAGCTTCATCAGGAGCGATGATTGACAAAAGCTAAACTACAAATCTACCCTATTTATACTTAACCCAACCCTTAAATTACTCAGGCGGAACTAATGGCATAGGCAAGGCCACCAGTTCCGGTCAAGTAACCAGTAGAGGGGACTGTAAGGAATAGGCCCTCTGTCTTTATTTAAATTACTTTTACAATACAGTGAAGAATTCGTTAGAATTCATTAATAAAACAAAAAATCTAGTTCTTAATGAAGGTGAAGTCTTAATTTCTTTTGATGTCAGTTCTTTGTTCCCAAGTGTGCCAATACCACAAACTTTACAATATCTCGAAGAATTACTTAGAATGAATGACTTTGAGGACGAAATTATGTATTTATTTTACTGTTTTCGAGGAACGTATTGGAAGAATAACCTTATCAATTTTTTATTTTAGCTGGCATGAAATAGGTGTTATCGACTTACCAACTACTATCAACTACATATTAGACAAGACTGGTAAAGACAAATTATTTTATGTAGGTCATTCCCAGGGTACTACCTCTATGTATGTGATGTTATCAGAAATACCAGAAATGAACGAAAAAATTAAAGTTGCTGCATTATTGGCTCCGGCAATAAAGTTAAACTATACACACTCTGGACTGATACAGATTAGTGTAAAGTTGTTTTTATTGTTTCAGGTATATTAAAGTAATTAATATTGAAACTAAGGTTTAAAAAAAAAATAATATTTTACACTAAAATAAGAGTGAATTGAAGAACCCTATTTTAAATATTTATTTATTTATCATACATGCCTTACAGGTTACAAGACCCAACTACAAGGCCGAAGATACAGATAAGAGCCACTATACATAGAAATGTAATACAATAATAGAGCAGATACAAATTCCAATCACAATAATAATAATAATAAAAACAATTAGATATGAAAACAATAAGAAAAGAAAGATAGAACAGCCCCTCAGTGTTGCAATATTTTACCTATCGTTAACATAGATGTGTTGAAAAAGTCGATGCTTATTTCTTGATTATACATACTACACATTGAAAAAAGTGGGGAAAATTTTAATATATTTGTTCTTGGAATAGGTAGATAAAAAGTGTTCTATTGTCTGCTAGTTATACGCGGCACACTAAAATTTATTCTTGACAGAATAGCGGGAGAATCTATATCATTATTTATAATTTTGAACAGAGTCGTCAGTAGCAGGTAACCACGACGAAGCTTTAATAACGAACAGTCGTTATCTGCAAGTAGTACCTCATGCGGAAACCCCTGTTGTGGATAGATACCATCTCGTTTAAAGCTAATATATTTTAAGAATTTGCGCTGGACCCTCTCCAGATTATCAGTATGGGTGTCATAGCCTGGAGACCAGACCGTAGTAGTGTATTCCAATTTAGAGCGAACATAACAAATATATAAAGTTTTAATTACGTCAGGATTATGAAAGTCACCGGTGCAGCGTGCAATAAAGCCATATGTTTTAAAAGCTTCAGAGATTATGGTGTTTATATGATCTGTAAAAGAAAGTCTTGGATCAAATGTTACGCCCAAGTCCCTGAAGACATTCACACGGGAGATATTACTGTTATCCAGCAAATAATTATGAATAATCGGTGAGATTTTATTTGAGAAAGACATGATGTTACATTTCTTAATGTTAAGCTGTAAATTGTTTGTTACGCACCATTGGCCAATTATCTGTAAGTCCTTCTGAAGATTTATGCAATCCCAAATACCTCTTACCCTGCTGCATAATTTTACATCATCGGCATAGAGTAAATAACCAACATCTAAACCCCTCCCAATATCATTTAAAAAGAGATTAAAAAACAGGGGTCCCAGTACAGATCCTTGGGGAACCTCAGAAGTAGCATCATAAGATCTTGATTTAGAGCCATAAATTTCCACATATTGCTTACGATTAGTAAGGTAAGAATGAATCAAAGACATCAATGAGTCTGAAAAACCAAAATATAATAGTTTATTAAGTAGGAGAGAAAAATCCAGCCGATCAAAGGCTTTGGTGAAATCTAAATAAATTATATCCATTTGGCAACCCTCGTCAATTGCCTCTGCTATTTCTTGAGTTATAGTAATTAAATTTGTAGATGTATTGTAATATTTAAAATAATTACAGAACACACACATACTTAAAAAGGTTACATCTGTAGTGTGATCTCCTTCAAAGTAGTTTCCTTCTGCTTGCACACACTTATCCCAACGCTCCTGCCATTGCTGGTAACTTTTCTGGAAGTCTTCTTCTGCAATGTTATCTAAGACTCTTGCACGCATTGAGGCCAGCAAAGCTCTAGACTTGATTCTTGGATGTTGTCAACAGATTATTATTATAAAGATATCAGACAGTATGAAATCTAAAAGTGAACCGAAATTCATAGTGTATGGGTAAGAAAAAATTTATCAAGTTTTATTTGCATAGAGTAATGTCTGAGGAAACTCTAAAGTCGTAAGAGGAATTCACAGGCTGGTATCCGAAAAGAAATTATTTTCGGGAATTTTTATTTACTTGCTCATACACAGTATGAATATTCGGATTGATGCGTCAAAAAGATTATGAGTTTTAATCGCAAAATGTAATAGATGGCATTGTATAGCCCTTCACGAAAAAAGCTTCTTCCTGGTATCCCCTGTAATTTGGTTCTGAAAAACAAAAGAGGCTAGGTTTTAAAATATAATATATTTAGTTGGACGTATTTCATTACAAATTAACAATTATTTTGGAAATGAAATGTGGAATTCGAGATATTTTTAAAGTGCAAAAATACACTTACCTAATTACTTACTTAATCCTTATGCCTTTCTACCCCTGTTAGAAGTGTAAGGCCCGTGGAGTTCAGTTATTCTATATCTGTCTTTTCCATATTTCTTTCTATAAACTTCATCATGTTTAAATTGCTGATTGCCTCTTTTGTTGCTTCTGTATTAGTTTCTTCTATTTGCATGAGTTCTGTATCTTGTTCCGGTATTATGTCTCTATGTTGTTTTTTGTATGCTTTTCCTTCTGATTTTTTGCATCCATTTCCTTTCCTCTCTGTTTCAGTGATTCCTACATTGTGTATTTGTTGTTCTTCTGTCAGTTCATCCTCTTTTCCATTTATACACCCATTATTCCGTGTTCTCAATCTAAAGACTCGATAATTATTTCCCATTTCTTTCTTCCTATCTGTTTCTTTGATTATCTTCCTATTTGTATTCAGTTTACTAGTCTTCCCTTCCGTATCCTTTATCTTCGCCAGGGTCGTCGTCAATCTACCAATCTCTCTTCTTGTTCTCAGTTTTTTGACTTGATGGTCGTAGTATTCTTTGTTTGTTTTTTCAGTTTTTCTTCCTCAATGTCCTCAAATTCTCTTCCTTCGATTATGATTTTTTGATATCCTATTTTCACCCTTTTTTCATCATTTCTCTCGTTCTCTGCTATATGCTTCAATTACTTTTGAATTTCGCGTTCATCTTTTGTTAAATTGTTGTTTATATAAACTCTCTCTTAGGTTTCTCAGTTTATTTTTTATTTTTCATTACAGCTTCCTTATCTCCTGTGTTTCCAGTCCCTCTCGTTTGCGATAGACAAAATAATTAAATAGATCGAAACACTACCGTAATAATGCTCGTTGGACGAGTTGACCATTGCGGGGCGTTCGATTCACGTGTACACACATCGCGGTCCGAAACTCAAACAACGAAAATACAATGGATATTAAATTAGAAACTTTTTTATAAGCTTAATTAAAGAGATATTTGCGTAGTTTAAGCACGTTAAGAAAAGAACGACCCGGTTTGAACTAGCATAGAAAACAGAGAAACCGTTTGAAAAACGATGCGCAAGACATTTTGAGATAATGCAATACTGACCACTATATTTTATTATTTGCAGAGATTATTTTCAATTTTTAATTGGTATGAGCTTATAATTCCAAATAGTCCAATGTTAAACGACATCCTAAAGTCATTTTGTAGAAGTAAGACAATGTCCGATTTATGTATGGATGCATTGTATATATTAGATGGGGTTGAAAACGGATATGTTAACAAGGTAACTGAATAAAATAAAATATGTTAACACGTCTCATATATGTGTAAAATCATAATAGAAATCATCTCTCGTAAATATTCATTAGAACTGTTAAAAGATGGTAGTAGTCTTCTTCTTCTTGTCTATCCAAGTTTGTCCCCTCCTGAACGTATATCTCGTCAAATCTCTTTATGCTTCCCTATCTTTTGTCGCGTTTCACCACTGCTTGCCTGCTACTACCCTTATATCATCGACCCATCGTTTCTGTCTACGTCCCACGCCTCTACCTGTTTCTCTGTGACCTTATATACCCATCTGAGGACACAGGAATTGTAGACTTTAGTGTTTAGGATTATGAGTATTGTAGTATTTTACAAGATACGTCCTGGTTTTCCAATAGGTACTAATACTAGCCTTATTCACCTGGTAATTTCTGCATGATGGTTCTCCTTTCCGATCTTAATAGTGTGAGTTATTTCCTATCTGTATATTAGTATCCTATTTCAGAATTTCTACAGTGATTTGATCTTCTCCAGGTTGTTTTTCATCTGATTCAGTGTAGCTTGTATTTCCTACTCTATAATACCCGGGAGTTCTTCGGATCCTACGTTCATAATGTTTATGTTTTCTTGTCGTCTATCTGACTGGAATGCGTATAATTTTGTGTAGAAGACTTCAACAGTTCCAATTATATCATTCTCGTATCTCATGGTGGTATTATTAATACTATATTGTGGACGCTTATAACCAGGCAAATGACCAAAGAGACTATTTTTTGGAACTTATTTTTAAATTTTAGTAATGTTAGCGACATGAGATTTGCAAACCAATATGCAACACGAACCACAGAATCAGAATTGATAGATTTCAGCCAGAAGTTTGGCAGTCTTGTTCCATACTTTCCGCTTTTGAACCTTAACGTAGATCGCCTACTACTAAGCAACAATTGTCTTTTCTGGTCCAAGCGGTCACCAAGCAACAACGTTCTTTATGCAAGGATATAACTTCACATTACGCTCAATTCCCAATCACAAACGTCGGCGAATGTGATTTTTTTCTGCAATGTTAGCTTGACACGATATGTGACCTAACCGTATATACTTACATAAACAAGGATACTAACTAGCCGACAATTAAACTCGGAACCTTATGCATAAAACATTGGAATTGTACTACCATACTCGGGCTAACACCAACGTCCGTGCCATATGAAAACTTTGTGCTCATTTTTCATGTTTACTAGAAGGTTTAAGTTACAGGATCTCTGCGATAATAATGGCTAACACTTAAATATGTCGCCAAAATGCTTATTTTAGTTATTCTTGCCTTCATGTTAGGCCATAAAAATTTAAAAATCGTCTCATAGCTCTAAGGTTAAAAAAAAATTGCGTAAAAATCTTAACGACTAAGGTATCCCGCAATGACAGAATTCCTTCCTCCCAATTTAGCTCTATTTTTAATAATTACATTTCTTATAGTCATTACTGCCACTTATGTTCGAATCATTCCCATCTGGATGTGCACTCAAACAAGTGCTGCATTTTGCTCAAGTCATAGTAACAGGTAAGAACGACATTTATATATATATATATATATATATATATATATATATATATATATATATATATATATATATATATATATATATATATGTTATAAAAATCTGCATACTGAAACCGATAAATTTTTGTATCAAAGGCAATTGCAGAAAAACAATGATAAAGGACGCACTTTTATATATGTATAAATATATATATATATATATATATATATATATATATATATATATATATATATATATATATATATATATATATTAATCAAATACCTTGATGTACCGTTAGGTGTCAACGTGTACACTTTCATGTTAAATAAATTTTATCTGAAAATTGTACACAAATTTTGCCCATTCCTTCTTGTTTTTTGCCCTTTCCTTTCCTTCCTTCCAGGTCGTTTTCCGTTCCTTCAGGTTTTCAGCTACTTCAGATTTTTGGCTGGTCTACCCCTTAGTCTTTTCTGCATCGTTCGGGTTTCCCATATTATTTTTGCTTGTTGACTCTCGTTCGTTCTCACTAAGTGGCCAAACCATCTCAGTTGGTTCCTTTGTAGCGTTGTCGTTAGCGGTTCTATCTGCAATTGTTCTCTCACCTCGGTGTTTCCAATTTTATCTCTTCTTGTTATGCCTATTACTGCTCTAAGATACTCCATCTCAATTGCTTGAAGCTTACTGCTCGTTCTTTTTGTGAGTACCCAGCTCTCGCTGCCACATATTAGGATAGATCTAAATATAGTTTTTTAAACCATCATTTTTCTATTTATGGAGACGTCTTTTTTACATATGAATATATTGTTGAGACTGAAGAATACTTTTAGTGCATTTTCTATTCTATTGTTTATTTCCGCATCGCTCTTTTCTGTTTTATGTATTTTCGTTCCTAGATATTTGAAAGACTCTACTTGTGCTATCTCTCTGCCGTCAATTTTTAATGTTATATTTTCTTTGCCTCTGCCTATTATCATTGTCTTTGTCTTGCCTATATTTATTCTTAGATTTCTTTTGTGCAGTGCTGCCTTCCATACTTCTATATTGTATTGTAACTCCCTCCGGTTCTTGGCGGAGTTTACCAGATAATCTGCATTGGCGCTTTCAGTCAGTCCGTATCATATTTTTATAGCCGACCCTGTATTTTTTTACTTTCGTTTTTACTTCTTTTATTACATCGTCCATCATTATATTGAACAAGGTTGGGCTTAAAACTCCCCCTTGTCTAAGTCCCTCTTTTGTTGTAAACTCTTCGGACACATATTTTAACGTTCTTACATAACATGTTGTAATCTGGTATAGACTTTGAACGGCTCTACATAACTGCGTGTTTATTGCTCTTGCTATTAAGCTTTCCCATATAAGTTGTCTTGGAACATTATCAAAAGCTTTTTCAAAATCATAGAAACGCAACGTATATTCTGTTATTCTTACTTTTTTCTATTAAATTCGTAATAGTAAAGATATTATCCTGTACTCCTCTTCCTGAATGCACTTTGGAATCCTTCTAATTAAGGTTATATAATTTTTTGGACTCTTCTTTCCAAGATTTGCTCATACATTTTGGTTACTGTACTTCTATAAGCAATGAGAAAATTAACACTGAAATTTTATGATTTAATTAGATGATGATAAATTTAATTCGGATTTTAGCAGCTTAAATTGTCCTTGTAAGTTTTATATTCTCTTTTATAACAAATTTTTTAAAAATGTAATATTTCTCGGGTAAAAAAGCATCTGAATTTGCAGAAGCAAACCATATTTAAAGTACACTGCTTTTAAACGATTATTTATTAAAGAAAATATTAAGCACTAACTAAGGTTAAATTTTCCACAGACACCAATAATCATTATATTTTTAAACATGCATACTTAGCATACTTACCTTTGCTACAAAAATGAAATGAACTCATGTCGCTTTTACATATTTTTTTTTACAATTCAAGAGATAACTAAAACAGTTTACACTGTACAGGGTGAGGCAAGGATAGGGTAAAGTTATTATTTCATGTGTTTTGGGAATGACGAAAAAAATGTTAAATACAATAGTTTTAGGAAATATTAAGGTGCACAGTTTAAAATCATTCTTGAGTATACAGGGTACTTCAAGAAAGTGTGGCCGATATGTTTTTTTTTTAAATGGAACATCTCATTTTCTAATTTATTTTTAAATTCAGCATAAAATTTTATAACTTTTTTACTAATAGTGTTATATACCTAAACCTAGTAGTTTTTCTAATATATCATTTTCTTTTTAAAAATACAAGTTTTCTGTTTTGTAAAAAATTGCCAGTAGCGCCATTGTTTCTGAAGCTGAAATACTCATAATTTGTACGAGCGTTCTATAGAGATGAGTAATAGATTTATGCAAAGAAATTTGAGTTAGATGCTACAGGGTGTTCAAAATAAATTTATACATTTCGACTATTTTAAATTGAAAAATCTCAAATTAAATGGCACACCCTGTATATTATTATTTTTCTGATAGATTTTCCGAGGAAGGAATTGTTACTAACAATTACTGCTGGGCAGGTCGACCCTTGTACTGCAATAAGTACTTCAGGTATTGTTCCCTTGTTTGTCAATTCTATTTCGGCTGATCAGCCGTGATTCGACGAAATGAGTCTTGAGGTGGATTGACAAATGAGGGAACAGTGGTTACTGCTGAATTATGGATTTTGTTCATTTTTGGTAAATGATATAGATTTTTAAAACTAGGTAAGAAACCTAACGTGTATGCTGCCTAGCGATACAAAGCAGAGATAAATTTTGTTAAAATATTGATTTTAGGTGAAGTGAAACTATATGATTTTGGTAAGAAAAAAAATTTGAAAATATACAATAGTACGAAACCTCCATTTTATAATTCGTCTAACATCGTCGCTCCAATAGGACTTTTTTACAGTACAGAAGATCCATTTGCCAACACCAAGGTAAGAAAATGTATATCAAGAAAAATAATATCTTATTATTTTTAAAATTAATTTATTAATAATACTGTATCTTTGAGAAAAAAATATTATTTCACATTGAAACTACAGCTTTTAATTTTTATAAGTACGACATTATTTGAAAGATTATATAATTTGTAAATATAAGAAGGAATAGTAATATCGATATAATACCATTGATTTAAAAGTATGCGAGGTGATTTTAACAATTATACCTAAATGTTTTGAACAGAGAATAATAGTAATTCAAACGAATTTTAAAATTTTAACACGATATAATTAGGAATAAAAACACAAAAAGACATGACCTTATCATTGAGCAAATTGGCAGCAGGCACAGCGCTGAGATATTCCTTACGCTACGCGACCAATAAACTACCTGTTTTGTAAAGGACTTCTCTTAATAATTTCTGTCACTTTAGCTTTGACTATTAGGTTTGTACAGAATTATCCGGTATTTTTAACAACAATATTTATTATGAAAAACAAAACATTGAAATCTATTCAAAACATTTTAATAGCTCGTTATAGAGCTTATCTACCATCTACCGAATAACTGCCTACCATTAGCTTGACAGACGATCAATTCCATCGGCAAAGAAATGCCGGTCGTTCGAGGCTATTGATGTTTTGTCATTGGTCACCAACTGATCTAAATCTCCTTAGATTTTTTCTCTGTCACCGAGCGGTTGATATGGTAATCTGTAGGAACTTAGGTTGGAGAGTAAGATAAAGAAACAAATCTCATTTTATATCGGTGATGGATTCGACTACACAATGCTCAATATGAGGATGCTTCATTGGATAATGTAAGACGATCCAGTTCTTTTGACATTGATGGCTTCATGAATGCTACAAAGCAGGAACAAATATAACTCGGTATTGATGTTAAATTGTTTTTTACTATTTTTCCGTGGAATTCGCCATTCCTGATGCTGAAGAGTATTTCTGAATGAATGAATTTAATTTCTGCCATTTTGTCTCTCACAATGATCGGACACCTTTTATGATACTTCTCGATACTTGGCTCGGAGTTTCTTTCTTCGGTCTTTGAATAGTAGCTAAAAAAAAGTACCTATCAAATATTCAAATTCGGCCGTACTTGTTGTAATTTGCGCTCTAACGCGGTACCCATCCGGCAAATTTCTATACCTCCTTGAGTTTTTGACTGCAAATAATTATGGAATAGTATGTGTTCTCGGCCAGCGTTTAAAATGTCATGCTTTCAAAATCTCTGGTCGTCAAAAATTGATTTGAAACCATCAATTCACTCCTGACTTAGACCTTTCTTTCATCAAAAAGTTAATAAAAAAGGATACTTGTAATGTACAATATAAATGGGAGAAATTACAGAATATATATAATAATCCCGTTTATAGCGTTTTCCGCCTTTGGATTCCTAATCGGCAATTATTTCTATCCCCCCAGTCATCTTTTAGGAGATTCCTTGCAGACATTGCCCTTGTTATTCCCCGCAGCCATGTTGTGGATGGTCGTCCTCTTTTCCTTTTTTCTGTATGGATCCACTCCAAAATCTTTTTTGGTAATCTTTCCCTTGGCATTCCTTTTACATGTCCATACCAAGCTAGTTGTTGCCTTTCGATATCGTCAATTATTATTATGCGTTCCACCTTCATTAAATTTCTTACGCCCTCATTTCTAACATGCTCGAGTCTAGATTTACCTGCAGATCTTCTCCAGAAATGCATTTCCACTGCAAGTAGGCTGTCTTTTTGTTTATTTGTGAGCTGCCATAGTTTCGAGCTATAAGTCAGTGTCAGCATAAGTGTGGGGTCAGAGTTATAGATTTTCTTTTTTGTCTCCGCTCTAATATTTTCTTGCCATAGTATTGAGTTCAATGCCCCAATACCTTTTTTTCCTTTTGTTATTCTGTCTTGTATGGTTTCGTTGTTTCGGCCAGTCTTGGTGAGTCTCGTGCGCATATATACGTATTCTTCACATCACTTGATAGTTTCATTTTTTAGAATCAGATCTCCTGGTAACGGTTCTTGTCCAATGCCTTAATATTGTGTCTTCTCTGAATTTATTTTTAATACCCATTTCCTGTATTCTTCGAATAGTTTTCGGGACATGTATTCCAGGTCTTCTTTATCTTGAGCCACCACCACCTGATCATCTGCGTAATGTAATGTGTATAGGGTTGTGTCCTCTATTGCTATTCCCATGCCATTACACTTCCGTTTCCACATTCTCAGAGCTTCATCGATGAATTGAATAGGGTGGGTGACAAAGAACATCCCTAGCGTAGACCTTTAGTTACATTGAAGCCCTTGGAAAGCTTATTTCCTACTTTTATTCTAGATGTTGTGTTTCTATAGAATTCTTTAATGGCATCCGTAATAGTCATATTAATATTAGATTTTTCTAGGACTTCCCATGGTTTAACAATAGGGACCGTATCATATGCTTTCATCAGATCTACTAAGAGTAGACCTACATCTTGTGATCGTATTGTTCTTTTTTCGATGATTTGTGTTAAACAAAAAATATTGTCAATTGTTGATCGACCTGGTCTAAAACCGTTTTGCTCTTCAGACTCGTCGAGATGATACTCATCACATATGAGACCTTTTTCCATAGAGTCGGCTTAATGTACTTGTCACCGTTATGCCTCGATAGTTCTTTTTGTTGCCCCTTTTATGTATAGATGTAATCCAGCCTTCTTGCCAGCATTATGGAATTGGTTCCCGATTTAAACATCGGTTAAAAATTGCTGTTAAGATCTTGAATAGTTTTTCAGTTCCATTCTTTATTAGTTCTGCAGGAATACCTTCCGGGCTTGCGGCCCGATTATTTTTTAGAAAATATACGGCTTTCTTTGTCCTGTCTATATCAAGAGCTATGGGTTCTCCAACAATTCGAATTTTCTTGGGGGATTTGTTTATATATTCAGATCTTTGCTCCACTAGGAGTGATTTATAGTGTTCCTCCCATTGTTGGGCTGTAATTGAGTTTATATTTATTTCATCTCCCGTTTGTGTCCTTAGATTTTTAATAAAACTTCACGATTCTTTAGATTTACGTCCACCTCTGTATCCATTTAATTCTTGGCATTTGTTTTCCCAACTTTGATTTTTTTGCTTGAACTACAGCTTGTTTGAATATTGACATAGCTTCTTTGTATTCCTGTCTGTTTTCATGCCTCTTTGTACTCATTCATTTTTAATAGAGCGTTTGCTTTTTGTTCTTAAGTTGTTGTAGTTGATCGTTCCACCAGTACTTCCTAGATTTGTGATATGTTTCTTCAATTTTTAAGGATTCTTTGGCTGCCTGGTGTATTCCATCTATTCTCATAAACATGTAGTAATTTTTGATCAAGTCTATTTTTACAGAATACTATGCCTTATAAAATTGCTTTACAAATTTCTTTAAATTTCAAATGGGAAACGAATCTAATCATCTCCTTTAATTATCAAATACTCTCATTACCTTGACAGCTAATCCCTAGAAAGTAGTTTTATGATTTGATAGTAAATCAGATTGCTTCCAATCAGAGTCTATGATTTAAATTAAAATCTAAAATAGTTTCCATGTTATAGTGAGATTATCATCATCATCATTAGCTTATTCCATCCATAAACGACTGTAAGCCTCTTCAAGTTGTCTCCAATGAGTTTTGTTATTTGCTATTTGCATCCAATCGTGTCCTGTTAATCTTTTTATGTCGTCCGTCCATCTTGTCTGTGGTCTATCTCTGCATTTTTTGTATTCTCCAGGCCTCCATTCAACTATACAGCGTGTCACATTTGATCTTCTTCTTATCTCGATGTTAGGAATACAATCTTGGAGTCTCTCCATTGCTCTTTGGGTTACCTGGAGTTTATTTATTATACTTTTATTTAAAGCCCACGTTTCAGTGCCATATGTTAATACCGGCAGCACATATTGATCGAATACTCTGGCTTTTATTGTATTTGGGTTGTCTAATTTAAACGTAGATTGTAATCTTCCGAACGCAGACCAGACTAACGAGACTCTTCTGTCCAAATCAGGCTTTAAATTATTTTTTGGTATTTTTATTTTTTTGTCCTAAATATATGAAAGTTTGTACCTTTCCTATTCTTCTATTAATAATTTCTGGCTATTATTTTCACTTTCGTTGTTCAAATATTTAGATTTGGTAAAATTTATTTTTTGATCTATTTCTCGAGACTTTTTATTTAATTCTATCAGCATTTCTTGTAATTCTTCTTTTGTGTTAGTAATCAAAGTGACATCATCTGCTAACCTTAAGTGATTTCGTCCACCGTCCATTACTATTTCTGTATTTTCTCACTTTAACGATTTGAATATGTCTTCTAGAGTCAACATGAACAGCTTTGGGGATATCTAGTCGCCTTGTCTAATTCCTCTTTTAATTTTGGTTTTATTTTTTTTTTTTCCATCAAGCATTATTTGTGATGGCATTTTTTTTATATGTATTCAAAAAAAAATGTGCATCTTCCATCGACTCTGCTGTTACTTAAGGCGTTAAGGACTGCCCATATCTCAACTGAATCAAATCTTTTTTCGTAGTCAGCTACTGCTATCCACAATGTTACCTTATATTCGTTTGCTTTTTCCACTAGTAATCTAGTTCTTTGAAGATGGTGTATTCCCGTCTAAATTCCGCTTATTCACGTGGGTGATAACTGTCTAATTTATATGTTATGATTCAAGTCAAGATTTTATATAGTATCGATAGCAGGCTGATCAGTCTGTAATTCTCTAATTTAAATTTGTTCCCCTTTTTAAAAATAAGCACAATCAAAGCGTTTACCTAAGGTATTGGTATTTTACTTTCTATTAGACACCTGTTAAACAGAGCTTGAAGAGATTGTATTATTGGTTCTCCTCCAGACTTTATTATTTCTATAGTTAATTCGTCGCCCCTGGTTCTTTGTTGTTCGGCATATGTTGTAGGACGTTCATTATTTCATCAGTTGTTACATCGGGAATTTCTTAAGATCCCACATTTCTTACCATCACTCTATTTCCTTCTTCTTTCCCTGGTGGTGGCGATATTTTCTTATCATAGTGTCTGATAATATTTCTCTGTAGCTTCCCTTATCTCTTTGATTTGTGCAATCTCTTGGTTATCATTATTTATAAGTTTTATTATGTTGAGATGGTATTACAGAAATAAATTAAATAATGTCAGTAACCATTGGTAAAACGTTCCAAAACAGTTAAGACAAAAACAATTAGAAACTATCTGTACTGTTCATGTAATTGTTTTATTCATCCTAAAAATTTTGGCAATTATTCATGTGTTTATATATGTAAACGGGGGTCCTACAGCCTTGGCCGCTTCCCGCACTTCATACGCCATCTCTCTCTGTCCCACCATTCGTTTTCTTTTAAATCTCTGGAACTCATTGCCTTCTCAATATTTTCTCTCCATGTCGTTCTTAATTTTCTCTTTCTGTAGTTTTTCTATTCGATCTATCACTGTCTCTGTCATCTTTGCTCTCTGTCTGATTTCTTCATTACGTATATGATCTAATCTTGACACTCCACTGGATCGTTGCAGGTAGTCCATTTCAGCTGCTTTTAATCTATCTCTATCTCGAGTATTCATTTGCCAACATTCTAAGCCGTAAGTCAGTATAGGTTCAACGATTACCTTATATATCATTGTTTTCGTGTTTAATGTAATCTTCGGTGAGTTTAGAATTTGTATACATTTTCTTCCCTGTAATAATCTGTTCTGAATATCTGTCTGTGTTACTCTTTTCTGATGTTATGTTTCCTAAGTATTTAAATTCTTGGCAACCTTGCATTGTTCCTTGTGGACGCTGGAGATGGCTGGCCTCACCATATATGTACATATATATATATATATATATATATATATATATATATATATATATATATATATATATATAGATATGTATATATATATATATATATATATATATATATATATATATATATATATATATATATATATATATATATATATATATATATATATACTGTCTAGCTTATAAAATAATTTAAGAAAATATAAAAAGTAATACAATTACAGTAACACTTTTCTACTGCATAAAACTGATAATTATTAAAGTGAACCCAAAGTGTCATAGTCAGAAAAGACATTTTTATAGATGACTGTCGAATTGAAGAAAGAATTGCCAAATGTTGTATTAGACTATGAAATTACGGTTCCTGGATTTGGTCACTTGGATTGTATAATTGCAAACAATGCTAAAGAGGTTGTAAATGACGTACTATACAAGCTTTTTCAAGAATATGAGGATTCCTAAATAATTGTATCTTTCTTTTGTATAAGAATAATGGTTAAATCTTTTCAAATTTTGTTCAATTGTAATTGCAATAAATAAATATAGATTAATTAATAAAAAAAAAAATTTAAATCCTTTGTTTTATTAGAATGATTTTTTTCATTTTTATATTTAAATGTCATAGGATACATTGTTAAAGATTACATCAGTTAAGGCTCCAGGATATTTAGGTAGTATGTTAGATCTTTTTATTATTTTAATACATTTTTATAATCTTATAATATTGTAATTACTAGAGCACACACATTACCTAGGGTACCATACATACCAAAACTGGTCTCGATTTACACAGCGGTTTAAAAAGGTGTTATTTCAGTTCATTTAGCTGTATATTTATGAAGCTTACAGAGCATGGGCAAAAGAGGCATTTTCTTTTTACAGAATAATAAATAAAATAAATCTAAACTAATCTAAAAGTTGGTCTGAAACAAGTAAGAGGTAATAAGGTAAGTAATTATTTTCATTTTCCAGCATATTTTCCTTTAAGGCTAATACACAAATTCCATTGAAGCTCTAGTACCATTATCCCTACCATGTATTCTGGTAAGATCTGACAAATACTTTTCTTCAGCTGTAATTATTTCTTGATTCGTAAAAAACCGCTGTCCAGTGATAAATTTCTTGGGTTTTGAGAAAATGTGAAAGCTAGAGGGACCCAAATTTTAAGCATAGGTGGACGTTTCAATTCAAGCCTCATTCATAAAAATAAAACAACGTACAAAGTCAGTTCTTGAAAGACACTACAAGCACGACTCAGAGGTTTTCATGAGAATAAATTTTTGATTTGCTGGCAGCAAGTGCTTAGCTTATGGTATACACGTACAATTCTTTATGCGAAACATAATCTTAAATTGCCTAAGGTCTCAGATATTTCACGCGTTTAAAACGTTCAATGATTTTTAATGTTCTTACACTTCTTGGAAGTTCTTCACTTGCATCATCTTCTAGGCTCTTATGATCACGTTTAAGAGGGGATGCCGAGCGCATTTTTAGGGCATTTTTAAAGTGAATTACAGAAATGAAGCAAAATATTAAAAGTTTCTGAAGGCGATTTGAACACTAACAACCACGAAAGTGTGCGAAAGTTATTGTGAGGAAAAAATACCTCGTAAAGAAAATCTGCCAAAATCCCCTAAAAGAGCAAAGTTTCATTTTTTATTAAGAGCATTCATTGCCAATTTTTATGCAATATAAATAACTTTCACACACTCTCACTTTCATATAGAATTTAAATTAATAAGAACATTAAATTTAATAATAAATATGGTCAAGATTTACACCAAAATGTTTTCGAACGATATTAGTGTCTAAAATCGACTAAATATTTTTTGTTTCTTTTTACTCTCAGCTCTTATCTTTTAGTAGAAACTTGTTCAGGGTGCTCTTAGGTTAGTTAGTTACCTTTAAGGGTAAGATAAGTGTAAATAATACAAATTTTTTCTAAGAGCACTGGGTCGCTAGATTCCTACTCATGCCAACACATATTTTGAAGTAAGGTGTAGAAAATTATATAAAACCTTGACGTTTTATCAATGCCAATAGAAAAACATCAATCACGTGAATGTGTAAAAGTTATTTTAATATAATTTAAAAATATTCACTGAGAAAAACGCAAACTTTGATAGTTTATTAAAAATGTCCATTTTCACTTTTCTACTTCCCTTGCTAAAGAGTATTTATGAAAAAAATAACTTTACGAAATGTTTGCATTTCTTCATGTTTTAAGATGCCCAGATCACGAAAAAAATCGTCCGGCATTCCCGTCTGTCTGTCGGTCTCTCTCTACCTGTCTCTTGGCACGATAATAATAAAGATACGATTTCAGATTTGATACACATGTAACACTCAAGGTACGGATGAAACATGTAGTTTTCAGGCAATATCGCTAAAGGAAATGAGGATGACAGGAGTGCGGTCGACTAATTTTTGTAATTTTTTATATGATTGTTAGGGTTGTTCTTGATTTTCAGTTTATATCATGGACAAATACTAAGCATAATTATAATTGATCGATTTGTATCAATGTACCGGATTTAATATTTGCGGTACTACAAAAAACGGTACGTTACCAAAATATGACTCATATGTTTTTACGCTAGATATTCTACGCATGTCGCCCAGACCACAGTTTTACTTCTAGCTTATGTAGAGAATTAAAAAAAATATATATTTCCTTTCTATAATAAAAATGAATTCCTGAAAGTCTAAGCCGAAATATATATATATATATAAATATATATATATATATATATATATATATATATATATATATATATATATATATATATATATGCATATAAATATATATATATATATATATATATATATATATATATATATATATATATATTTTATGGGTCTAGCACGTGTGCTGCAGGGAAGTCCCTAAAGCGCTCCAGGAGCGGCACGAGTGCGGAAAAAGCGATTCACGTTGTTCTTGAATCGCTGTAAATTGTACTCGGTGGGAAACACAGCGCTGGGCAAATTATTCCAAAGGGATGACGTTCTCCATATAAAAGATTGCTTGAAAAGCGTTGTACGCGGAGTAACAAGCTGAACCTCATACGGATGCGAAGCACCAGCGCGACGTGTATTTCTAACATGCACCGCTTTGGGAGGAATTAAGCGGGCTACATCCTTCGAACACTTTCCATGAAAATACTTGTAGAACAGACTCAAGTCGCCAACCGTTCTTCGATGTTCCAGCGAATCAAGGCCGCCGGTCAATTCCGGGTCTCCAATCAGACGGACCGCTCTTCTCTGAACAGAATCCAACAAATGCAGTGTATGTTTGGGAGCGGAGCCCCAAACGTGGGAGCAGTATTCCATAGTTGGTCGAATTTGGGCTTTGTAAAGAATTAACAGTTGCTGTGGGGTGTAAAGCTTTCTGGTTCTAAATAATATTCCCAACTTTTGAGGAGCTCTCCTTGCTATGCCTGCAACATGTTCATGCCAAGACATATTTGCTCCCAAACTAACGCCCAACAAATTGAGCGACGATGCTAGGGGAATGGAGTGCCCCGACATAACTATGTCGGGTTCAGCAACGTTAACTTTTTTAGAAAAAACTGCCGCTTGGGTTTTTGTAGCGTTAAATTCCACTTGGTTACTGTCACCCCAAGATAGAATTTCTTCCAGGTCTTTGTTAAGTTGAACGACCTCCTGCTGTCTGCGGATACTCGCCTGAGCAGCCGATGTCCGAGCGTTCAAGGTGAATGAAGTACTGTCATCTGCAAAGCTATAGACTGGATTCCCGATCTTTTCCAGCAGATCGTTAATGTAAATGAGAAAGAGAGTAGGAGACAGTATGGAGCCCTGGGGCACACCGGCGTTGATAGTGAGGGTGTTAGAAAGAAATCCGTCGACCGCCACTCGTAAAGAACGCTCTCTGAGGAAACATGAGAGCCACAAACAGAACCTTTCAGACATACCATAAGAGCGTAACTTAGCCAACAGTCCATCGTGCCAAACACGGTCGAATGCCTTGGATATGTCAAGAGTAACCGCTCGAGATTCTCCAAAATGTTCAATTGCGTTGTTCCAAACATGTGTTACATATAAATATATAATATAGTAAACTGGGACACTAGTAGCAAAATTAATGGTGTAACTGGGACACTAGTAGCGTGTGTTGCCTCCTCTACTTCGGATGACAGCGTTTATGCGCCTAGGCATGCTTTTAATTAAATTTTGGATAAAATCTTGAGGAATTTGCTCCCATTATGTGATAACTGCATTTTCAAGTTCCCTCAGGTTTCTAGGTGCAGGTATATGACGTTTCAGATTTTTCTTAAGGTGATCCCATACATGTTCTATCGGATTCAGATCCGGGCTTTTTGGTGGCCATTGCATAATCGGTATATCAACTTGATTAAGATAATCGAGTACGTCCCTAACCACGTGAGGTCGAGCGTTGTCTTGCATAAACAGGAAATTGGGCCCCACAAAATGATCGAAAGGCATCACATGTTCTATTACAATATTCTCAAGATAGTAGTCAGCATTCATGGATCTCGTACGGACAGGAACTAACTCTGTGCGAGCATTAAAGCAGATGCCACCCCAGAACATAACAGAGCCACCGCCGAATGGAATCCTTGAGATATTGCAAGGAGCAAACCTCTCTCTTGGTCTTCGCCATACTCGCTCACGACCATCTGGATGTTTTAGACTAACCCTAGTTTCATCTGTGAAGAAAACTTGTTTCCAATCATCCACAGACCAGTTTTCGTGATTTCGAGCAAAACGTAACCTGGCAACTCTGTTCTCTCTAGTAAGCAAGGGCGCAGTGGCTGGTCTCCTAGTGCTTAATCCAGCTTCATTTAACCGTCTTCTAACTGTTTTAGCAGAAATTGTGACATTGCGAACAGCTTCGAGTTCATTTCTTATTATAGAACTAGTGACAGTCCTGTTTCTTAAAGCATATTGTCTTATAAAACGTTCATCTAGGTCGCTAATGCATCGTTTTCGCCCTTGCCCTAGCCTTCTAAAATAAGTTCCTACTTCATTCAAGCGTCTTACCATACGACTTATTGTGGAACGATGTTTGCCTAACAAATTGGCATCATAACTCTGACAATATACCTCGTCTAATAAAACTGAGGCTCGCACTACCTTGTATTCAGTTAAATTTCTTTTTCGATTCATTTTTCTAATTCTTCGGGGTCAAAAATAAAACAGTCTACCACAAAAACGTATTACTTTAAAAAGGGAACAATTTATAAGCTTACTTTTAAAAAAAATCTATCGCATTATTACAGAAAATTGTTTATCTTCTAAACAATTCTTTAAACAAACAAAACTTTAAATCTAAACGAATTGTTTTGATTTCTGTCATGAACAACGAAACAAAATATGCATAGCCTACTCTTCAAATACTCGATAAACTTTAAAACTGACATAAGAAAAAGATAAATTAATTTTCAGATTGTTGCGTTAATTATATATATATATATATATATATATATATATATATATATATATATATATATATATATATATATATATATATATTTTATATGCATATATATATATATATATATATATATATATATATATATATATATATATTTATATATATATATATATATATATATATATATATATATATATATATATATATATATATATATATATATATATATATATATATATGTATGTATATATATACATATATATATATATACATATATATATATATATATATATATATATATATATATATATATATATATATATGTGTGTGTGTGTGTGTGTGTGTGTATATATAATTTAGATGGATGACACAAGATAGTATAGGTGCAGATTTAGTAGTAGAACCATAATTTTTATTGATGAATTTAATAAGTCGTTTGGAAATAGAAAACGTTAATTTATACTAT
Organism: Pachyrhynchus sulphureomaculatus; assembly: GCA_019049505.1. Classification (NCBI taxonomy): domain Eukaryota; kingdom Metazoa; phylum Arthropoda; class Insecta; order Coleoptera; family Curculionidae; genus Pachyrhynchus; species Pachyrhynchus sulphureomaculatus. The sequence continues at coordinate 55,209,836 of CM032446.1, forward strand.
TAATATTATAATAACCGATTGTATATACTACTGTCATTTTTTGTAAAAGTCCTATTTTATAAAAAACAAACTATTATGTTGTGGCCACGAAGAACAAATTAAACTGAAAATTTTCTTGTCAGGCGGTAGTACACATTTAAAAACAAAAGTATCTCAGGGAATTAAAAAAATTCATTTACCTACTCAATGTAGAGTCCAAAGCAACCATATGCAGAGTTTTTCTGTTCTGTTCAACATAAAAAATCTTCAATCAGTTCTGACAAAATTGTGGATGAAGACTATGTGCCATGTATTATGTTTACTAAAAAGATTTGAGAAAGTCCTGAGAAATAGCAAATTAATAGTTATATGGATGATATAGAACACAACAGTTACTAAAGCTACTATTTATTTACAAATATACGTTTATAAATTGTGCCTCAATAAAACAAAATTATTTTTATTGAATTAAATGGAAAAATTCTTTTATGTGGAGGCTTGAGAATACCTTTTCAAGAAATCATATACGGGGTGTACCTAATAATGAGTCATCGTGTTATTACAAAATTATAGAATGGATTTACAAATTCATTTACTAGGTGTCCATTCGCATCTAGAGCAGAGAAATTTGCTAATTTAAAAGATTTAAATCGCGTGGATCGTATATTATAATAAGTAACATATGCTCCGATAAGTCTATATTTACCAGGGTACATATTGGACTGGCAAATATAGTAATACACAATGAACGTTCATGGAATATATTATTCAAGATACATCTTGTTGTGGGCAAAGCCTTGAATAGGGGCTGCAATAATAAAACAAACCTAATGGCTAATCACATACAAAATTTTTATTTATATTATAGAGAATGTTAAATTTTAAAACGCTGCAAGACAAAAACTAATTGGGATTAACTAGACGCAGTAAATTGCACGAAGTACCTGACACCATTTTTAGTGTTCCGTACGGAACACTTATAAAATCACTACTGTGTCTGTCCGTCTGTCACACCCGATTTTCTCCGAAACTATTTTACCTAGAAAGTTGAAATTTGGTACTAATATAGGAATTCATAGCCTCATCAGAGCCGTGTAGATTTGAAGGTTAAATGTTTACTTAAAGAGTCGTGGTCGCGGTCACCCCCTTTATCTCGAAAAGTACTAGTCCAAAAATTTTGAAAAAATTCTGAAATATTCTATACGGGGTGTAGATTGAACGAAAATTATCACGAGTACATTACCTTTAATAATTTATCTGGTATATAAAAAAACAAAATTTTCAAGGTCATTAGTTTTCAGCAAAAATCTGAAACAAACTTTGTTGCAAAGTCATTTGGGGTGGGTTGTGTGAAGTCACTGATCATTTTATACCTCTGTAACAAAAATTCTTATTTCAGAAGCAATCAACGTACGGAACACCAATCGCGCAAGTTCAACTTGCACTTGATCAGTTATTTTCATATATGAGACGTATACAGATCTAAGATTTTTATGTTCAAATTATCATATATAATAAAAGATATTTTATCTCGACAATAAAACATCAGGTGCAAGCGAAGTAACAAACGCATGTGTGCCAATTAGTCCCAGCAACTATTCGTTTCGAGCTACAGTGATATTCGAAAATATTTAATAATAATATTATTTTCAAATCAGAGTAGTTCTATCACAAGTCTTCTTTTCTGAGAAGCAGTTTTAACAGTTTCAAAGCGCTACGCTGCGCCCAATTTATAAACCTAAACTGTTAAATAATTGAACAAAAACATCATACTTAGTCATACAATCTATAATACAACTAACTTAGTACTAATAACACAATTTAAAACACATGCAATATCAACTGCACCTCCATGCCGCAAGGGTATTTTACTTGTCAAATTAGAGAAAAAATTGAGAATAGCCAAAATATTTATTTTTCCTTACTCCTTACTGAACAGTTAAACTCCTTGTATCCTCTCGAATGAAAAAGTTTACTTAAAAGTTATAGGAAATTTAATTAGATTTAGCATTTGCGTTAAAAACTAGTTTACACGATAAAAAGATTAGGTAGAATTTTTTTAAAACACAAAAGTATCACTTTTTAGTGTTCCGTACGGAACACTTATAAGATGACTTCGGTGTCTGTCTGTCTGTCTGTCACACCCGATTTTCTCCGAAACTATTTGTCAGAAAGTTGAAATTTGGTAATAATATAGGAATTGATGGCCTCATCAGAGCCGTGTAGTTTTGAAAGTCAAATTTTGACTAGGAAATAGGAAGTGAAAAAAAATTTTTTTATTAGGTCATCGAGTGTGGTATCAAATGAAAGCTTGTGAAAGCACGAGTAAAAAATACATATATAATGTAATACTTGGGCTCACTTTTCTTTGTATTATTTTTAAAAAATCGCGAAAAATCGCTGTCCCTACACCTTATCTCGAAAAGTACTGATCAAAAAATTTTGAAAAAATTCTGGATATTCTCCACGGGGTCTAGATTGAACGAAAATTATCACGAGGGCATTACCTTTAATAATTTATCTGGTATTTAAAAAATTTCAAGGTCATTACTTTTCAGTAAAGATTGGAAACAAACTTTGCTGAAAACTCATTTGGGGCGTGTTTTGTGAAGTCCCTGATCATTTTATACCTCAGTAACACAATTTTTTATTTAAAAGCAATCAGTCACTAATTGCGCAAGTTCAACTTGCACTTGACTTGGTTATTACTTATAACTACAGTATAACGTAATGATAAAAAGGGCTTGGCTACAAAAATATTGGAAAATGTGAAATAAAAACTAAAAATATATTTAAACTCACCGAATTGTTAATGCCAAATAATTTTAAGTGGTAATTTATTATTTTTGGTATATTTGCAAAAAAGGGAGCTAGTCCTGAAATTTAACACATCATATATTTAGCTACCAAATTAGCTATTGAAAATGTGGAATTCAATTAATTCTATTTAAATTTCTGTTAAGCAAAATTAATTCGCAAAAATGATCACACTGAAAGATGTAAAAGTGTCATTTTGCAAGGTAAACTATTACAGCAGCAGAATTATTAATAATTTAATTAGATTACTACTGGAAATAGCAAATGAATATAAGATCAATTTGTGGGTAGCAATGGTCGACTACCAGAAAGCATTTGATTCGTTAGAGATGTGGGCAGTCCTTAACGCCTTAAGTAATAGCATAGTTGTCGAAAGATACACAACTCTTCTTGAAAACATAGATAGAAATGTCACATAGCAAATATTGCTTGAAGAGAAAACAAATAAAATCAAAATTAAAAGAGAAATTAGACAAGCCGTCTCAATATCCCCAACGCTGTTCACGAAGACAAGTTTAAATTGGTAAAGTAGAAAAATAAAGGAATACTAATAGACAGTGAAAGATTAAATCTCTTAAGGCAGATGATGTCACTCTGATAGCCAACACAAAAGAGTTACAAGAAATGCTGGTGAAATTAAATAACAAGTCTCGAGAAATAGGTCTAAAAATAAACTTCACCGAAACCAAATATTTGAACAACGAAATGAAACGAAGGTAAGCGCCAGGAACTATTAATAGAAGGTGAAATAATAGGAAAGGTACAAACGTTCATATATTTAGGACAAAAAATCAAAATATCAAAAAATAATTTAAAGCTTGGATAGAAGAGTCTCAGCTTGGTCTGCGTTCGGAAGGTTACAATCCACGTTTAAATTGGACATCTCAAGTAAAATAATAGCCAGAGTATTCTATCAATATGTATTGCCTGTATTAACATATGGCACTGAAACGTGGACTTTAAATAAATATATATATATATATATATATATATATATAATATATAAACTTCACGTAATCCAAAGAGCAATGGAGAGAAGAAAATTAAATATTAAATTCCAAGATGGTATTCTTAACATCGAGATACAAAGAAAATCAAGAGGGTCAGATATAATACAACGAATATGTAAGTATTAAGGTGGAATTGGGCGGGGCATATCGCAAGGATGACTATAGATGGATACACCGTATGGTTGAGTAGAGGCATAGAGAACATAAAAATTGCAGAGGTAGACCACAGGCAAGATGGACTGACGACATAAAAAGATTAGCGGGACACAAGTGGATGCAAAAAGCAAACAATAGAGCTCATAGGAGACAACTTGGGGATGCTTACATCCGACTATGTGGAATAAGCTAATGATGATGGTTAATAAGTAAAATTATCCATAAATTTCAAAATCTTAACAAAAAATGTAATAATCTAAAAATTTATTATAGTATTATTTCTTATACCTGAGACACAACTCTATTCGGAAGATTTCTAGGATTATTTCAAATTTAATTTTTTTTTCATAAATAACATATAAAGATATATAAACTTTTATATATTATATATATATATATATATATATATATATATATATATATATATATATATATATATATATATGTATATATATATATATATATATATATATATATATATATATATATATATATATATATATATATATATATACATATATACATATATATATACGAGGCATGTTTTTTAAGTAAGTACCGTTTTGCGATTCCGCCGCCGCAGCGATACGGTCGGCGTTCCGCGCATACGCGCTGGTAACCTACATCTCATGTCTACGCACTGACGCCATTACAGTCTGATTCTTCATTGTATACGTTGTTTACTGAGTGTTTAAGATGCCTCCCGACAATCGTGAGTCCCGCCGATTGTGAAGTACGGGCTGTTATACGATTTCTTAGTGCTAAAGGCGTAAACCGATCGATATTCATCGTGAGATCTGTGAAGTTTACGGACAAAACATTATGAGTGATGGAATGGTAAGGAAATGGGTGAGAGCATTTAAAGATGGCCGCACAAATGTGCATGATGAAGAACGGAGTGGGCGTCCTTCGGTCGTTAATGAAGATTTGGTGCAGAAAGTGGACGAAAAGGTGAGAGAAAACAGACGCTTTACAATTTCATCATTGTGCGACTGCTTTCCTCAATATTCTCGTAGTGTTTTGTATCGCATTTGTGATACAGTGGTTAACAAGTCAGGCGGCAGAATTTTATGAGGAGGGTATTCAAAAACTGGTGCCACGTTATGACAAGTGCCTCAATATTCACGGAAATTATGTAGAAAAGTAGATTAAGGTACAGGCTTTCATGTAAAAATAAAATTATAGCGATATCTTTGCACGTCTTTTTTTAATTCCAAAACGGTACTTACTTAAAAAACATGCCTCGTATATATATATATATATATATATATATATATATATATATATATATATATATATATACATATATATATATATATATATATATATATATATATATATATATATATATATATGTGTGTGTAATTTTATCTAGTGTGTTATAGTGTGTATTTTATGGATTGACCAACGTTTTTATGTATAAGCTACCTACGGCCATTCAGGCTAACTCAACTTCACACTACTCATGTGAGTTTTTAACTTTATTATGATTAATATCTTATTCTTACTCTACACTAATTGTATTAATTATGACAACTTAATTACAACATCATTAATTTAAATTTGTCCCAAACACTATCAGTGAATATGTTTTGTTCTCCTTTTCAGTTCTTGCCCTGACGAAGGTCCCAATCTAGGACCGAAATATTGGCTTAATGAAAATTGTGTGATCTCTTATTCCGAGTTTCCCAACTAAGATTTTATTTTTAAGAATTTTGGTAGATACGGCAATCTTTTGCTTTTTTTCTTTATTCTATATATATATATATATATATATATATATATATATATATATATATATATATATATATAATTAAATCTTCGGTAAAATTTCGCAAATATACTACAGAAACGTGTAACAATTTTTATGGTAGTTATTGCTTATCAAATTTTTGAAAGGCATAAACTTTTTTTGAATGACATGAGAAAACCGATATCAATTCGAAGACCAGAATCATTCAGAGTTTTTAAATTCATGGCAGATAATCTTAATACAGCTTTAAAAATTATAGAAAAATTGTTAACCATTAACAAAGTAATAATTTTAACGACGCTCAGAAGATTTAAGCAAAACAAAAGTTTATGACAACTTGCTACATACTTTAAATGAAAATCAAAAGTTATTGAAAATATAGTCTTCTCAAAAAACAATATGAGACGTTGAAAGAAAGTCAAATTTCCTGAAATTATTTGTTTATGATAAAGAGACCCCACAAATCGTCAAAGAGAAGAATAGAGGTTAAGACCATAAATGCAAACCAATAAAGTAAGGAACCTTTCATACAGAATAACACAAATGCTGACTCTTTTCCACAATAGCCAATATATAATTTAACATGAATTTGTTGTTTAAACTATCAGTTACAATAATTCTTTGGAAATATTAAAAAGTTCTGGAAGTTTTCGCGTTCGATCTGAGTATGGCTATCAAGAAAACTGCTGTCCGTTACACGATAACACACACAACATCACTTAGAGTTCGTTAATTTTTGGTTCGAAATTGGGCCTGTGTTTTGAACACATTTATCGTATTTTACACCTTATGATTTTTCGTTAGTTTCACTATCTTACTATTGTGCTACTTTAAATGATGGTCAGGTGATTGGTGCGTGTGATCTTCTATCCATGAACAAGAATAGATCGGGAAGGCCGAACAAAACGAGAAATAGAAGATTGAATCAGTAAAGGAAAATCCATCATACAACACCTCTAATCCGTTATTTTGTCAAAAAACACTTCAAAAGAAAACAAGCACTACATTTACAATGTACAAATTTTTTAAAGCATTGTACTCTATGGCTGCGAAGCGTGGCAGTTGTTCAAGAGTTTACAACAAAAACTTCTTGCTCTTGAAATAGATTATTGGTGTAGATCGGCTCGTGTATCAAGAATCGATAGAATCAGAAATGAAAGAATAAGAGAAATGATGAAGGTAATAAGAACAAAAACAATTAGTCTGATACGGGCACATAAAATGTATGACAGAATAGCGCATCCCAAAACTAGATCTAAAGTGGACACCCCCAGAAAGAAGAAGGAGAAGGCCGAAAACAACCTGGATTGGCGGAATCCAGAAAGCCATGTTGGAAAGAAACTTAAGACCAGGAGATAGGGAAGATAGAAGAGGTTGGCGACAGAATCGGAAGGCGTAGAACATTATGAATTCCAATATGATGATTACGTGCTAAATACAAATTAAACAAAAAGGATGATTTCGCGTAAACTAACAGTAGTTTTTTACAGGTAATTTCTAAAAATAAGTTAGAAAACGCATTTAAATAATTTCAAATCGATATAAAAATTAAACTAAATTGGTAGAAAGATGTAATTTTGAAAAATTTGATCCACTTTGTTTCCACATTTTTACACCCGCCCGAAAAATTAATTATCACATTTCATATATTTATCAATATCTACTTAATTGCACTATATAAATTATCAGTAATAGATGCTTCAATTCTTACATTACTAACTCAGTTTATATTAAAATTTTTACAGCTGTCCCTATATAATTTTCTCCATATCATTAAAATCGCGATCCCAAGATTTGTGTAATAAAAATATAAAATTTAATTTTAATTGACAGTGGGAATATCGAAAATTACTAGTTACTATGTCAAATAAATTATTATGTTCAATGTTAGAAATGAAAAAAAAAACTTAATTATAAGTAATATAATACTATAGAAATTGACCCTAATTTATATAAGTAATGCAATGTAATTAGGTATTCCTAAAAATTACCCTATATAAAATAAAGTTACGATAATATATTATTTGTCTCTTCAAAGATGCTCAAACTAGAAATACTTTTATTAGTTTATTTTATAATTTTTGGTGGAGTTAGTTCTAGTGAAACAATCGTAGGTATTTATTGTGCTATTTATTGTAATATAAATTTAATTTTGAGCTTATGTTTATATATATATATATATATATATATATATATATATATATATATATATATATATATATATATATACATATATATATATATATATATATATATATATATATACATATATATATATATATATATATATATATATATATATATATATATATATATATATATATATATATAACATATTTGTTGCTAAATTGCACATAATTAGGAACCTTTTTTTCATTATTATACTCCATATAATTTGATCGAATTTTTACACGTTATCGACGCCATTTTGCATCCGCTATATTGAATTTCTCAAAAGGCTCATCGGATTTCAAAAGTACACATCAATACCCCGCTCATTTACCTACCTTGCGTCAAATTTTGGTCTCATGGGTGGTACGGTTGACGTGGAACGTCACATATATATATATATATATATATATATATATATATATATATATATATATATATATGTGACGTTCCACGTCAACCGTACCACCCATGAGACCAAAATTTGACGCAAGGTAGGTAAATGAGCGGGGTATTGATGTGTACTTTTGAAATCCGATGAGCCTTTTGAGAAATTCAATATAGCGGATGCAAAATGGCGTCGATAACGTGTAAAAATTCGATCAAATTATATGGAGTATAATAATGAAAAAAAGGTTCCTAATTATGTGCAATTTAGCAACAAATATGTTATATATATATATATATATATATATATATATATATATATATATATATATATATATGTATGTATATATATATATATATATATATATATATATATATATATATATATATATATATATATATATATATATGTGACGTTCCACGTCAACCGTACCACCCATGAGACCAAAATTTGACGCAAGGTAGGTAAATGAGCGGGGTATTGATGTGTACTTTTGAAATCCGATGAGCCTTTTGAGAAATTCAATATGGCGGATGCAAAATGGCGTCGATAACGTGTAAAAATTCGATCAAATTATATGGAGTATAATAATGAAAAAAAGGTTCCTAATTATGTGCAATTTAGCAACAAATATGTTTTTTGGTTCGCTGATTATGAATTCGAAGTCCAACTAGGCAAATTATACCCGCGAAATCCAATATGGCGTCTTGAGTGAGCAAAATTAAGTAATTTTTAGTAATATTTATAGTGAAATTTAAAAAAGCACCTTTTTTCTTATCCATCAGTATTGCATCTCACCCTTGGCATAATCGATTCTAAGTGTTTTGTCGTCATTATTTTTTCCAATATAGCGGATCAAAATGGCGTCGGCTTGTAAAGAAAATCTCTGGTAATCGAATTATAACAAGTGTAATAATAAAATAAACGTACCAAATAACCTAGTATTTGTCACTGAGTATGTCTCCGAGGTCGCTGATTATGAATTCAAAGTCCAACTAGCCCAATTCTACCTGCAAATTCCAATATGGCGTCTTGAGTGAGCAAAATTAGGGATTTTTACTAATATTGCTCGGAAAATTTGAAAGACAACTTTTTTTGTCCTTATGGATTGCATTTTACCCTTCGAATAACCGATTATAAGTGTATGGTCGTCATTATTTTTTCCAATGGGGCGGATCAAAAATGGCGACAACTTGTAAAGAAAACCTCTGATAGTGGAATGATAACAAATGTAATAATAAAATAAACGTATTAAATTACCTAGTATTTGTCAATCTGTGTAATTGCGTTTTGTTATCAAGCTATTAGCCTGCGCCATATTGGATTTCGCGGGTATAAGGTATGCCTAGTTGGACTTCAAATTCATAATTAGCGAACCAAAAAACATATTTGTTGATAAATTTCACATAATTAGGTACCTTTTTTTCATTGTTATACTCCATATAATTTGATCAACTGGGATTTTTTACACGTTACCGACGCCATTTTGCATCCGCCATATTGAATTTCTCAAAAGGCACACCGGATTTCAAAAGTACACATCAATACGAGTGTTTTAAGGTCCCGCTTAATGGTTATATATATATATATATATATATATATATATATATATATATATATATATTTAAATATATAAATATATAAATATATATATATATATATATATATATATATATATATATATATATATATATATATATATATATAGGGTGGGCCATCTATCGGTTTAAATTTGAACCACCGGTTATTTCGAATCTGGCAATACTTATGTCATTCTATTCTGTCACAAAATTCAGTATATTATCTCCACTGAACGAAATGAATCGATTTACGCTTGAGCAACGTTGGGATTTATTGGAAATTTATTTCCAAAACAAAGATAATTGGTCGGAAATTCCACGAAAATGTCGTACAAAATTTGGTCGCAGAGAAGGACCAACAGTGCCCGGTATACGCAAGTTTATTGCTAAAGTTCGTGAAACTGGTTTCATTGTTGATGCGCCAAGACGTGAGCGTGCTCGTACAGTGCGTACACCCGAAAATATCGAAGCTGTGGACGGCGCAACCATTACGGTCAATGGAGACACCTATCGCACCATGATAACCGATTTTTTTGTGCCCGCTCTTCATGGTATTGATGTGAACGATGTTTGGTTTCAACAGGATGGTGCAACTTGCCACACATCTCATGCCACAATCGATTTATTGCGTCAAACGTTTGATGGCCGTTTAATTAGCCGAAATGGTGATGTCAATTGGCCGCCAAGAAGCTGCGATTTGACACCGTTGGACTATTTTCTGTGGGGTGCCGTTAAAGACAAGTGTTATGCCGACAAACCAGAGACAATTGAGCATTTGAAGGCCAATATTCGTGATGCCATTGCCGAGATACAACCCCATACACTCGAAAAAAGTGCTCGAAAATTGGTCCGATCGAATGAGGTACTGTGAGGCCAGCCGCGGCAGCCATATGAATGAAATAATATTCCATCTCTAACCGGAACAATTGTACTTCACAACAAAAAAATAAATTTGGCAAAATTTCAAACCGTTTTTGTTTTATTGCATTTTTAAATTTAAACTTTTAAATGGCCCACCCTTTATATATATATATATATATATATATATATATATATATATATATATATATATATATATATATATATACATATATCTCAACCTTTAAGAACGGGCTGGATTTCTGGTTCGAAACTTTCTTTTAAGCTAATTCTACATGTGTTCGATTGTATTGAGATCAGGACTCCGCGCAGGCCAATCGAATGTAGGTATTCTCACTTCCGCCAGGTATTGCCGCACCAATGTAGTAGCATGTGGCCTCGAATTGTCGTGCATTAGTACAAAGCTATCGCTAACAAACCCAGCGTAAGAAACGACGTGTTTCTTACTAATGTCATCAATCACGACAACCAAATCAGTTTTCGCATCCAGTGAGATGCCTCCTCACACCATGACAGAACCTTCTCCGTAGGCGACTGGACATTCAGGACTCAATTTGGGTCCGTTAGTGGGTCTCTTCGGAGTTAGGTTAGCTTCTTCAGGTCTTCTTCTCCATGAATGACAGCCCGACAACAAATTTGTCGAAGCTCCTGCTGGACCTCAATGCCGGTAAAGTGACGATTTCTTAAGGTTGTGTTGACAATGAAGCGGTCGTCTCGCTCCGAGGTACACCTTCTTCTTCCTGATCTTGATCTCTGTGTAAAGGCGTCAGTTTCCTAGCAACGTCTGTAGAATCTGGAAAGAGTTGACTTGCTCAGGTGCAGTTGCGCAGCAACTACACGTTGGTTATGCACCTGTTGCAATAGAGCAATGACTTGTGCCGTTTCTTCCGGGGTGATATCCATTTTCTGATGACAAAATTAGTAGGCAGGTGTAGCAAAAATGTTGATGGTTCAAGTTCCGATAAAGAAATTATAGGAAAATGCAGTTGCATGTGTTTTTATTGGGATGAATAGCGCGCAACGCGCAGCAACGTACTGTTGTTGAGCGTTCTATTGAGTAAAACCGTTTTAATCAGTAAAACTTTTTGGAAATTTAAATGCTTTTGGTATTATTGAAAAGAGTAAAAAGGCATTCTAATGATACCAAAAATAATACTTCTGTTTAAAAATTAAATTCAAGGATCGGTGTTAAATGGAGCAAAATCATTTGAGTCGATTTTTTTGCTCACCAGTTTATATATATATATATATATATATATATATATATATATATATATATATATATATATATATATATGTATATATATGTATAAATAAATTTTATCGCTATACTTGTGTATTTTGAGACCATAATGTCTCTTCAAAGGATCTAGCACCACTAACCGCTCACTAGTTTATATATATATATATATATATATATATATATATATATATATATGTATATGTATATATATATATATATATATATATATATATATATATATATATATATATATATATATTTATATATATGTATATATATATATATATATATATATATATATATATATATATATATATATATATATATGTATATATATATGTATATATATATATATATATATATATATATATATATATATATATATATATATGTATAAATACATTGAGATTTAATAAATTTTATCGCTATACTTGTGTATTTTGAGACCATAATGTCTCTTCAAAGGATATAGCACCACTAACCGAGAAAAAAGTATCCATGCTTAAGGGCTCTTGGTTGTAGCTTGGAGAGTCAAACACGTCATTGTCATTTGCTTCGTACTTAGGTAACTCTGTAGATAGCCTTACGGAAGCACGAAGAAAATGAAAATCATGAATTTGACTTTCCAAATACTAAAGTTCTCTCCCAAGAAAGAGATTACCGCAAACTTTTGGTTAAAAAATAATTTGTATTAAAAAAGAACATCGTATTATCAATGACAACTAAGACATTAGTAATTTAAGTCCTAGTTCTTATAATTTAGTGCAATAAATATTGCACTGTTAAGGAATATACTTTATTCTTTCCATTACACTAATAAAAATAAATAACCCTAAAACATAAACACTTTCTCTTTTTAGTGTTCCATAATTCGGTGTCTGTCTGTCTGTCGGTCCTTCTGTCACACCCGATTTTCTCCGAAACTATTTGTCATAGAAAGTTGAAATTTGGTAATAATATAGGAATTGATGGCCTCATTAGAGCCATGTAGTTTTCAAAGTTAATTTTGACTTAAGGGGTTAGTTTTGGGGGGTGAAATCGAAAGTGAAAAAAATTTTTTTCTAGGTCATCGAGTGTGATATCAAATGAAAGCTTGTGAAAACACGAGTAAAAAATGTATATATATATATATATATATATATATATATATATATATATATATATATATATATATAATGTAATTCTTGCGCACACTGTTCTTTCTATTATTTTTAAAAAATCGCAAAAAATCCTTAAGAAACACAATATCACAACAGTCTTCAAAACAGACCGAAAAAAGTTAGCAATTAGGAAATTAAGAAGAAAAAAGTTGTAAGGTCGTGGAGTCTAATAACCAAAAATCGTAATAAACCTACAAAAAAATGAAGAGTTCTCACCTATTTCAAGACTATTACTACCGATTTTTATAAGAAATTTTTTGATATTTACGTTTATTAGGTGATATTTAGAATACAAAACTATCGAAAAAGGAAAAGCGACTGGATAGCTGGAGATTTTACTTTCCATTAAAATTAAACTACTATGTGTTTACTTTTTAAAACCTAGAGGGAGCTTTTAATAATTCTTTTTTTTTAATGGGAGTAAATATAACTCTGGAAAATTCTATTTTATTTGATGTAAAATTAAGGTAATTTAAAAAAATTACTTTACAAATTAAATAAAATTCACTGTTTTAGTATCAAATTAAAATAATAATAAATAAAGAGATTAGATTTCTAGTTAACTATTTAATATTTACGAAATAAAGAAAACAGCAATATTTAATATTTCTATGTAGGTATGTAGTTCCCATGACTAAAATATTCGATCAATTTCATTTATCTATTTAACTTAAAATAACAGAATAAATTGTAAAAGTTTACAACAGTACACCCACAAACTCATAAGAAATGTATGCAGTATGACATTCAGTTCGTCTTTAAAGAGGTATATAATTGAAACAGTAGGTTTATTTATCTCTTGACTTTTTAACTTTTTCACATACAACATTTCTAGTACTTTTCACATTAATTCAGAGTGGAAAAATTGAAATGAATCTAATTTATAGAGTAATTTGTTAAAATTAAGCTCATTTTATAGTATATATATATATATATATATATATATATATATATATATATATATATATATATATATATATATATATATAAATATATATATATATATATATATATATATATATATATATATATGTATATACATATATATACAAATTACTCTATAAATTAGATTCATTCCAGTTTTTCCACTCTGAATTAATTTTAAAAATACTAGAAATGTTGCCGGAAATGTGTTGAGTCTTTTCCTGGTTAGATAGCTTTAGTATCTAATATCTCAGCTAATATAAGTCGCATTAGGTCATACTTAGAGTCAGTTGAAAGCTAACGTTTGACAGTAGTAGACGGAGAATAGAATTTTGTGTATTCAGACTTAATTTAAACCGCCCTGAAGATGAGTGAAATTTCTTCAAAATTCGCTACATTTTGCAATTTTAGTTCGATAAAGGTAGAAATGCTGCGTATGCCTATGAAGAAATTTATGCTGTTTATAGTCAAGATGTTATCAAAACCAATAACTAAAAGATGGTTCAGAATCTTGCGTTTTGGAAATATCGATGTCAAAGATGCTGCTCGCACTGTTCGATCCAAGACAGAAAAATTTTTGCAAAAAATGAGGAAAACCAGTATGTAAGTAGCATGGCATCGCTAAAGAACTAGACATCTCAACAATTTTAAATCACATGAAAATGTTCGATATTTAGGTGCTACTTGATTTGACGCTAAAAAATTTATTAGATCAAATTTCCATCTGCAAATATCTATAGAAATGTAACGAAATCGAGCCATTTCTGAAGAGGTTGATCGTAAGCGATGAAAAATGAAATGAGTAGGACAATAATATGTATAAAAAGCCCACAAATGACGTGTTTGATGTAATGGGAAGGGAATTGTGCATCATGAGCTGCTGCAGTCTGGCCAAACGACTTATTCTGTACTCTACTATCAGCAATTGACAAGACTGGAGCAAACAATCGACCGGAACGAGCCAACAGATAGGATGTCGTCCTCTACTATGGGAACGCTATATTTGATGACATGGCAAAAGTTGAGAGAGCTTGGCTGGGGAGTTTTAAGACATCCACCATATAGCCCGGACATTGCATCATCAGACTACTATTTGCTTCGGCCTCTACAACAAATAATATACATATATATATATATATATATATATATATATATATATATATATATATATATATATATATATATATAAAATATACATATATATATATATATATATATATATATATATATATATATATATATATTATATAATTATATACATATTATTATATGAGTTTCTATAATTTGAAGCAAAAAACATAAAGTTATTGTACTGTTTTCTACCTGTTTCGCTAAAGGGAATTAAGGTATTCATAAAGAAATCACCCTAGGAGATTTTTGCATTTTTTCAGGTAATAACGTCATTGGATCACGAAAACGTAGCTTCCCATTTCCATTAATGCACCTGCCTTCTTGACTGCCGGTCTATTGGAACGATAACTCTCTAACGAAATGAGATATGGGCTACAAAATTAGTAGATATAAAAATGCCTCTACTTTCTAGGGATTCTCGCCTCAGGGAAAAGGGTTAAAACTTATCGGAATTGATATACTGTCAATAGCATTATAAAACTTTTTCTTGGCCAGTTCTTATTTGCTTTAATTTCTAGACAGGATTTATAAAAAAATACAACTACCCAGTGGAGGAACATACTGTTGAAACTTCAGATGGTTATATTCTAAAATTACATAGAATTCCTCATGGGATTTCGAATACTGTACCAAAAGAAGTTGCTTTGTTAGTCCATGGTATGGGTGGTTCTGCCGAAAATTTTATATTTTTGGGTAAGCTTGATTAAAAAAAATGCTTATTTATAATAAATTTATCAGCATAAGAGATGTCATCAAACGATAATTATGCTGCAAATTAACACTATCCTGAAAAGCCACACTACTTATTCCATATTTCTTTATTTTTTATACAAAAGTAACACTGCCTGCTCTCGAGCTTTTTACTATTTAATTTACCAGGTGTACAAGTATGAAATGCGAATTTTTTTTTATAAAAAAAAAAACATGTTAAATTCGGAAGAATGATAAAAAAAAAAAAAAAAAAAAAGTGCTTTATTCAAAGTATGCTCCATCGCATTTTTCCCATCTTTCGGGTAATTTGGGAATATTACGCCAGTAAAAATCTTCCCCTTTTGCGGCGAACCATTCATCGAGCCATTTTTTCACATCTTCGTACGAACCAAAGCGCTGCTCAGCAAGTACGCACCCATCGATGCAAACAAGAGGTAATCGGAAGGAGCCAAGTCTGGTGAGTAAGCCGCATGCGGTAGAACTTCCCAGCTGAGTGCTTCCAACTTGTCGCGAAGTGGTTTTGCCGTATGTGATGGAGCATTGTCATGAAAAAAATAACTTTGTGTTGCCTCTTTCGGTATTCTGGCCTTTTTTCCAGCAGCGAAAGGTTGAAATCAGTCAATTGTTGTTGGTAACGTTTAGTATTAACCGTTTCCCCAGGTTTTAATAGCTCATAATAGACCACGCCCCTCTGGTCCCACCAAACACAGAGCATCGTCTTTCTGCGATTCGGTCTTGCGGTCGATGTGGATGGTGGGCCTGGGTCTACCCATGATTTTTTGCGCTTGGGATTCTCAAAATAAATCCACTTTTCATCCCCTGTAACTATACGATGCGAAAACGACTTCCTTTTGTACCGAGCGAGCAAAATGTCATACGTCTTTTTGAGCTTCTCAATTTGCCTGTCGTTCAACTCATGTGGTACCCATCTACCGGTCTTTTGAATCTTTCCCATCTTTCGTAGCCGATTGGAAACAGCTTGTTGACTAACGCCCAATTGCTCGGCTAGTTGTTTTTGTGTTTGCGAATCATCTTCGTCCAACAATGCTTGCAATTCCACATCTTCGTATTTTTTTTGGCAGTTTTCCACGTTCCTTGTCTGCAACATCGAAGTCACGACTTTTGAAACGCCGAAACCATCGTTCACACGTATCTTGCTATGGAGCATGTTCACCATAAGCTTCTCGAAGTAATTGGTATCACTCAACAGCAGTCTTCAAATGAAAACAAAAAAATTAATGCTGTCCGCGAATGCTCTTTGTTCGGTATAAATTTCGACATATTGAACACAACAGCACAACACTATGCACACACTTTTCCAATTTATCACTAGTGAGCGTCTGACACTTGTTGATGACACAACAAAATGGCGCAGTGTCAAATCTTTATAGCACAATCTGCCTTGGTGTACCATCTGTTACCTGAAATCCGCATTTTATACTTGTACACCTGGTATACTCTTTTATACCATATATATATATATATATATATATATATATATATATATATATATATATATATATATATATATATATATATATGTATATACATATTGACTTTTTCTTTATTACTTAATTTAGAAAAAAAGTGAATTTATAGCTGGATTCTGCATCGCTTGAAATGATTTTGCAGTGACAATAATTGTCGTTTGTGTGGCAAGAAATGAATTTTCTAAAATGTATATTTATTAAAATATCCGAAACATTTATTAGGAAAAAGTGTTTAGAATTGCATTCTATGATAGTATGTTGTTGACCAAAAAAACTATAAATGTCTGGACATTTTTATTTCTTGAATTTCAGATATATTGGTTACATTGATAGAAGAATTTTAAAATTTATTTGTTGATTCCGAGCCATATTTTACTTCTTTCACACAAATAATCAAAAAGTTTTGATTTTCGCAAAACCACAAGTGTCGCACGGACAAATATCGAATATTTTTACAGTATAGCGTGCAGTTTGAAGTTTTTGTTTTTTTAAAGTCACTGTAGCGTCACAATTTTATTGCAAAAAAGAAAACAAAACAAGTGAATTAATATTTACTAAAGGTAACAAAGACGTTGACTGTATAGTTCACAAGGAATAAATAAATTAGAGACACTTCACAAATTAAATAAACAAAAGAGCGTAAACTTTAAAAAATTATCTAGTTTGCATTTCGACGTGTCCAAAACTAGCACTGAATTGTTCGTGAACGTGATTCTTTTAAAACATCCTTAACATGTACGGGGTAACGCTATTTGCGCACTGCCTTAAGGTATTTTCCAAATATTCAATATATTTTTTTAGCCCTAAAGCGTTACAGGAACTACGCGTGTCCGGAAAAAGTGATTCGCGGTGGTCTTGAATCGCTGTAAATTGTACTCGGTGGGAAACACAGTCCTAGGCAAATCATTCCAAAGGGATGAGGTGCTCCATATAAAAAATGGATTGAAGAGGCTTGTACCAGTAGTAACAAGCTGAACCTCGTACAGATTTTTTTATGGGTCTAGCACACGTGCTGTAAGGAAGTCCCAAAAGCGCTACAGGAGCGACACGTGTGCAGAAAAAGCGATTCACGTTGTTCTTGAATCGCTGTAAATTTTACTCGGTGGGAAACAGTCCTGGGCAAATTATTCTAAAGGGATGATGTTCTCCATATAAAAGACGCGTTGTACGAGAAGTAACAAGCTGAACCTCATACGGATGTGAAGTATTAACATGCACCGTTAAGCGGGAACACTTTCCATGAAAATACTTGTAGAATAGGCTCAAGTCGCCAACCGTTCTTCGATGTTCCAGCGAATCAAGGTCGCCGGTCGGTTTCGGGTCTCCAATCAGACGAACGGCTCTTCTCTGAATAGAATCCAACAAATGAAATGTATGTTTGGGAGCGGAGCCCCAATCATGGAAGCAGTATTCCATAGTTGGTCGAATTTGAGCTTTGTAAAGAACTAACAGTTGTTGTAGAGTGTAAAGCATTCTGGTTCGAAATAATATTCCCAACTTTTGAGAAGCTCTCAAATTAACGCCCAACAAATTCAGTGACGATATTAGAGGAATGGAGTGCCCCACCATAACTATGTCGGGTTCAGCAACGTTAACTTTTTTAGAGAAAACTGCCGCCTGGGTTTTTGTAGCGTTAAATTCCACTTGGTTACTGTCACCCCAAGATAGAATTTCTTCCAGGTCTTTGTTAAGTTGAATGACTTCCTGCTGTCTGTGGATATTCGTCTGAGTAGCCGATGTCCAAGCGTTCAAAGTGAATGTAGAGATAAGTGTACTATCATTTGCAAAGCTGTAGATTGGATTCTCGATCTTTTCCAGCAGATCGTTAATGTAAATTAGAAAGAAAGTAGTAGATAGTATGGAGCTTTGAGACACACCGGCGTTGATAGTGAAGGTGTTAGAGAGAAGTATTGGAGTGATTCCTATCATATACCGCTTTGGGAGAAATCAAACGGACTACATCCATCGAACATAAAAATTCTTGTAGGATAGACTCAAGTCGCCAACCGTTCTTCGATGTTCTAACAAGTCAGGGTTGTTGTTGAGTTCTTGGTCTCTAATCAGGCGAATAGGCCTCTTCTGAATAGAATCCAATAAATGCGGTATATGTTTGGCAGCAGAGCCCCAAACGTGGAAGCACTATTCCAACGTTGGTCGCATTTGAGCTTTGTCGATAATTAACAGTTGTTGGGAGTATAAAGCTTTCTAGCTCGAAATAATATTCCCAGCTTTTGAGAAAGTCTCTTTAATATGCATGCAACATGTTCCTTAAACGATGCTAGAGGAATGGAGTACCCCGATATAACTATGTCGGATTCAATAGCGGTAACTTTTTTAGAAAGAACTGTCACCTGGATTTTTGCAGCATTAAATTCTACTTTTCTACTGTTATCCTAAGGTAGAATTTCTTCCAGGTCTTTGTTAAATTGAGCGACTAGGAAATATTAGGTCCTATAAGTGTTGTTCATATAAGACTAATTGATGTATCGCTAAACTAAGTAACAAAATAAATAAATTTAGATGAATAAAATAAAATTTATTTTTACGTATTTACTAATCTTGTATAGTCCTAAAACTATATTAAAATATGAAAACTGTGATTTAGAATTAAACTAGCCGTGCCCGCGGCTCCGCTCGCGTGGACTTGATTCACTACTATCGTCACTGCTTATTCCTTATGTTACCTAACGTAATAAAATATCTGCCATTATTTCCCCTTATCTTCCATTATTTCTCCTTATCTCCCATTATCTCTACATAATTTCCATTATCTAGGCTTATCTCTGGTCATCTCCCATTATTTCTCCTTATCTCCCATTATTTCCCCTTGTTTTCTCACATTATCTCCCATTATCTAGGCTTATCTCGACTTATCTCGCAATATTTCTCCTTATCTCCCATTATTTCTCCTTATCTCCCATTATCTCACCATAACTCACATTACCTAGACTAATCTCTGCTTATCCCTCATTATTTCTCTTTATCTCCAATTATCTCACCTTATCTCCCATTATCTCACCATAACCCCCATTACTTAAACTTGTCTCTGCTTATCTCCCATTATTTCTCCTTATCTCCCATTATTTATACTTATCTCCCATTTTCTCACCTTATCTCCCATTATCTAGGCTTATATCGAATTATCATATGTATAAATTTATAAAAAAAACTTAAATCGGATAAGTGGTTCTCAAGTGATAAGCGCACTAACAGACAGATAGACAGACAGACTGAGAGACGTTGCATTCTATATATATTATATTCTTTTGCAACATGATGTTGTTCCATATTTAATGGTTTAGGCAGTGTATTGCAAGAGAACGCGGTGACGGTAACCTTTTTTTCCGACTTGATGCACTATTATCGTCACTGCTTATTCTTTATGTTACCTAACGCAATAAAATATGTCCTATAACCTGGCCAGAGAACACATGTATGTTTTAAAAAAAAGTACGTAACGCACTAACTGGCAGACAGATAGACAAAGAGACGTTGCATTTTATATATATTATAGATAGATAACCTGGCCAGAGAACATATGTAGGTTTTAAAAAAAAGCACGTAAATCGGATAAGTGGTTCTCCAGTGATAAGCGCACTAACGGACAGACAGACAAACAGACAGACAGACAGAGAGAAGCTGCATTTTTTATATATTATAGATATAGATAATTATTATTATATAACCTGGCCAAAGAATATATGTATGAATTTAAAAAAAGACACACACGCAGACAGACAGACATTGTATTTTATATATATTATAGATTATAGATATTCTCTGCTACATAATATTGTTCCATATTTAATGATTTAGGCTGTGTATTGCAAGAGAACGCGCTAGCGACAAACTTTTTTCCGACTTCATTCACTATTATCGTCACTGCTCATTCATTATGCTACCTATCGTAATAAAATATAGCCTATAACCTGACCAGAGAACATATGTATGTTTTTTAAAAAAAAAGTACCTAAATCGGATAAGTGGTTCTCCAGTGATAAGCGCACTAACGGACAGACAGGCAGACAGACGACATACAGAGATGCGTTGCATTTTATATATATTATAGATGTAATAAAATATGTATCTATAACCTGGTCAGAGAACACATGTATGAATTTAAAAAATCACGTAAATTGGATAAGTGGTTCTCGAGGGATAAGCGCACTAACGGACAGACAGACAGACAGAGAGACATTGCATTTTATATGTATTATAGTATATATGCTACATAAGATTGTTCCATATTTAATGGTTTAGGCTGTGTATTGCAAGCAAGGAACGCGCTAGCGGCAAACTTTTTTCCGACTTCGTCACTGCTCATTCCTTTTGCTACCTATAGTAATAACATATAGCCTATAACCTGGCCAGAGAATATATGTATGTTTTAAAAAAAAGTACGTAAATCGGATAAGTGGTTCTCCAGTGATAAGCGCACTAATGGACAGACAAACAGACAGACAGAGAAACGTTGCATTTTATATATATTATAGAAGATACTACATATACAATTAAATTACTTTTTGTGTTTTATTAAAAAAAAGGTTTTTGCATTCAGAAAATATTACTGGCATTAAAAACAATTTTTTATTTAGTGTTGATGAAAGAGCTACTTTGCTTGAGTCAATGGGATAAAGTCTTGGTAATAGACTTTCAAAAAGTCTGGCAGAGAAATCGTACCACAGAAAACCCAAGAAACTGGTGACAGAAAAATATTAAACCCTAGCTGATAGGGAAAACTGTAAAAAACGTTGTACCATCTATAAAAAGATATACAAAATGCTTCAAGAAAAAAAAAATTATTGGCAATTTTAGAGTAGATCGAAAAGGGACTAAATAATCCCCAAATAAACCAATAACTTACCCATATGAGAGTTTTCTAACCCTAAATGGCAAAGAAAGTTTCGACTTTGGGATACAGCACCTTAAAAAAAAAAAACAGGTGATTAATATAAAACACCGCTGCCGAAAGTCGGTCGTGGAACTTCTAATCAAACATGTTTACGAGAATATTTTTTTTATGGGTCTAGCACACCTTCTGCAGCGCTACAGGAGCGACACGTGTGTGGAAAAAGCGATTCACGTTGTTCTTGAATCGCTGCAAATTGTACTTGGTGGGAAACACAGTCCTGGGTAAACCATTCCAAAGGGATGATGTTCTCCATATAAAAGACTGCTTGAAAAGCGTTGTACGAGGAGTAACAAGCTGAACCTCATACGGATGTGAAGTATCAGCGCGACGTGTATTTCTAACAGGCACCGCTCTGGGAGGAATTAAGCGGGCTACATCCTTCGAACACTCTCCATGAAAATACTTGTAGAATAGACTCAAGTCGCCAACCGTTCTTCGATGTTCCAGCGAATCAAGGCCGCCGGTCAGTTCTGGGTCTTCAATTAGACAAACAGTCCTTTTCTGAACAGAATCCAACAAATGCAGTGTATGTTTGGGAGCGGAGCCCCAAGCATGGGAGCAGTATTCCATAGTTGGTCGAATTTGAGCTTTGTAAAGAATTAGCAGTTGTTGTGGAGTGTAAAGCTTTCTGGTTCGAAATAATATTCCCAACTTTTAAGAAGCTCTCCTTGCTATGCCTGCAACATGTTCATGCCAGGACATATTTGCTCTCAAATTAACGCCCAACAAATTGAGTGACGATGCTAGGGGAATGGAGTTCCCCGACATAACTATGTCCGGTTCAGCAACGTTAACCTTTTTAGAAAAAACTACCGTCTGGGTTTTGTAGCTTTAAATTCCACTTGGTTACTGTCACCCCAAGATAGAATTTCTTCCAGGTCTTTGTTAAGTTGAATGACTTCCTGCTGTCTGCGGATATTCGCCTGAGCAGCCGATGTCCGAGAGTTCACAGTGCATGAAGAGATAAGCGTACTGTCATGTGCAAAGCTGTAGATTGGATTCCCGGTCTTTTCCAGCAGATCGTTAATGCAAATGAGAAAGGGTGTAGGAGACAGTAGGGAGCCTTGGGGTACACTGGTGTTAACAGTAAAGGTGAAAGAAATCCATCGACCAAACACGGTCGAATGCCTTGGATATGTCAAGAGCAACCGCTCGAGATTCTCCGAAGTGTTCAATTAATTTAGTAATTTATATATCGTATAGTACTATTGAAAATCGAGCAGAAAGAGAAAACTAGGAATTATAACCAAATAGATGTACCGAATCTATAGTAGACTACAAAAACTAAATATTACGCCGTATTACGTAATATTATTAATACAAGAAAACTCAAAGTTGGGTAGGAACATTTTTAATATTCTGGTAAAAAAATAAAAACTATCATTCCAAAATTAGTCTTATCCACTTTTATCTTCAAACGTAGTGAATGTCATGCCCCCTAAATGGCATTGCCCTGCGTATTTTGATAAGCTAGTTAGCATGCCAAATTGGCCATTAACCCAGTAAAAAGGAGTTATTCCAAAGTGAATCTCATCCACTAGGGATATCGTTTCAAAATGAGTCTCATTCACTCGGCAAATCAAAGATATGCATTTTGACCAGATGATTTGATCTGATAACCCATTACTTACTGGTGAAGATGGATCATTATCTTTTTTTTACTTTTCATTTTAAAACTAGAAATTAAATTTGGTATATGGTTTAATGTAAAAACAACTGAAAACGTACAAAAGTCCTTATCTCAGCAGTCTACCCACTGTTCTCTTATTTGTCAAATCCATCCATCAGCACTGGCTTAAGTACCAGAAAATTCTGTTCTCTTGTTTGTCGATCCTAGTCCGACTGATGAGCCGTCTTGGGATGGATTTGACAAATAAGAGAACAGTGGGTAGACTGCTGAGATACGGACTTTCATTCTTTTTCAGTTGCCTTATGCCACATGCCTTAGGGGGATCCCTCGAATTATCGCGTTACCTACGGTGAAGTGTTGGTAGCCTGCTGACCACTCTGTCGGCATGTATGGCTGCAGCGAGTCAGCCTCCGATGGAGTACTAACTACGAGGTATGCGTTATATTTTATTAAATTTAATATTATGTTAATTAATATAAAACAATTTAATAGATGAACTTATGCGGCCATCCTCTGAAGCACAGGTAAGAAAGAAGATTTTTAACCCCAAAAAATGGAAGAAAAACATGGAGGAAAATCAGAGGTAAACCATACTCCTAGAAACACTAGTCTCTTAAACTTTTGAATCAATTGATTTAGTAGGCAATTATGTTTGTTAGGACTACAAGACTTTTTCTTTGCTTTTTAGGTAATTCATTAAAAAACGTCACAACTCATATATTTTCAAGTACACGAATATAAAAAAAAAAAAACCTAAAAGGGACAGACAAAAAATAGAAAATCTAATTCAACATAACTAGGAAAGTTTTGCAATATGACGCAACAATGAATCGCAGGAAACTGCTTGTTGCTGTATGTTGAGACATATTCAAACATGCATAGTAGCCGCCGCGTCAAGTCGATGGGCTCAGTTACTCATTAGCAGTGAGAGTGTAAAGTGCTTGCGATAGCATCGTGGTCACGAAATGAGATGAGGGCAGTTTTGCGTTATAATTTCGTGCGTGGTTTAAACATAGACCAGTACTTAGAAGAAATGACTTTTGCACTAGGTGATGTTTGTCCATATCGTACAACGATATTCAGGTGGTATAGAGAATTCCAAAGGGGAAATTTCACTCTGGAGGATGCTGAGAGGCCGGGAAGGCCACGAACGTCAGTTACAGAGGAAAACGTTACTGCTGTGAGGAAAATGCTTGACGAGGACAGGCGAGTGACCTACCAACAGATAGAGGTTCAATTCTGCATGATCATTTGCACGTGAAGAAACTTTGTTCTCTCTGGGTGCCGCATCGACTGACTGAAGAGCAGATGACACGACGTGTGACTTGGTGCCGGGAGATGCTAAAAAAGTTTGATAAGGGACAATCTCGGTATGTGAACAACATCGTGACAGGTGACGAGACTTGGCTGTACTATTACGATATGCCGACCAAGGCTCAAAACAAAGTTTGGGTCTTTGATGATGAGGACACACCCGTAGTTGTCAGACAATCCCGATCTGTAAAGAAGAAAATGATAGCTGTATTTTTCAAATCGAGTGGAATTGTGGAACGTGTCGTTTTGGACACACAGAAGATAGTCACAGCTAGGTGGTATACTGAACAGTACCTGCCTAAAGTCGTTGGATCTATGAAGAACCTGCGGCCAAAGTCAAGAATGGACACCTGGTTCCTCCATCACGATAATGCTCCAGCTCACCGCGCCAAAGATTGCACCGAATATTTGACCACAACAGAACTGAAAGTTCTCGAGCACCCTCCCTAGAGTCCAGACTTTGCTCCCTGCGACTTTGCACTGTTCCCGCATGTGAAAATGAAACTAAAAGGGAGGCGGTTTTCCAGTGATGAGGACCTTCTGCGGGCTTGGGACAACGAGTGTGCTTTACTCCCTAGTGAAACTTGGCAGAACTGGCTTAAAGATTGGTTTCGGAGGATGGAGAGGTGTGTAGAGGAAATTACTTTGAAAAAATTAAATAAAAACAGCTGTATTGCAAAACTTTCCTAGGACCTTTGACTAATCATCTTTTAACAGAAAATCACACATTTAACAAGAATTTCAAAATTTTACACACCCAACAAAAAGGTTTAAAACTAAAGCTTTTAGAGACAATGCAAATAAATCGATTAAGGACTACAGGTACTTTACTCAACGACCAGGTAGATTTAAGCAATTCACCATTATTGAATTTATTTTCCTAATTCCAAATCTGTGTGGGTTTTCCAATACTATCAATGTAATTTAATTAGGTGTAATATTATAATTAAGAAATTATATAAAATTGTGAACATTAAACCTAACCTGAAAGTGTAAAATGTAGATCTGAAGAAGCTGCATCGACAGCGAAACGCGTCATCGCAATTTAAATAAACCAGTGGAAATTGACTAAAAACAGTCTTTTTATTATATATTTTTTTCGATTTGTCAAAAAATGGCAGAAGTGGATAAGACGCATTTTGGAATGACCCTCCTCACTTATTATTTATATAATTAATCACAAAAAATATATTTATTGATACGCAAAACTTAAGCTCTTAATAAAACTGAATCGGTATATTTTATTTTTATATTACATTTAGATTGACATACTTCCTCAACTAATTTATTAATTACGCCTTGTTTAATAGTCCTCTACAATTATGTCACGGAGATATTAATTGTTTCAATATTAACCTTGTGACTTAAATTAAATTGTTAAAATATAAGAAATGTCATTTCTTATGTTTATCTCAAATCAGCATAAATTCTTATGATGACAATTATAGATAACTACTAAAAAGAGAAAATATGCATTTTAGGACCTCCAGATGCGTTGTCATTTTATTTAGCCGATAGAGGTTATGATATATGGTTGTTCAACGCTCGGGGTAGCTACCATTCTAGAAGACATAGGTCCCTTAACCCAGATAGAGACAGTAGAAGGTTTTGGGATTTTAGGTAAGACTAATCTGTGTAGGGTGCTACAAAGATACAGAGCAGAACTAGCTGGATTGTAAAATAAAACTCTGGCTTGTGAACGGATTTTCCGCTGATCTTATGTAGGTCCAAAAATGAATTTAAAACATTTTAGTAAGTTTAAAACCTTAATACCCTTATTACAGTTATTATTACAGAGTCACCTAAGTTGTGAATGTGGAATCTATGGCACAATGACACTACTCAGTATATATCACCACTACACCAAACATTTTAGTGTTTGGTGTAGTGGTGATATATACTGAGTATTACATAGTCACGTATAATAGCTAGTTTGGAAGGTATAGTATTTCAAGCGTCAAAAAAAGTGTAGCAAAGATTTATTTATTTTAGTAAAATAGCAGTACAGTCCTGTCCATTTGGATTTGTACAGTCGTCTATGAAAAAAAAACCTTCTGAACATTTTTCTTCTACTCTTTTTTGGTAACTGGCGGCAACAAGATAAGCTGTGTGTTAGCTAAATAATAGTGTACTACCTAGACTTCATATTTTCAAATTCATATAGTTTGTTATTATTTTTTTTAGTTTCATAACAAAAATTGCTAAAAGCATATATTGTACTCGTAATAAAATCATCTTCCGAGATATAGGCAATAAAATACGTTTTAAGGTTCCTAGTGCACGAAAAATATTAAGTTGTCGAAGAAGCCTTTTTCTCGTTGGATAGCTTTAGTGTCACATATTTCAGACAATACAAGTCGCATCGGCTCACACTTAGCGTCAGTTAAAAGCTGATATTCGATAGTAGTAGATGTGATAAAACTATTGGAACTTGTTTATTCTGACTTAATTTAGAGAGCATGAGATTAATGAAATTCTACAAAAGTTCACTATATTTTACAATTTTATTTCGATGAGGGCAGAAATGCTGCGTATGCTTATGATACAATTTGTGAACTTTATAGTTATGATACGTTATCAAAAGTATAACCAGAAGATGGTTCAGTCGCTTATGTTCTGGAAATTTTGATTTCAAAGATATTCCTCGCAGTGGTGGACCAGTGACAGAGAAAGGTTATAGAGTTTTGGCAAAAGTCGAGCAAGACCTACATATAAGTAGCTGCCACATCGCCAAGAAACTAATCATCTAACATCAAACAGTTTTAAACCATTTGGAGAAACCTGGATACAAAAATAAATTCGATGTTTGGGTACCCTAAAAAATTTAATTTATTAAGTTTTCATCTACAAATCTCTACAGAAAAGTAACGGAAATCGAGTATTTTCTGAAGTGGTTGGTTACAGGCGATGAAAAGTGGATCTAGTACGATAATAACATGCGAAAAAGATCGTAGTCAAAAACGGATGAACCTCCATAAACCATGGCAAAGCCCGTATTGACGCTAAAAAGGTGATGCTGTGTATTTGGTAAAACTGGAAGGAAATCGTGTATCATGAGCTGCTGCAGCCTGGCCAAACGATTGACTCTATACTCTTGTAATTAGCAATTGACAAAATTAAAGTAAGCGATTGGAAAAAATCGGCAGAAACTAGTCAACATAAAGGATGTCGGCTTCCACGCCAGACCACACACATTTTTGAAAACTGGACAAAAATTGACAAAGCTTACCTGGGGAGTTTTAGTCCATTCACCGTACGAGTATACTCCAGACCTTACACTATCCGACTACCGTTTAGTTCGGTCTCTATAGAACTTCCTAAATGGTGTTTCAAAAGACACGTGTAAAACTTACTTGTCAAAATTTTTCACCCAAACACCACAGAAGTTCTACAATGAAGAGATTATGGTCACAGTAAACATACTACAGTAGCGAAACTGAGCTCCAATTTGGTGACGAGATTTTGACGGTGCGTGCGTCGACGGGTCCTTTTTCAAAATAGCCGCTCAGTGTTTACATCCGATCTCGGAATGTATTGTTCATCGTTTCTTGATGTGACTGCAGTTTATATCAATATAAAGACAGAAGGAAGAGAGAGTTTGTAGAAAAAGAGAATTAAAAACGTTTGTAAGTGAAAAGAATCGAAAAAGTTGAGAAACAATTTATATAATCACGGGGAAAGAAGGTTATTGTGCCATTGAGAATTGCAATATTCCATATAATTATTTTCGCAAATTATTTGCTCGAGTCACACTTTTTGAGGCTCTAAAATTTGCAAATAAGAAATTTCTAATTCAATCAGGGCGCGCTAAGACTACTCGTATTATTCTAAATCATAACTAAATTTAATTGTGCTTTATATGCATCACATGTAATCATCAACAGTATTATCCGTCAAAGTTTAAGTTGCCGCATTAATGATTTTTTTTTGCAGTTCCTCTGTTTTTAGTTGAAACAATGCGATTAAAGTTGTTGGAGTTGTTGATTATTTTAATAAACCTCTATTGCTTGCTTTCACAAGACAACTTTTCACTATCTTAAATGCATTATTGAAAAAATACATGTGCATGAAACAATATTATCATTACTAATGTACATTTCTTTTTTAGGGAACCTTGAGTAATTTAATAAAACGTTCGTATTGGTAGAGTGATTTGGTCATTAAAGCTTGAAATTTGTTTCTAAACTTAGTTCGGATGGTTATTTAAAAATCCTGACGTGATTGCTCAATTCTGACCCAAATTCGGTTTCAGCGCCCAAAAATACATATAGGTATAGCGGTCTGTTCGGTAGTGAAAAACTTTTTTTGTGTGTCTGTGTAATTTTTTATGATTGATAAATAATCCTCCAAATTTTTGGTTTTTAGAAAGATTTATTTTTGTGTAAACTAGTATTCAGTTATTTAAAAAACTATTTATATTTGTGTAAATTATAAATAAAACATATTTTTTTTCTAAAAAGTGTATTCTCAAGAGGCTTCTAGTTTTTAATAACTTCATCTGTATTAATTGTTTGACACACATTTTCTAATAATTAACCTAATAACTTTAACACTGTTTAAGTGCAAGTACAATTAATACTCTGAAAGTGACTTTTTTTTTCTATTTTTTCTCTATAAATTACATTGCTCCTTTTTCATGTCAATCTTTCAAAAGTTTCTGTGAATATATAGTAAGGAATACAGAACCTATAACAACATATTTATTATTTTCAAATTTTAGACAGTATATTTTATTTTCTTATAAGCTAAATGTCGTGTTGAGTTCACAAAACCACTGGGGAATGGAATTATTGAAATAACTGATATAAATCGATTATTGAATCAAATATGCTATTAAAATAAGAAAAAATTTAATTTGATTCCAAATTTTTTTAATATGATTTTGTCAGCCGATGTGTGCCAGAGGGTCAAAATATTCTGAAAATAAGTTCGTTAAATGGACAGTACACTTAATCAAAGTCCATTTTGATGGTAATTATGGTTACTATTAAAATTTTGAAGATTTAGTTACCTGTTATTAATATTCCTCCTATAAAGAACTTATTTCTATTGTTGTATACCTATACTATAAATTAAATACAGTTATTTTCCTTTTAAACTGTAATAGACAATACTCAGTATATATGAGTCAATCATTTCTCCTAATGAAGCTAATATGGTTAGCGAAACGCGAGTCGAGATAAAAATAAAGTGTTTGGTGTAGTGGTAATATATACTGAGTAGTGTCATTGTGCCAAAGATTCCACATATCCGACATAGTTGTAATTGACAAGTCAGTTTGGTCATAACTAAGTATTGTATGTAAATATAATTAGGAAATTACTTTATTGACTCTTTGATCTAAATATTAATTCATTGTAAATAAAAGCAAGCGTTAATTATGTTATCAAAAAGCAATACGGATAACAGAACACAAAAAGAGAAGAATCATTCACATAGAAAATAGAGGTCTATACATATACGTTCATAATTCATTAATAATATTATATTAACCTTTCTCGAAATTGCACATATAGTTTTGTAGTTTAAGAAAAAATAAGTACCAAAAAAGTAGATACAGGGTTTTTTAATTAACAAGAGATCTATCACACCAAACAACACCACACTGCTTAGAAAAAATGCTCTTATTTTAGAAGATGTTGACATCTTAGTAATGACAATTAAAATTAAATTAATTTAGTCCTTAAAAAACATCTTTAATCACAAATTTACTTAAAAAATGATGTAAATAAAACTTTAACCTCCAATAGTGACGTTTAACTTTTGAATTTTTGGATAAGATTATTAAAAACTGATGTTCAATATGAAGAATTCCATCAAATACCTTCCTATCAAGTTTTTCACCTGTATTCATTTCTTTTCTAACAAAGTGCTCCATTCTTTTTGTTTTTTTTTTTTATATTACTCATGCTGCATTAATTTTTATATTGCTCACGCTGTATTAAATAACAAATCAAAAAATTTCATTATCTATGATTTTGAATGATAAAACTTTGCACAACTTTATTTGTATTTCAAATCTCGCGCTGGTCCACTTTTAACATGGCGGATTGCCACGTGACTTTCTGAAAACGAACCTGATTTTCCTATGCGGTTATCCTTGAGTTTCGCTACTGTGTAGTGTGTTTACTGTGTTATGGTATTGCCAGAAAATTAACGAAAGATTATCAAGAAAATGGCTACTTGGTTTAATAAAGTTCTTTTAGAATCAATAAAACGCACGAAACAATTGTACTCGCATCATCAAACTTTAAAAGGCTCAATACATTTTCGACAACCCTATATATTAACATATTTCCATGAGTCCTCTGTCGGTCTGTCTGTCTATCTATCTAATGGCATGATGATTTTGAAACGAAGTTTCAAATTTGGTACAATGGAAATAACCTATCGTTTTTGTTAAACAATATATCTTTAGAGAAAGGGCTGAATAGAGGTCGATGTATTTTATAAAGAGATAGATTCATTATAGGAACTGTCAATAATAAAACAAATAGTTCTTATTGGGTCTTAATTAAGACAATAAAATTTCAATACAAATATTTATTATTATAGGTAATAATAGAGACACCCATAGCGTAGCGCGTAAGGTGTCTGCTTTTTACGTCGGAGCCCCGAATTCGAATCTCGGTTAGGAACGTAATAAAAAAAAAAATACTTAAAAGAAAAACATTACTACGTGTCTGTCACCTTTTTCGGGAAGACAATGACAAACCTCCTTTAGTATCATGCCTAGTAAAGCACTTTGGCCATTTGGAACCGGCATTAAATTGTAAGTCCCCGTTGTCTGTGGAATACTTAAAAAGAGGCACCAACCACAGGCAAAGGCGAGAGGGTCGCCTACGTCCGTATCGGATATTGCACTTCAAGAAGATAATTCTTGTTGATTTCGCTTTTATGGATTAAATAAGTGATGCTGACGTTTTGCAGATCATCCTGGCGGCTGGCAGGGCAATATGTTCTCTTTTTTCTACAGTCATTGCAAACATATTTATGAGACACTTCGAAAAACAAACCACCGACACTTTTCATCCTAAACCAAAACGTTACGTTGATGACACTTTAGTAATTTGACCACACTGTCAAGAAACTTCTCAAGGTTTGCTTCATCATTTCAACTCTTTACATCCAAGTATCCACTTCGCCTTTAATAAAAAGAACTATAAAATTCCTTTCCTGGATATTCTTATTAATCGAAACTCAGATATGACCTTGCGCTACTCAATAGAGAGGAGATTTTTTTACCCAGACAGAGATTCAAATGCATCCTGGCATCATCATTTCGTCCAAGAACACTCAATCATTCACTTTCTTGCTCTTAAAGCTATATCACTCACTCCATCATAATCTCGTCAATCAGAGCTAAAACACCTTACTTCCATTCTTCAATTAAACAATTTCTATTATTGAAATATAAAACTCTCCATTATAAAACGTACATCTCTCTAGATATCTCCGAAGATTGAAAGTCAAGCAGATCAGTCTTTTGGGATGTAATTATTCTTTATATTAAGAATGTCACAGATGGCATTTCGAAAACTCTATAGAATGACAAGATTTCCCTATCTAGTTGAGCATTTGCAGAATACAAAAATAAAACAGAACACCAGATTCTCTTTGAACAATCAACGATCATTATAATGCATTCTTTTTCAATCCTAGGAAAATTCGGAGCCCACCGAAATATCTCAACATCCCAACAATCTTAATTGTGAGACTGATTTTTGCCTGTCACCAATCTGGCAACATATCATCCATAAAAGCCCGTCTCCCCTCACTCCAGTCTGCTGATATTAAATGCGTGTTCGAACGGAATTAAATCAGTTTCGTGCTAGACTACGAGTCAATTCTTGAAATAAGCTCTGAAGATGCCAGCAGGATGAACGGCTAAATGTTAGAATCACCTATTCAGCCGACAAAGGAGAAATTTAGAAGGATTGCACCTATAAGCCCTGTAACCTGTGGGAGCTTATATCAAAATAAATAATTATTGTTACAGATAAAAGGGTAGGAAAGCGTAAGAGTAACTAGCACGATTTTTGGAGTTAAATCATGTTATAACAGTCGAGTTAACTGACACAGGATTATATGACCAATTTTTATCGATTCTAAAAGAGCATAGGTTTAGGTGATACCTTAGAATACAGAAAAAGTTTTATATTTAATTATAGAATGTGTTCTAGAAGTATATAAGAATAAATTAGTCAAATCTGTTACATCATATTATTTTACATATTACTGTATTAGTTTTCATTTACTATTAATTTAACCCCAAAAATTAATTACTCTTATTTCCTTACTCCAAGAACATCAAACTAACCACAAAATAAATACGTGTAGATATAATATAATACTAAAAGAAATTTTTGGCTTCAAAAATCATCATACTGGATGCTGAAAAAATGACAACATTTACTTTTAAATATCTAGAGCCTTTATTCATATTCAAAGTCAAAAAGCCCCCCTGGAATTTCTATCAAATGTTAAAGTAGCTTGACGTTTTTCTGTCATTCTATTGTTTATTCGTTAGTTCCCTTGAGCTCACTATCTTGAATATTTCTGCCGTTCAGCTCGTCTTCTGATCTTCTAGGTTTTCTGCGGTTTGGTAGTACTCGTCTCACCTTTAGGCAATCTAGTTTCCTACATACATTATTGTACTATCTTAGTTGCTTCATTTCGATATCCTTTACTAGTGGAGTAAAAAAAGTATTTGAAATTGCACAGTTTAGATATAGCAATATTATGATTTTATCCTTTCTAGGGTATCACCAGGAGTATTGTCCTGAGTTTTGGACCTCGAAAAACTTGTGCTCTTTTATTTATGAACAACTGACATTTTCGAAACGCGTTTTTTGAGCTTAAAATGCGAATAACTCCGATTATATATGTCGGATTAATACAAAAAAAGTCAAACTCTTCCTAATAGAATTTCCAACAGATCCTTGTTAGTTTTAAGTCGCTTAAGTGCCTACTTAACCTACAAAATTGGAAAAAACGACAAGACATTTCTATTCAAAATTTGAATTGCATGCCATTTTATGCCATTTGTCCCAAAATTGATCTTCTTTTTAAAAAAATGTAAGTCAAAATAACAATAAATGCGTTTTTATTCAGTTATTTTGAACAAAAATTGAAAAATTTTTATCACAAGTTAATATCTTGGGAGCGATATTAACGTTTTTAAAAACTACTTTTGAATTGAATTTAGAAAGTTTTATTTTTGTTGGTTCTTGTGAACAGAAACTTCTTAGACTAGATTTTACAACACATTCGTTCTGCAATGGCTTGGTTACATATATTTATAAACTTCTAAATGATTACCAAGCAGAATGGTATCAGACAAAGGTATTAAGTATTTTTTATGCATTTTAGCATATTATCAGAATGTAACTCACATCTGGTAGAGAATCGCGAGAACTTAATTTGGAAAAAAATCATTTCTTCCAAATGACAATTGTTTTTATTTGATTAATAAACAAATGTAGAAAAAAAAACGGTTAAAATGACTCCAAAAAAATTTTTTTAATGTCATCGCAAAGCGCATGTAGAGACTTAAATTTTGAAAAAAAAAGATTCATTTTGGACTAAATAGCATTAAATGTCGGACAATTCAAATTTTAAATAACAAATTTAATTATGCCCACTGGGTTCAATATTATTGTATTAAATTTCAGAGTATTTTTGCAACAAAAGGCATATTTTCTGAAAGTTTCAAGCCGGTCGATTCACTTAGTCGACCTGTACAAAAAAACAGATTTCTGCCGGTTTTTTCAATTTTGTACGTTATGTACACATTTGTGCGATTTGAGTTTTTAGTTTTAAATTTCATTACGAAGAGTTTAGTTTTTTGTTTATTTCGATCAGACTTATATAAGCGGAGTTATTCAGATTTTAAGCTCCTGAAAACTTAAATTGTTTATAAACACAAGAGCACAAGTTTTTCGAGGTCCAGAACTCAGGACAATACTCCTGGTGATACTCCAGAGAGGATAAAATCATAATATTGCTTTAACTAAACTATGCATTTCATCATTATTTTGACTTTTTTAATGCACTATATCAGAGAATCATACACTCCTAATTCTGTTGGTAGATATTCTCCGTTATAACTTAAATATGTCCATTTTCATCGTTTCAAGTTTTCTTCAGTTATTTTCTTTTACATTCCATGTCTCTGCACCGTAAATCAAACTATTGTTAATAAGCGAAAAATCCATTTGCCGAATAATTATTTAATCTAAAAACTATAAAAATAATAATGTATTATTAGTAGTAATAATTATTTTACGTTCGTTTTATTCAAATTTCGTATCTCTAAAGTATTACATGCACAAAAACAAAAATAACTAAAAGTACAAAAAACTACACAGGAACGTACTTAAGACGATCAAAGCGAGCAAAGAACGGAGTTACAGGAAAAATGTGCTGAAATCGAGATACTACAAGCAAAATACGACAGCTAAAATCTTTATAAGGAAAAAAAAAGAAGCAACGGGAGGATACCCAGGACGAGGCACAGGCGTGATCTTTAACTCGGATAACATCATAACAGAGACCGACAAAAAAACTGTTAAGATGGAAAAGGTATATGGAGGAACCTTTCGGAGAGGAAGGCGACAAAGATATCAAAACGTGGCTGCAGACGGTGGTGATGAAGGGCCTATCATCATACAAGAAGAGATGGAATCATCTAATACGCGACTGAAAAACAACAAAACTCCAGAGCCAGATCAAGTACACAAACTATTATACTCAGAACAAATAAAGTCGCTGACCACCCTCTTCAATAAAATATACACAGGTGGTC
Source organism: Pachyrhynchus sulphureomaculatus (assembly GCA_019049505.1). Taxonomy (NCBI): domain Eukaryota; kingdom Metazoa; phylum Arthropoda; class Insecta; order Coleoptera; family Curculionidae; genus Pachyrhynchus; species Pachyrhynchus sulphureomaculatus. Next base: position 55,245,889 of record CM032446.1, read on the forward strand.
GAATGCCAAATGACTAGTTGTTATCAACATTCATTGCTATCCCGAAAAAAGCGAACGCAACTAAACGCTCTGATCACAGAGTAATCAGCCTGATAAGTCATGTGTTAAAAATATTCACTAACATCATCTAGACACATGTATATAGAAGACTTGATGAGAGTATATGTGATGCCCAGTTAGGTTTCAGGAAGCGAATTGGCACTAAAGTCATCAAATCCTGATTCATCGAGCATGCGACATCAATGCAGTTGTATGCTTTATACATTTGACAAAGTCGAACACGATAAGTTCATCTCAATCCTACGTGAATCAAGAATCAAAGATAGGTACACAGACCTGATCTCAAAACTATATCTATAATAAAATGCAAAGGTTCGTATCGAAGACCAAACATCGGAGCAGTTTAGCCTAAGGAGAGATGTTTGCCAGGGCTTTGTATTGTCGCCTCTATTATTTAATGCGTACTCGAAACGACTCTTTAGAAAGGCGCTGGACAATACTCGGGAACGTCTGGTAGTAAACGGCTAAATAATAAATAACCTGAGATATGTCGACGACACTGTCTTTATAGCCGACGCTCCTGAGGGACTCCAGAGACTTATAGATCGAGTAGTACCTGTGCGCGATAGATACGGTATGAAGCCTGACTGCAAAAAACGCACTCTCTAATAGCAGTAAAAACAGCATCAACAACCAACAGTTGACCGTTAACAATATAGCTTCCGCAACGGCCGAGAAGATTACATATTTGGGATACACCCTGATTAAAGATTAGGATCACTTTCCAGAAATAAAAGGCCAATTCGAAAAGGCAAGGGGTGCATTTAATATGTTTCGAAATATACTATGCAATCTTACCCTGAGTATTCATACCCGTGTCAGTATGTTGCGGTGTTTCAGTCTTCCTGTATGGAGCGGATCCGTGCACTCTTACCGATGCCTCTTGCAAATGCTTGTGGGCCTACCGTCGTATGCTCAGAATCTCTTGGATTCGCAGTGCGATCACTGAAACAAGACACAGACAGAGAACTGGAATTCCTAACAACTGTTAAACGTAAGAACATGGAGTACTTTGGGCATATGATGCGAAATGAAAAATACCGCCTTCTCTAACTCACCCGACAAGGTAAAATAGAAGGGGGATCAATAGGACATCGACGAAGGGCATGGCTGCAAAACTTACGAATATGGACAGGACTGACATCGCCGGCATTATTCAGATCAGCATTAAATAAAATAATATGGACCAACGTCTAGAGAGGATAGGCAATTAAAAAAGAAGAGTTGCATTCTTTTATTTATCTATCGGTCATATGTTTCTGTTGTATACTGTAGCATTTTCAACAACTACTTAACAGGAAAAATTTTATAGACTTTATAAAAATCTACGCCGAGTTTTTTCTGTAAGTTGTTTTAAACAAAAAAAAACCTTATCCGTAGATGTCTCTCCGGCTCGAAATCAGGATTATTCTGCTTTCTTTTACTAGCTATCTCTCTATCTCTTAATTATGTCTAGCGAGTACTAGGTAAATTCCTTCATCAGTTTTTAGTTATGTTTTTATTCATTTACTTACTTAATTTTAGCTGGCATGAAATTGGTGTTATCGATTTACCAACTACTATTAACTATATATTAAAGAACACTGGAAAACGCCAATTATATTATGTAGGTCATTCTCAGGGAACCACCGCCATGTTCGTGATGTTGTCAGAAATGCCAGAAATGAATGAAAAAATTAAAGTTGCCGGAATGTTGGCTGCATCAGCTAAGTTAAACTATACACAGTCTGGATTATTACAGCTTTCTGTAAAACTTTTGCCACTGGCCCAGGTAAATAGGTAACTTTATATACAAGAATTGATTATATGTATAATATATATAAAATATTTCATTCGTAGTAACTTTCTGCCTTTTTCGAGCCACCAAACTATATATATTGCGGCCCTTTGTGGTAACAGCCGTGCATATGATGTCGGTATCCAATTAGAACCACTTGAATAATCCAAACAATACCTTATTTAAAGTCGACAATATTATATCCCACTTTAAAATTATCTATTTAAAGATTTGCCTCCCATAAGAAAACAGGATTTGTGATGACTTGCAACTTGAACGTTAATTTTTTATAAATTGAAAAATTACGATATAAAAGACTGCTTGAAAAAGGTTGTACGAGAAGTGACAAGCTGAACCTCAGAAGGGTGTGGTGCATTAGCGCGATGTGTATTCCTAACAAACACCGCTCTGAGAGGAGTTAAGCGGGCTACATTAATCGAACAGTTTCCTTATTAATAGTTGTAGAAGAGACCCAAGTCGCCAACCGTTCCTTTACCTTCCAAGAAATCAAGATTGCTAGGAAGTTCTGGATCTTCAATCAGGCGGACGGCTCTCTTCTAAATAGAATCCAACCAATGTAGTGTATATTTGTATGTAATATTCCATCGTTGGTCAAATTTGGGCTTCGTCCAGAATTAACAGTTGGGAAATCTAAAGCTTTCTAGTTCGGAATAATATTCCCCCTCTGTTTGCTACGTAAGCAACATGTTATTATTGTTAAGACATATTTACTCCCAAATTAACGTCCGGTAAATTGAGTGACGATACTAGAGTGTCCAGGTTGGAAAACGTTAACTTTTTTAGAAAAAATTGCCACCTCCATCTTTGTGCTGTTAAATTCTACTTAGTTACTATCACGCCAAAATAAAATTTCTTCTAGGTCTTTGTTAAATTGAAAGCTTCCCGCGGTCTCTAGATATTCGTATAAGTAGCCTATGGTCGTGCTTTCAAAGTGAATAAAGAAATAAGCGGACTGCCATCTGCAAAGCTGTAGATTAGATTCTTGGTTCTTTCGAACAGATCATTAATGTAAATCAGAAGGAAACTAAGAGACAGTATGGAGCTTTAGGGCAGACCGGCATTGATAGCGAAAATATTAGATAAAAATTCTCTTCTTTCCTTGAGGAAATACGAGAGCCATAAACAAAACTGTTTAGACATACTCTTAGAGTGTAGCTCAGCCAACAATCCGTCATGCCAAACACGGTCAAATGCCTTGGATAAATCAAGTGCAACCACACGAAATTCTCCAAAATGTTCATTTGTGTTCTTCCAATCATACTTACATAAGTTAGAAGATTTGATGACCTTTTCTTAGTAAGATACGTTAAAAAGAAACTGGTGCTAGTTCACTTGCGCATCTTTTAAGTACTATGGCCGATATTTCGTCGGCCCTAGAAGTGTGTCTAGCTTCATTAAAATATATTTTATCATACGCTGTCTGAATACAATATCAGGTATCCTTGACTGTACTATGGGATTAGTTGGTTCTGTTATTCCTTGGAGATCGACAGTAGAATGTGACGCAAAGTGTTCAGCCAACAAGTTCGAGTAAAAGGACTTGGAATTGCTAACGTCAGGAGAACTATAGATTAAATTTTTGGCCTTTCCAAAAGATCGTTAATGTAAAGTATATGTCAAATTTTCTCTTAAAGGTAAACACGCGTTCCAAAGGTGATAAAAATCTTCCTTTATGTGTGGTATGAATTTTTTAATTATGTTTACTCCTTTATTAGAGATTTTAACCTCGTAATTGTTAAATGCAAATTATCTGGTCAATAGTTATCTTATTATATATTAATCCTATAGTTTTAAATGTTTTCGTTTGTTCTATTGTATGTCAGATGTTTAGTTTCGTCCACGTTTTTACTTTAATTGTGGATGTTCAGGTCACTTTCGGGATTATACAGTATATCACGTATCGGCCATCGATAAAATATTTATAAGGAAGTCCTATATTGGTTACTCTAACCTATTTTCTCTGTGATTAAGTTAATCATTCGTGCTTTATTAATAATGACCAGAACAACTTGTTATTGTGTTCTCTAATTTTTAGAAATTTATTAATTCTTTTATTTGAGAAATCTTAATATTTGCGGTAATACTGAAGTGACTTCCCGACGTCTGGCCTATGACGGTACGATACATCTTCAGAAATTTTTACTCTTTGAGAGTAGGATATTGCGTAAGGTAGAAGGCGCAGAGTATTTATACCTAACCCGTGTTCACGGAACCTTGACATAGGATAACAATCATTTGCAACGTATGATGTAGGCAATAGCCAAAATCTTTGTGAATGTAGTTAGAGTATTTGTATATCTCGATTGGTTTCGTATTGTTTTGTTTATAGATATGAAGGAGTGGAGCAAAAACTTTTGTTTATTTTACAGTGATATTTTATCCTGTAGTGTTAATGTTTAGCTACCGCACCTTTTCTTGTTTCTTAATGGTAGTTGATATTGATTTCCCAATTTTTATATACACAGTATAACACAAATAAGGGATTTTATAAGTACAATCAGCTAATAAAAAAATTGACATTTACATGATCTTAAGCATTGTCCACTGTTGAAGATTATGGAAAGGCTGTTTAAATAATTTGCGTGTATATACTACCTTTTGGTGGTTCTTTACTACTACTTTGTGTGAGAGACTAGTTTTTAAAGCAATATCTGTTATTTCTTAGGTAACTGATCATTACATGGGTTTTTGATGAGACAGAATATTTATAAGTCGATAAGTTTTGAAAGCAGAAATGAAACAAGATGAATTAATGGGTCAAAATACATTTATTTTTCAGCATAACCTCCCTTAAGCTTAATATATTTTTTCAGCGATTTTTCAATTCATTTACCCCATCTCTGAAGTGGTTTTCCGGAAGACCCTCAAAATACCCATCTACGGATGCTATCACCTCATCATTTGTTGAAAAACGTTTCTCACGTAGAAATCTTTTGATGTTTCGGAACAGATAGAAGGCAGACGGAGCCAGACCTGGCTAATAAAGTAGATGTTCCAACAATTCATACTTTAATTCGACCAGTTTTGCCGTTGCTAAAGCACATCTATGAACAGGGGCATTGTCATGATAAAAGATGATTTTTTTTCTGCAAAGCAGGCCTTTTCTCACGAATTTTCTCATCCAACTGGTACAAAAGGTTGCAATGATACTCTCCTGTGATTGTTTCACCGGTTTGAAGGTAACCAATTAACAGACTTCCTTTTGCATCCCAGAGCACTGATGCCTCAATTTTTTTGGACGACTTTGACCTTTTTGGCTGCTTTGGAGCTGAACAACCGGGCTCAGTCCACTGTGCAGTTTATTGTCGCTATTCAGGATCATACTGGTAAACTCAAGTCTTATCTATAGTTACAAATCGACGCAGAAAATCGGTTTTATTCTTTGTGAAACGAGCCAAATATTGTTTAGAAAGTTTCTCTCGATTGCGTTTTTTTTTCGATGTTAGCATATACGGCACCCATCTTGTGAATAGAGTTCTCGTACCCAAAACATTAGTTGAGATCTCATGTACTGATCCATGTGAGATGCCTTTAGCCTCAGCTAAATCATCTACGGTTAATCGACAGGCTTCCATTACCATACCTTGTACTTTCACAACAATGTCTTCAGTTGTTGCAGTTTTTGGACGTCCTGAACGTGGATCACCATTGACGCCTGTACAACTACGTTTAAACTCTAGAGTCCATCTGTGAACAGTTGGAAATGAAAAAACAGACTCCTTTAATACTTTCACTAACTTTACATGGATTTCAGTTGCCGATAAATCTTCAAAAAAAAAAGAATTTTATCACTGCACGTTAATCGATTTTTTCCATTTTTAAATAATACTCAAACGCGTCTACTTTAACCAGCAGCAACATTGAATGACTTGACAGATCGATTTGAAATTTAGAGTGTGTTCATACGACAGATGAAGCTTCAAAACTGTGTTCAAAATTTGGTCCAAGTGATGCTCCATAGGTGTCGCTTTCAAAACTTATTGACTGACCTATATATCAACAAAGTTCCAAATACTATTGAGGTGATAACGAATATTTTTGATTATTATGGCGAGTATTAGCATTAGGATATCTAATTGTATGAGTTGACTTTCTATAAATAGATTATGCTAAGATGCCGTTACGTTTCTACATTTAGATAGAGAATGGCGTCATTTAATTCAGTTTCCAAAGGCATTCCGACCTTCTTTACATATGATCAGATAATAAACGTATCGTCAATATATCTGCATTAAGATTTTGGTTTTAGAAGAACTGAAATTAAAAAACTTTCTTTAAAGGCATCCATGAATATTATTCGCCGCTACTGGAGATAGTAAAGAACCTATGGCTGTTCCGGAGTTTGTTAATAAAATGTTTCTTGGAGAATAAAATATGCAGAAGAGAGACATGCTTTTAGGAAATCTATTAAAGATGTATCAACGTTATTATGTTGAAATATGTCTGACATTATAGGAACTAAATCGTTAATTGAAACATTTGTATATAACAGTTATGTTAAAACTGATCAGAATATTTAAAGTTGTCAGCTCTGCAGCAGAATGTTTTTAACATATTAATCGATGATCCTAGGCTTTTATGAGTTTTTCTTAGTCCTACAATTTTCTTCTAGTTTGAATTAGAGTTACTAAAAAATTTAGTTATTAGTGTTGATACAAGATTTTAAATAAATACACTGATTGATTCAAATTTTTACAGAGGCTTTTGTCAATGTTTAACTGGAACGAGCTGCCAACGCCAAATAGTCCAATGGTTACTAGAATAATAAAACCTTTGTGTAGTAGTAAGACTATGGCAGATATATGCTTGGATGCTATTTATATTATAGGAGGTGATGAAAATGGTTACATTAATAAGGTAAATTTAGTACCAAAATTATAAACGGCAACAATTGGATTGCGATTTCATTAGGTACACTACTTTAATGGTAATTTAATACTCCATGTGACGGTTATACTTAATGCGAAATTCTATGTATGTTCGAGTAACAGTTCTGACTAATCAAAAAATATTACAAAGAAAAAAATAAAGACAAAGTTAACAGGTTGACTGCCGATCTATATTTTTGAGTTTGTGGTTGACGCCGGTAAGATTTTTCCAAATATTTTTATTTTATTGTGGTAAATATGATGATGGAGTCTTGGATGTGTTTTTTTTATGTGCCATTCAAAATATTAGAAAAAAAAATTTCACTCCGATCGGAGTAATCGGCATTGCAAGTGAAAATTTTTACTAGATGCCGAACACTCCGATCGGAGTGTCCAATTAAATAAGTAAAGAAATAATAAATCGAACTCATGAACTCAAAACATTTATTTCTAAATCATTTTTGTACATTTTTATGGTAATCCTCAAAGCAATTAAGGCAAAAACCTGGTTGTCCAGGGCACATTTTGCATTCATACACTGTTTGCTTTCTTATTTTATTTTTCCTGCATTCTTTGCATTCCTTTCTGCTTACCCGTTTTGTTTCTTTAGTTCCTTTTTTTTCACTAACAATTTTTTCTACTTTGCTAATGCTGTGGACATTTATTTGGCCTGGAGGAATTTGCGGCAAATTAGTAATTGGTCGTCTGGCTAGTAAATTTCTTATGACATCCAATCGGAAGTCATATAATCGTAACTGGTCAGACCGCGAATATTTATTGTACAAAAAATAGGCGTTTATCATGCTCATTTGCAGCACATGCATGAATAACTTTTTGTACCACCGAATGGTTTTACGGCTGCAAGGATAATATGCCATCATTTGATCCTGTCTGTCTATACCGGACATAAAAGCATTATATCCAATGATTGCGGAAGGTTTTTCAGATTCTTGATTTCTTTTGTTTTTAAAAATGCCCATTTCGCTTCCAAATTCTGTTGAAATGTATTGAACATTGCGTTTATCGCGCCATTTTCCGACATACACTCCATTGCAAAACATAGATTTATTCTCACCACGTTTTAAGTTTGCACTCATTACCTCTTTCGGATTATCTTTCCTCTCAGCTCTCAGCGTACCAGTGCAGTACGTATTTTGTTGAAGTAATTTCCTAGCTAAATTAACACTATTGTAAAAATTGTCTAGATAAACAGCATGTCCCACACCCAATTTTTCCTCCAATAAATGTAAAACAATCTTTTCAGTATGTCCGCTTCCACCATAAACATCTGTCGCACCTTCGTAGATACGAAATTTCAAAATAAGTCCATTAGGCTCTGTCAGCATGTATAACTTCATACCATACTTATGACGCTTATTCTTGATATACTGTTTAAACTGGAGACGACCCCGATAAAGTACCATAGCTTCATCCAAAGACAACTCTCTTCCAGGATAGTAAATTTCTCCCATTTTGTTGTTAAAAAAATCTGCCACAAATCTAATCTTTCCTAGCCGATCTGCCGGATCCATATCTGGAGATGTAAAATGCAAACACCTCAAGATAAGCAAAAATCTATTCCTTGACATATATTTTCTAAAAACAGGTAGATTACATAGCGGATCAGTTTTCCAATAATCGTTAAGACGGCTCAAGGATATTGTGCCAGTGTGAAGTAACAGGGCCAAAAAAATTTTTAGTTCTTCAAGAGTAAGATCTTTAAAATTAGTAATACGTGATTTTGTACTTGTTTCTGGGCGCAGCAAAACCTCGACTGCGTAAGAGTTCGTTCGTTCTACAATAGTTTGTAAAAAATCATCATCAATGATCATTTCGAAAAAAATCGATAGGTGCACCCTGTCCTGGAATTTGCACCAATAATTCCTGGGTTTTCTGGAACAAAATTTGTTTAACGCACCTCTGTCGTTCCATTTTATCTCATCAAGGCTAGGAAGTGTTTGATGTGGCCGAATAGGGTCTATAAAATTCTCTTCTTCGGACTCGGAGCTTGAATTTACATCACTATCGTCTGTGTCTGGTACGTAATGTTCGTCACTACTACCTCCGCTTTCTTCCAATAGCTGCAATAATTCAGTGTCAGTTAGCTTCTTTTTCTTATCATATACCTTTTTTTCATCACTACGATGTCTTTTTTTTTAATACCAGAAGGCCCAGGTTGATTGTCCATATTGTACGGCAGATTACAACCAAACCAAAAGCAAATCCGCGGAACCACTTAAGCACCTGTTAGAACTTGCGTTTTTAAGCAACGCCACCACTAGAAACACGTTTCATATACAACGCCGATGGAATACTAAAACGTTTCGTAAGAACGCATGTCGAACTCCGATCGGAGTAGACGGCGTTGGCGAAGAGACCCGACGCACTCCGATCGGAGTGGTCGGCAGTCAACCTGTTAAACTGAAAAATGTTACACTATTTTTTATTGGTATACGCACTGCAGAGAAATTTCAAAATCGCTACAAGAAGGGCGCGTGCGGAAAAGTGGTGATTTACACTTAGTCATATTTAACATTGGGTTTAAATATATAATAACATTTAAAATCATCCCAATTTGAGAAAATGTGGTTCCTGAAGTTAAACCGTGTCAATGTGGAGTAACTTTTCGAAGTTAAACTTGACTCACCACTGAATTCTTATCTCACAGAGTAAAGACACCGGAAAAAATCCAGGTACAATCGTAAGCAAAACGTTAAAATAAACTGCCACAGTCTAATCACAGGAACCACGATTTTCAAAGTTTTGCTGACAACTAGGCAGGCTGAAGGGATCTTCAGTAATCTTGACTCACCACTGAATTCTTATCTCAAAGAGTAAAGATACCGGAAAACTCCTGGTGCAATCGTATGCAAATCGTTAAAATAATCTGCCACAGTCTAATCCCAGGAACTAAGATTTTTTATCTACAAGAGACCTTAAAGGTTTCTGTTTCATGATTTTTTGCGATACGCTGCCTAAACCGTTAAATATGGAGCAATATCATGTAACAAAGAATACAATATATATAAAATGCAACGTCTCTCTGTCTATCTGTGCTGCAATAGTGCGCTTATCACTCGAGAACCATTTATACGATTTACGTGTTTTTTTTTCAATTCATACATATGTTTTCTGGCCAGGTTATATAATATTAATAACAATCTATGTAATAATATATATAAAACGCTAGGTATCTCTGTCTGTCCGTTAGTGTGCTTATCATTCGAAAACCACTTATCCGATTTGCGTATTTTTTTCAATTCTTAACTTAATATTTATCAAAAAAATCTATAATATATATAAAAGGCAACGTCTGTCTGTCTGTCTCTCTGTTCGTTAGCGCGTGTAGCACTCAAGAACCGCTTATCCGATTTTCGTGTTTTTTTATAAAATACGTATGTTCTCTGGCCAAGTTATAGGATGTATTTTATTACGTAAGGTAACATAAGAAAAATGCAGTAACGATAATAGTGAATCAAGATCACGTGAGCGGAGCCGCGGGTACGGCTAGTAATATACCAGGTGTACAAGTATGAAATGCGGGTTTCAGGCAACAAATGGTGCATCAATGCAGTTCGTGCTATAAAGATTTGACACTGCGCCATTTTGTTGTGTCATCAACAAGTGTAAGACGCGCACAAGTGATAAATTGGAAAAGTGTGTGCTTAGTGTTGTGTTGTTGTGTTCAATCTGTTGAAATTTATACCGAACAAAAAGCGTTCGCGGACAGCATTAATTTTTTGTTTTCATTTGAAGAAAACTGCTGTTGAATCATACGGATTGCTTCGAGAAGCTTATGGTGAACATGCTCCATCGCAAGGTACGTGTGAACGATGGTTTCGGCGTTTCAAAAGTGGTGACTTCAATGTTGCAGACAAGGAACGTGGAAAACCGCCAAAAAAATACGAAAATGTGGAATTGCAAGCATTGTTATACGGAGATGATTCGCAAAGACAAAAATAACTCGCCGAGCAATTGGGCGTTAGTCAACAAGCTGTTTCCAGTCGAGAGATGGGAAAGATTCAGAAGCCGGTAGATGGGTACCACATAAGTTGAACGACAGGCAAATGGAAAAGCGCAAAAACACGTGTAACATTTTGCTCGCTCGGTATAAAAGGAAGTCGTTTTTGCATCGTATAGTTACAGGGGATGAAAAGTAGATTTATTTTGAGAATCCCAAATCATGGGTAGACCCAGGCGCACCATCCACATCGACCGCATGACCGAGTCGCTTAGGCAGAAAGACGATGCTCTGTGTTTGGTGGGACCAGAGGGGCGTGGTCTATTATGAGCTGTTAAAACCTGGGGAAACGGTTAATACTAAACGGTGCCAACAATAATTAACCGATTTGAACCATTCGCTGCTTGAAAAAAGGCCAGAATACCGAAAGAGGCAACACAAAGTCATTTTTCTCTTCACGACAATGCTCCATCACATACGGCAAAACCAGTTCGCGACACGTTGGAAGCACTCAGCTGGGAAGTTCTACCCCATGCGGCTTACTCACCAGACTTGGCTCCTTCCGATTACCACTTGTTTGCATCGATGGGTCACGCACTTGCTGAGCAACTGGAGCATACTTTGAATAAAGCATTTTTTATCATTCTTCCCGAATTTAATATGTTTTTTTAGAAAAAAAATCCCCATTTCATACTTGTATACCTGGTATGTTTATCAAACTCATAAATTACCATTTTACATGTTATGTTTTTGATACATTCTTTTCGAATCTGCTGGCATTTTCGGGACATGCTTCTTACTCTGGACTCTTTTTTGTTTACAGAGCGTAAAAGTATCTTGCATAATTCTAAATGTCCAAGACTAGCGTTTGTTATTTAAATTGCTATAGAGAAGGGCGAAAAAAAAAAGATAAAAGTAAGATATGTTGTTTAATGTTGGTTTATAAATATTAAAATTTCTTATATAAAAAGTCTTTAGGCTATTTATATTTCCTATTTTCAGATGAATAAATATAAAGTTCGTTATTAGAGTTAATATCTAGGGAGCGATATTAACGTTTTTTAAAAAACAATTTTTTTGCTTCTCAAAAACTTTTATTTTTGTTGATTTACGGAAAACTTTTTTAAACTCGTTTTTTTTTTGTTTTTTTTTTTTTTTTTTATGGGTCTAGCACACGTGCTGCAGGGAAGCCCCTAAAGCGCTCCAGGAGCGGCACAAGTGCGGAAAAAGCGATTCACGTTGTTCTTGAATCGCTGTAAATTGTACTCGGTGGGAAACACAGCGCTGGGCAAATTATTCCAAAGGGATGACGTTCTCCATATAAAAGATTGCTTGAAAAGCGTTGTACGCGGAGTAACAAGCTGACCCTCATACGGATGCGAAGCACCAGCGCGACGTGTATTTCTAACATGCACCGCTTTGGGAGGAATTAAGCGGGCTACATCCTTCGAACACTTTCCATGAAAATACTTGTAGAACAGACTCAAGTCTCCAACCGTTCTTCGATGTTCCAGCGAATCAAGGCCGCCGGTCAATTCCGGGTCCCCAATCAGACGGACCGCTCTTCTCTGAACAGAATCCAACAAATGCAGTGTATGTTTGGGAGCGGAGCCCCAAACGTGGGAGCAGTATTCCATAGTTGGTCGAATTTGGGCTTTGTAAAGAATTAACAGTTGCTGTGGGGTGTAAAGCTTTCTGGTTCTAAATAATATTCCCAACTTTTGAGAAGCTCTCCTTGCTATGCCTGCAACATGTTCATGCCAAGACATATTTGCTCCCAAACTAACGCCCAACAAATTGAGCGACGATGCTAGGGGAATGTAGTGCCCCGACATAACTATGTCGGGTTCGGCAACGTTAACTTTTTTAGAAAAAACTGCCGCTTGGGTTTTTGTAGCGTTAAATTCCACTTGGTTACTGTCACCCCAAGATAGAATTTCTTCTAGGTCTTTGTTAAGTTGAACGACCTCCTGCTGTCTGCGGATATTCGCCTGAGCAGCCGATGTCCTAGCGTTCAAGGTGAATGAAGAGACAAGCGTACTGTCATCTGCAAAGCTATAGATTGGATTCCCGGTCTCTTCCAGCAAATCGTTAATGTAAATGAGAAAGAGAGTAGGAGACAGTATGGAGCCCCTGGGGCACACCGGCGTTGATAGTGAGGGTGTTAGAAAGAAATCCGTCGACCGCCACTCGTAAAGAACGCTCTCTGAGGAAACATGAGAGCCACAAACAGAACCTTTCAGACATACCATAAGAGCGCAACTTAGCCAACAGTCCATCGTGCCAAACACGGTCGAATGCCTTGGATATGTCAAGAGCAACCGCTCGAGATTCTCCAAAATGTTCAATTGCATTGTTCCAAACATGTGTTACATAAGTCAGAAGATCTCCTGTTGATCTATGTTTACGAAAACCATATTGGTGATCGCTAATAATATTGAATCGTTCAAGATATTTTAGAAGATGCTCATTGATAACCTTTTCCATGACTTTCGATATTATTGAAAGCAGTGCAACTGGTCGGTAGTTATTTGGCAAGGTCTTCTTACCTTTTTTAGGTATCGGCTGAACCGTGGCACATTTCCAGCAGGACGGAAATATTCCCTTTCTGTAGGATATGTTAAAAAGTCTACAGAAAACTGGTGTTAGTTCCCTTGCACAGTTTTTGAGAACTATGGCAGGTATTCCGTCAGCGCCAGAAGCCTTCTTGGTGTCTAGCTTCATTAAAATACGCTTTATGATGCGCTGTCTGAAGACAACATCGGGCATCCTTGCCGCAATATGGGAATAGTAGATGGTGTTTTTCCTTGGAAATCGACAGTAGAATGTGAAGCAAAGAGTTCAGCCAACAAGTTCGCTCTCTCAACAGGTGTGGTTGCAATGGAATTATCTAGCCGTGTGAGTGGTGGTATGGTAGATTTGGTAAAATTTTGACTAACTGCCTTAGCGACTGCCCAAAAGGACCTGGAATTGTTGGGACAAGCGAGAAGTTTGTTTCTAATTCGTTGATTGTGTGCCTCCTTGGTTTCGTCGATAATTCCCTTGCATCTGTTCCGAGCATGAACAAAGATGTTACGATTTACGGTGTTAGGATTTTCATGCCATTGTCGATAGGCAATATGTTTAGGTACAACAGACACACTCGTCCTGCACTGGTATGCGATTTATATTTATAAACTTTTTTTGTCTATTATGCAAAACGGTGTTTTTAGATAAAGGAAATCTGTTTCATTATATTTTATACATTTTAGGCATATTATTAAAATGTAACCTTAGAATGTTTTTTTAAGTATCTCACCTATTTCACTGTTCTAATATTCTACAAATCAAAAAAATTCTTCCAGTACTAAACTTGCTCTTTTATTAGGAAGCCAGATGATAACAAAAAATTTATCACTTATCGAATTTGACATATTACAAAATCAACTAGGATTTTTTTAAAGGGCTCCCTCTACATATGAGTACCCCTTTAAATATCATTGTTCAGTCCGTATATAAAAAAATTTGTGAAACTTAATATTTACTTTCAGCCGTTAACGAGTATATACTTGTAGACCAAGAGACAAACCCGAAATTTTGATCTGTCTACTAACCTTCTGCATAATTGTTCATATTATCGGACGGGTAGACTAAAAGCCTTAATCGTTGAAATCGAAATTCAATAAATTTAGTTTGTTCTTGATAAAATAAGAGTTTTTCGAGTTTTGGAATAAATAAGGCCGTAAGTCCCAAGTGTTGGGTGCTACGCATCTGCCCAAGTTATTTCTGGAAAACTTAGGCGTTAATTAATAAGGTACCATGAGGGCAGACGCCCCGCCCCGCTTGTACTCGAACAAGTCAATGCATTATCAAGTTTCAGAAAAAATTCTAAACTCTGATAGTATACATGCTATTATAGATTCTACATCAAATTCGTACCGGATGACTGATATTGTTATTTTTTTATGTTTTTGACCCTTAAAATCCGAATTTGTCATTCTCGAGGTCCCATAGTATTCGGATCTTTCGCCATGGGTCCGAAAAAGCCTTTTTTATGCAATTTCTGGGAAACCCCAGCTATTGGGAACGTAACATGAAGAAAAATGACTTTGTGTTGCCTCTTTCGGTATTCTGGTATTTTTTCAAGCAGTGAACGGTTCGAATCGATCAATTGTTGTTGGTAACGTTTAGTATTAACCGTTTCTCCAGGTTTTAACAGCTCATAATAGACCACGCCCCTCTGGTCCCATTTTCGTATGTAATAGACTTCGTGGAATTCGGAACTACTAGTCCCAATCCCAATGTACAAAATCGTCTGGGTCTATTACTATAGGCCCAATTAGATCCAAATCGGTATTTATTTGTAACACCAGCTTTTGGGATCTAAATGAAAATTTCCGGATTCTTCAAGTATAATCACGTTTGAAAAGGGTCAATTTCCTATTTTCTATGAATTATTATGCCGATAGTTTCAAGAAATTCGTACGGTAAGTACTTTTTCGGCTCATGGCGAAAGGCCCGAACACTATGGCGCCTCGAAAACGGCAAATTCGGATTCTAAGGGTCGAAAAACATGAAGAAATAAAAGTTTAGTTATCCGGTATGAATTTTATGTGGAACCTAAAATAGCGTCTATACTATGAGAATTTCGATTTTTTTTTAGAACTTTGAAAATGCCTTAGCTAGGTCGGGTACATATTTCATTAATTAAGGTCTAAGTTTTCCAAAAATAACTTGGGCAGGCGTGTAGAACCCAAAACTTGGGACTTACGGTCTTATTTATTCAAAAACTCGAAAAACGACCGTTCTTGGCTGGAAAAGGTGGGTCCAGCTTCGTCCCCCGATATTGGCGGCGTCCGCCTTCTGCAGGTTCCCTCTTATTTTATCAACAACAAACTAAATTTATTGATTTTACCAGGTTTTACAAGTATAAAATGCGGATTTTCTAAAAAAACATGTTAAATTCGGAAGAATGATAAAAAATGCTTTATTCAAAGTATGCTCCATCAACTGTTATACATTTTTCCCATCTTTCGGGCAATTTGTTAATATCACGCCAGTAAAAATTTTCCCCCTTTTGCTGCGAACCATTCATCGAGCCATTTTTTCACATCTGCATACGAACCAAAGCGCTGCTCAGCAAGTGTGTGACCCATCGATGCCATCAAGTGGTAATCGGAAGGCGCCAAGTCCGATGAGTAAACCGCATGGGGTAGAACTTCCCAGCTGAGTGCTTCCAACGTGTCGTGAACTGGTTTTGCCGTATGTGATGGAGCATTTTCATGAAGAAAAATGACTTTGTGTTGCCTCTTTCGGTATTCTGGTATTTTTTCAAGCAGTGAACGGTTCGAATCGATCAATTGTTGTTGGTAACGTTTAGTATTAACCGTTTTCTCCAGGTTTTAACAGCTCATAATAGACCACGTCCCTCTGGTCCCATTAAACACAGAGCATCATCTTTCTGCCAAAGCGATTCGGTCTTGCGGTTGATGTGGATGGTGCGCCTGGGTCTACCCATGATTTTTTGCGCTTGGGATTCTCAAAATAAATCCACTTTTCATCCCCTGTAACTATACGATGCAAAAACGACTTCCTTTTGTACCGTGTTTTTGCGCTTTTCCATTTGCTTGTCGTTCAACTCATGTGGTACCCATCTACCGGTCTTCTGAATCTTTCCGATCTCTCGTAGCCGATTGGAAACAGCTTGTTGACTAACGCCCAATTGCTCGGCGAGTTGTTTTTGTGTTTGCGAATCAACTTCGTCCAACAATGCTTAGAATTCCACATCTTCGTATTTTTTTGGCGGTTTTCCACGTTCCTTGTCTGCAACATCGAAGTCACCACTTTTGAAACGCCGAAACCATCGTTCACACGTATCTTGCGATGGAGCATGTTCACCCTAAGCTTCTCGAAGTAATCGGTATGATTCAACAGCAGTTTTCTTCAAATGAAAACAAAAAATTAATGCTGCTCACGAATGCTCTTTGTTCGGTATAAATTTCGACATAATGAACACAACAACACAACTCTACCATAGGCACACACTTTTCCAATTTATCACTTGTGCGCATCTGACGCTTATTGATGACACAACAAAATGGCGCAGTGTTAAATCTTAGCACAAACTCCATTGGTGCACCATCTGTTGTCTGAAATCCGCATTTCATACTTGTACATCTGGTATATGGTTAAATAACAGTTAATTTTTGGATCGACGTTTTTTGGGCCCTAAAGCTGGGTCCAGCCTCGGTGCCCTTTAGGGC
Source organism: Pachyrhynchus sulphureomaculatus (assembly GCA_019049505.1). NCBI lineage: Eukaryota > Metazoa > Arthropoda > Insecta > Coleoptera > Curculionidae > Pachyrhynchus > Pachyrhynchus sulphureomaculatus. The sequence continues at coordinate 55,262,818 of CM032446.1, forward strand.
GTTCGACATTTTTAGTGTCAACAAATATTATGGTACTGATTCAAGTAGCTAGATGATAGCCCATTTTCGGCTTTATCTGCGCACTCCAGGGCACGTGGGCCTCAAAATCAACGTTAAAAGCTTTTATTCGACTCGCCCGATAAAATGAACAACTAGGCTCACGGTTAGTTTCTAAATTAAATAGCCGGTATGATTCCATTAAATTCACTTACGAAGTTGAGAACAAAGGACAATTGCCTTTTCTAGATATGTTATTTTAATTATTAAAAATAATAATAGATTAGAATTTGATATCTATAGAAAGGACACAGTAACAGATAGATATATTCCTAATGATTCATTTCATTGCAAACAACATAAATTAGCCTCATTACATTTTTAGTTCATCGTTTGGTCACTTTCCCTCTGAATAGAGTAAACTTTAATAAAGAAAGGAATCGTATTAGAAATATAACTAGAGTTAATGGTGATGACGATGATTTAGTAAATAAGCTAATAAATAGACATAAGTTTAGATTTAATATTCAGAATTCCACCTTTTTTACACGCGAAGTAAATAACACCAAGTATGTCTCCATACCATATAATCCGAAATATAGGGACTCAATAAGGTATTTAATAAGGTAGGCCTCACCTTAATCTATAAGTCATCAGACAATCTGAGGAATATCTTACGAAATCCCAAAGATAAGATTCCTAATTGTGAGAAAAGTGGAATTTATGAAATTAGTTGTAATGATTGTGACAAAAAGTATGTTGGGCAAACTAAAGGTCAATTAAAACACGATTTAAAGAACATTTAGCACACTTAAAATACAATAGAACAGAAAAGTCTAGCATTGCCGAACATGCCGTTGAAGCTGATCATACTGTAACATTAGATAATCTAAGATTAATAAAAAATGTATCTGATAGGAGATTGTTGAACCCATACGAAAGTATGGAAATCATAAAATGTAAAAGTAGTTTAAATAAAGACAGAGGGCCCATTCCTTATAGTCCCCTCTACTGGTTACTTGACCGGAACTGACGACCTTGCCTATGTCATTAGTTCCGCTTGAGTAATTCAAGGGTTAGGCTAAGTATAAATAGGGTAGATTTGTAGTTTAGCTTTAGTCAATCATCGCTCCTGATGAAGCTAACATGGTTAGCGAAACGCGCGTCGAGTGCAAAAATAAAGTGTTTGGTGTAGTGGTGATATATACTGAGTAGTAAAAAATTTTAGTTGACTTTGTAATCTGTCAAATTTGACAAAGTAACAAATTTTTTTATTAATAACATTTGATTTCCTCGTAAAGAACTAAGTTTAGTACTAGAAGAATTTTCTTGGTATGTTGGATATTTAAAAAATATATTATTTTTTTTTTTACAGACATTGTTGCCAACTGTTCTAGATTTATTCGTTACTGGGTTTGCAGCTAGGCAAATGTGGCATTATGCTCAAGTTATCAGAACAGGTTAGTATAAAGTCAGAAGTTAAAAAATTATAACTTGTCCACAATAACACTACACAGTATATATATATATATATATATATATATATATATATATATATATATATATATATATTATATATATATATATATATATATATATATATATATATATATATATATATATATATATATATATATATATATATATATATAATAATAATAATTTACGTGTTCTTGGAATTAGATCATTAAAAACTATTCTTGGATCTTTTATATATTTATTGACGTTTCGACCTTCGGAAGAGGTCTTCTTCAAAATTTGCTTTAAAAGAAGACATTAGAAGAATTAAATATAGGTAAGTAATAATCAGTTAGTCGTGTATTTCGGTATTAAAATATTTGTAGCTTTTCGTAGTTTTTAATTTAAGAAACTTAACTGTATACATTACTGTGGGCCTTACCTTAGAAAGTACTTCATTGTATGGGGTGTTAATTTTAAATCGCTGTCAAAAACACATTTTTACTTTCTACAAACAAACCACTTAACTTGAAGGACTTTATATGACTGGTAGGTAGATACGGTTTAGGTTATTTACATCTGTTTTTTTCGTTTATTGCAGTGGGCATCATCTGAATGTGTATGGATTCGAGCATTTCTCTTTTTTTTTGTATTTATTTCGGTGTTGATAATTTTGATGTTTTTGAAATCAAAGGTATGACTTTTATTCATTTCATGATTTGTAGGAGCTGTACTGTTTTTTTTTTTGTCTTATTTATGATTTGATTCTATTTTCTATATATTGACTTGTTTGCTCGACGTATATTCCTTCGCAGTTATTACATTTGATTTCGTAGACTACGTTACTTTTTTTATTATTTGGGGTTTTGGTTTTAAGCCTGGAAAGATTGGATGAGAGCAGATTATATGATTTGTGACATAACCGTATTTTATAGTTTTTAAAAAGTGTTTTTGAGTGGTTGGGATAGTCCTGTAAAAAAATGGAATGTTAAAGTTTAATTTTGGTATGACATTAAGTCTTCCATTACTAATTGTGCAATCACGCTAAAAATAGATGCTCCAGTCTTGAATTAAAAACTACGAAAAGCTACAAATATTTTAACCCCGAAATACACGACAAACTGATTAATTACTTTTCTATATTTAATTTTTGTAATGTCATCTTTTAGAGCAAATTTTGAAGAAGATCTCTTCCGAAGGTCGAAACGTCAATAAATATATAACAGATCCAAGAATAGTTTTAATGAAATATATATATATATATATATATATATATATATATATATATATATATATATATATATTTTTATTGGTCTAGCACACGTGCTGCAGGGAAGTCCCTAAAGCGCTCCAGGAGCGGCACGAGTGCGGAAAAAAAAAAACGATTCACGTTGTTGTTGAATCGCTGTAAATTGTACTCGGTGGGAAACACAGCGCTGGGCAAATTATTCCAAAGGGATGACGTTCTCCATATAAAAGATTGCTTGAAAAGCGTTGTACGCGGAGTAACAAGCTGAACCTCATACGGATGCGAAGCACCAACGCGACGTGTATTTCTAACATGCACCGCTTTGGGAGGAATTAAGCGGGCTACATCCTTCGAACACTTTCCATGAAAATACTTGTAGAACAGACTCAAGTCGCCAACCGTTCTTCGATGTTCCAGCGAATCAAGGCCGCCGGTCAATTCCGGGTCCCCAATCAGACAGACCGCTCTTCTCTGAACAGAATCCAACAAATGTAGTGTATGTTTGGGAGCGGAGCCCCAAACGTGGGAGCAGTATTCCATAGTTGGTCGAATTTGGGCTTTGTAAAGAATTAACAGTTGTTGTGGGGTGTAAAGCTTTCTGGCTATATACATATATATATATATATATATATATATATATATATATATATATATATATATATATATATATATATATATATATATATATATATACACTCCTGGACAAAATTAACGCAACAATATATTAAATCATACAAATCTCTATAATGAATTAATTTTAATAATTTTTTATGAACATTGGGTACACTAAAAGTTAGAAAAAACTTATTTGGATACTTTAAAAGTGAGTTAGCTACCAAATTTCTCTATAAGATTCGAATTAAAATTATTCTTAAGACCTAATAACAAAATAGTTGAAATTATGTAATAATGAAAAAAATAAACTGGGACACTAGTAGCAAAATTAATGGTGTAACTGGGACACTAGTAGCGTGTGTTGCCTCCTCTACTTCGGATGACAGCGTTTATGCGCCTAGGCAGGCTTCTGTGATAACTGCATTTTCAAGTTACCTCAGGTTTCTAGGTGCAGGTATATGACGTTTCACATTTTTCTTAAGGTGATCCCATACATGTTCTATCGGATTCAGATCCGGGCTTTTTGGTGGCCATTGCATAATCGGTATATCAACTTGATTAAGATAATCGAGTACCTCCCTAGCCACGTGAGGTCGAGCGTTGTCTTGCATACTCGCTCACGACCATCTGGATGTTTTAGACTAACCCTAGTTTCAACTGTGAAGAAAATTTGTTTCCAATCTTCCACAGACCAGTTTTCGTGATTTCGAGCAAAACGTAACCTGGGAACTCTGTTCTCTCTAGTAAGCAAGGGCGCAGTGGCTGGTCTCCTACTGTTTAATCCAGCTTCATTTAACCGTCTTCTAACTGTTTTAGAAGAAATTGTGACATTGCGAACAGCTTCGAGTTCGTTTCTTATTATAGAACTAGTGACAGTCCTGTTTCTTAAAGCATATTGTCTTATAAAACGTTCATCTAGGTCACTAGTGCATCGTTTTTGCCCTTGCCCTAGCCTTCTAGAATAAGTTCCTGCTTCATTCAAGCGTCTTACTATACGACTTATTGTGGAAAGATATTTGCCTAACAAATTGGCAACATAACTCTGACAAAATTCCTTGTCCAATAAAACTGAGGCTCGCACTACCTCGTGTTCAGTTAACTTCCTTGTTCGATTCATTTTTCTAATTCTTCGGGGTCAAAAATAAAACAGTCTACCACAAAAACGTATTACTTTGAAAAAGGGAACAATTTATAAGCTTACTTTTAAAAAAAATCTATCGCATTATTACAGAAAATTGTTTTGATTCCGGTCTTGAACAACGAAACAAAATATGCATAGCCTACTATTCAAATACTCGATAAACTTTAAAACTGACATAAGCAAAAGATAAATTAATTTTCAGATTGTTGCGTTAATTTTGTCCAGGAGTTTATATATATATATATATATATATATATATATATATATATATATATATATATATATATATATATATATATATATATATATATATATATATATATATGTATATGTATATATATATATATATATATATATATATATATATATATATATATGTATATATATACGAGTATATATATATATATATATATATATATATATATATATATATGTATATATATATATATATACATATATATATATATATATATATATATATATATATATATATATGTATATATATATATATATATATATATATATATATATATATATATATATATATATATATATATATATATATATATATATATATGTATATATATATAAATATATATATATATATATATATATATATATATATATATATATATATATATATATATATATATATATATATATATATATATATATATATATATATATATATATATATATATATATATATATATATATATATATATATATATATATATATATATATATATATATATACATATATATATATATATATATATATATATATATATATATATATATATATATATATATATATATATATATATATATGTATAACATATATATATATATGTATATATATATATAAATATATATATATATATAATATATATATATATATATATATATACATATATATATATATATATATATATATATATATATATATATATATATATATATATATATATATATATATATATATATATATATATATATATATATATATATATATATTATATATATATATATATATATATATAGTTCAGTTTACTTTTTCATTTAAAGCGATGATTGTTTGTCAGTCATATGAACTGTGTATTGACTAGCTATTTGTAAGAAAATAAATGACAAAATATTTATTTTTTATCATATGTGGTTTAGTGTAATATTACTAGATTGTCGCCTTATTTCATTCTTATTTTAAGTGCTCCTACCTTTGTAAATAATAAATGTTAACAATTAACATTTATTATTTACAAAGGTATTTATATATATATATATATATATGTATATATATATAAATATATATATATATATATATATATAATATATATATATAAATATATATATATATATATATATATATATATATATATATATATATATATGTATATATATATATATTGTATATATATATATATATATATATATATATATATATATATATATATATATATATATATATATATATATATATATATATATATATATATATATATATATATATATATATATATATATATATATATATATATATATATATATATATATATATATGTATATATATATAAATATATATATATATATATATATATATATATATATATATATATATATATATATATATATACATATATATATATATATATATATATATATATATATATATATATATGTATATATATATATATATATATATATATATATATATATATATATATATATATATATATATATATATATATATATATAGTTCAGTTTACTTTTTCATTTAAAGCGATGATTGTTTGTCAGTCATATGAACTGTGTATTGACTAGCTATTTGTAAGAAAATAAATGACAAAATATTTATTTTTTATCATATGTGGTTTAGTGTAATATTACTAGATTGTCGCCTTGTTTCATTCTTATTTTAAGTGCTCCTACCTTTGTAAATAATAAATGTTAACAATTAACATTTTTTTTTTTCCTCTTCTAATAGTTTTCCATTATTTAAATCATCAGACTTCCTGAGTATACAACGTTGATTATCATAATTATATATACATGTCTTTTCTTGCACTTGCCTTAGATTAAACTAATTATGACATGGTAGTAGATACAGGGTGTTATGAAAATCGTTTAGTATATTCACACCAACCTTGTAGCAAAATAATTTTAAGAAATAATAATAGTAGGAGTAAGTATTCCGCCACTTGGACCTGGAAAAATTTTGAAGAGGGTTTGAAAGTTTTGTTGGTAACTGTTTGATTTTGGCACGTGCCTAATGGATCACCCACGAAGCTACATATCACTCTGATGTTGCCATGTGCCTAATAAACCTCCCACAAAGCGATGTAACCCCTTGATCTTGCCGCGTACCTAATGGATAACCAATGAAGCTACATAACTCTTTGACCTCTGTCGAGTTCTATAAGCGTATCATGTCTTACCATATACTCCTACTTTTCCATTTTTATTAATAATATATTAGCAAACTTGTGACTACACCACGAAGCTACATGTCCCTCCTTTAACATCTAAGTTCAATTTTTGATTCATTATAGGTTTAGCTGCAAATATATCTTAAAATACTTATTTGAACTCACAGCCGCGCTTTTACCTAAACTAGCCGTAACAAATGCTGTTCTGGGAAAACACATTTTTTGAAAAGTCATTCTTTTAAAAGAAATACTAAAATCTTTTACCAGTTTGAAAATGTACACGTGCAAATATAACAACATTCAATGTTTTTGGGGTACGTTAGTTACACATTATTACATTAACACCCACTAGATAACCTGGTAAATTTTTTTTTTCACTTTCGATTTCCCACCCTGTATACCAATTAAATTATGAAACGAAATGCCCTTGTGATAATTTTCGCTCAATCTTTGAGCGCATCTGTATGAAGAATATTCCAAATTTTCTTCAAGATTTTCTAATCTGTACTTTTCGAGAAGAGTGCGCTCATGTATTACATCAAAAATATCTTTGAAGTTAAGCTTTCATTAGACACTCCACTCGATGACCTGGTAATTTTTTTTCCCTTTTGATTTTACTTCCCATATACCAGAAAAATTATGAAATGAAACACACTCGTGATAATTTCGCTCAATTTTTGAGCGCATCTGTATTCCAAATTTTTTTTAAAGATTTGCTAATCTGTACTTTTCAAGATATGGTGAAGAGACATTGATTTTTGGCCATTTTTTAAATAATACAAAGAAGAATGCGCTCATGTATTACATCAAATATATCTTTGAACTTGTGTTTTCACAAGCTTTTTTTTCCCTTTCGATTTTACTTCCCATATACGATTATGGGATTAGATCCCACCAGCATCGCCCGGTGTGATACCATCGCATCGGCTTAGGTTGCGTGAAGTTACTTAACGTTTCGTGGTTGTGCCGATGTCCCGGACTGTGGGACCAAATAGCATGATGAGGCACCTGGATACAAAAAATTCCGGAGGTAAAATGGCCCCCCGTTCGGATCTCCGGGTGGGGGCTGGTTCAGGGGCGTCGACATGCAGAGATCAGAATTTTAAAATGGATTTTTGCAACGTACGAGGTTTAAACACGAATATAAATTCAGTGCACCAACACCTGCAATCAAATAAACCTCATGTACTCGCTCTTTGTGAAACTAAGGTCAGTTCATCGACCAGCACAGTAAACTATCTTTATCCTGGGTACGACTTCTATTCCCGATTTAGGCGTAAATTTGGAATCTGTCTTTATGTCAGAAGCGACCTCTCTTGCCAACGAGAAGAGGCTCTGGAGCCCCCAAACTTTGATGTAATGTGGTTAAAAATAACGACTCAACCAACCACAAGGTTCCTCAGTATCCTCTATCGACCACCAAGTGATACTAACTTTAGAACACTTTTCGCTTCCCTTGCAAACACCATCGATCATTTACAAATTAACTATCCAAATGCCGAAATTGCCATCCTGAGCGATTTTAATGTCCACAACACCAACTGGCTTAAATATTCAAATACTACCGATGAACAAGGTCGTGAAGCCGAATCATTTTCAATCAGTTGTGGCTTAACTCAGCTTATTGACGAACCAACACGGAACCCTGATCGAGACGGAGAGTTTGCCAGTCTTCTTGATCTCTTTTTAACCACCAATCCGGAGATTTACACGGTCAGTGTAAATCCGCCGTTAGGTTCTTCTGACCAGAAACTACTTTCGACATCGAGTATTCTACCAATCAATGACAGAGAGGCGCCTAAACCGCGCAAGATTTGGCACTACTAGTCTGCTAAATGGGAAGATATCATGGAATATTTTCGAACTTTCCCTTGATTAAACGTTTGTTTTCGATTCGACGACCCATCTGACTGCGCCAGGGAGGTTTCCGATGTTATTTTGGCCGGTATGGAGTCTTACATCGCTTTTTCGAAGAAATGCCCTTCCAACGGCAAGCCTTGGTTTGACCGAAAATGCAAAGAAGCTGTTGCTTCTAAACATCTTGCATACCGACAATGGCGTGAAAATCCTAACACCATAAATCGTAACACATTTGTTCGTGCCAGGAACAGATGCAAAGAAATTATCGACGAAACCAAGGAGGTACACAATCAATGGATTAGAAACAAACTTCTCGTTTGTCCAGGCAATTCAAGGTCCTTTTGGTCGGTCGCTAAGGCAGTTAGTCAAAATTTCACCAAATCCACCATACCACCACTCACACGGCCAGATAATTCTATTGCAAACGACACCTGTTGAGAAAGCGAACTTGTTGGCTGAACTCTTTGCTTCACATTCTACTGTCGATTTCCAAGGAAAAACCTACTATTCCCATAGTGCAGTCAAGGATGCCCGATGTCGTCTTCAGATAGCGTATCATAAAGCGTATTCTGAAGAAGCTAGACACCAAAAAGGCTTCTGGCGCTGACGGAATACCTGCCATAATTCTTAAAAACTGTGTTAGGGAACGAACACCAGTTTTCTGTAGAATTTTCAACCTATCCTACAGAAACGGAATATTTCCTTCCTGCTGGAAATGTGCTATAGTTCAGCCGATACCTAAAAAAGGCAAGAAGACCTTGCCAAATAACTACCGACCAATCGCACTGCTTTCAATAATATCGAAAGTCATGGAAAAGGCTATCAATCAACATCTTCTAAAATATCTTGAAGGATTCAACATTATTAGCGATTACCAATATGGCTTTCGTAAAAATAGATTAACAGGAGATCTTCTGACTTATGTAACACATGTTTGGAACAATGCAATTGAACACTTTGGAGAATCTCGAGCGGTTGCTCTTGACATATCCAAGGCATTCGACCGTGTTTGGCACGATGGGCTGTTGGCTAAGCTACGTTCTTATGGTATGTCGGAAAAGTTCTGTTTGTGGCTCTCATGTTTCCTCAGAGAGCGTTCTTTACGAGTGGCAGTCGACGGATTTCTTTCTAACACCTTCACTATCAACGCCGGTGTACCCCAAGGCTCCATACTGTCTCCTACTCTCTTTCTCATTTACATTAACGATCTGCTGGAAAAGACCGAGAATCCAATCTACAGCTTTGCAGATGACAGTACACTTATCTCTTCATTCACTTTGAACGCTCAGACATCGGCTACACAGACGAATATCCGCAGACAGCAGGAAGTCATTCAACTTAACAAAGACCTGGAAGAAATTCTATCTTGGGGTGACAGTAACCAAGTGGAATTTAACGCTGCAAAAAACCCAGGCGGCAGTTTTTTCTAAAAAAGTTAACGTTGCTGAACCCGACATAGTTATGTCGGGGCACTCCATTCCTCTAACATCGTCACTCAATTTGTTGGGCGTTAATTTGGGAACAAATATGTCCTGGCATGAACATGTTGCAGGCATAGCAAGGAGAGCTTGTCAAGAGTTGGGAATATTATTTCGAACCAGAAAGCTTTACACTCCACAACAACTGTTAATTCTTTACAAAGCTCAAATTCGACCAACTATGGAATACTGCTCACATGTTTGGAGCTCCGCTCCCAAACATACACTGCATTTGTTGGATTCTATTCAGAGAAGAGCTGTTCGTCTGATTGGAGACCCGGAACTGACCGTCGGTCCTGATTCGCTGGAACATCGAAGAACGGTTGGCGACTTGAGCCTATTCTACAAGTACTTTCATGGAAAGTGTTCGAAGAATGTGGCCCGCTTAATTTCTCCCAGAGCGGTGCATGTTAGAAATACACGTCGCGCTAATTCTTCACATCCGTATGAGGTTCAGCTTGTTACTTCTCGTACAACGCTTTTCAAGCAGTCTTTTATATGGAGAACATCATCCCTTTGGAATAATTTGCCCAGGACTGTGTTTCCCACCGAGTACAATCTACAGCGATTCAAGAACAACGTAAATCGCTTTTTCCGCACACGTGTCGCTCCTGTAGCGCTTTAGGGACTTCCCTGTAGCACGTGTGCTAGACCCATAAAAAAAAAAATTTCGCTCAATCTACACTGTATGAAGAATATTCTAGAATTTTTTCATAATTTTCTAAATAGTACTTCCCGAGATAGGTTGGGGGAACAAAGGTTTTTAGTCATTTTTTAAAGTGATACAAAGAACAGTGCGCGCAAGTATTACATCATATATATCTCGTATTTTCACGAGCTTTATTTGACTTTTACTCACTACCGATTTCATCCCCCAAAACTAACCCCTTAATCAAAATTTAATTTTCAAAAATACACGGCTCTGATTTATCCATAAATTCCTTCATTTGTGCCAAATTTAAACTTTCTATGTCAAATAGTTTCTGACAAAAACGGGTGTGACCGACGAACCGACAGACAGACACCGAAGTGTTCCCATAAGTGTTGAGTACGGAACACTAATAATAAGAAGAAGACATGAATACAGCAATTGTGTTAACCTCTAACTGAATTTCAAGAGGTAGTTATCGCATTTTAATGTAAATATGCGAAGGCTTAGAATTTTAAAATCTCTTGGATTCAAAAAAATATTTTCGTTTCGTATATTTTTAAAAAGTTATTTGTTTTGCGGTCTCCTCACTGAGTTAATCTTGTAAGTTAAGAATGAAAAAGCATAAGATAGAAATTGACTAAATCAGAAGCGTTCGTAGCAGTAATAAATGGGAATAAATAAATTGATAAAATAATTTGCTCAATACTTCCTTTGCAAACAAGCTGACTTTTTCACACTAAATAATAGTTTAATCTAAGCACTAGAACTCAGTATTTTATAAGTGAGATGTTTTATAATAAGATATTATTAAAAATAACCGGTCAAGTGCAAATTAAACTTGCACAATTAGTGTTCCGTACGTTGATTGCTCTTAAAATAAAAAATTTTGTTACGGTGGTATAAAATGATCAGTGACTTCACAAAACACACCCCAAATGAGTTTTCAACAAAGTTTGTTTCCAATCTTTACTGAAAACTGATGACCTTGAAATTATTTTTTTTTTTTTTATATATAGCAGATAAATTATTAAAGGTCATACACTCGTGATAATTTTCGTTCAATCTATACCCCGTGGAGAATATTCCAGAATTTTTTCAAAATTTTTTGATCAGTAATTGTCGAGATAAGGTGGGGGGACTGCGATTTTTCGCGATTTTTTAAAAATAATACAAAGAAAAGTATGCGCAAGTATTACAGTACATATATATTTTTTACTCCTGTTTTCACAAGCTTTCATTTGACACCACACTCGACCTAGTAAAAAATTTTTTTTTCACTTTCGATTTCATCCCCCAAAACTAACCCCTTAAGTCAAAATTTAACTTTTAAAACTACATGGCTCTGATGATTCCATCAATTCCTATATCAGTACCAAATTTCAACTTTCTATGTCAAATAGTTTCGGAGAAAATCGGATGTGACAGACAGACGGACAGACAGACAGACGGACACCGAAGTTATCTTATAAGTGTTCCGTACGGAACACTAAAAATAACAATTACGCCAACCAAAAACCTAGAAAAATCCCTATATTTTTATTTAAACTAGATAATAATTAACGACCTCCACTATGCTTAACCCTTTACCCTGTTATATTTGAAAGCAATGAGTAAGATTATAGAAATTGTACATTTCAGCCCCTTCCTGAGTTAAAATTGAGCATAATGAAAAATTAATTTAGCTTTTGGATATCTTGGCTTTAAAAACCCTGAAAAGGACATATAACATAATATACGTAAAATAGCCCTTTAAATTTCCTCCTTCAACCCCTCATATGTTTTACTATAAATATTTATGGATAAAGTTTGTTTATTCTCTCAAAAAAGAACACAGACAAAATTACCTTATTACAGTTAAAACCTTACACAATTAATCCACACTAATCCTTTTTACTCTCTTCTCCTAAATAGATATGGCCCAAAAACTGTGGGTCTCATATGGTCTTTAGGTATTATATTTTACCACGTTTGAAATTGATGTATTATTTCATTTAGGAGTTATTGTGTCAATAGACTGATAAACCGACAGTCAGATGGACCGACGGAAAATGAGTGCGAGCGGTTTTTGTGATCCATGGTATCTAAATCGTGAAAAAAAGCAAAAACCTCTAAGAGAGATTTTTTCCGATCATCAAACTTTTCACTAGAAAGGAGAGTACAAGAAAAATAGAGAATGTTATTTCACATCCCCAATAAATTGCCTATTTCAATATATTAAACGATTTTTTTAACACCCTGTATAAATTTTTCGTCTATTCCAAAAATAAAGTGAGTTACAAAAACTCATTTTGCATAGCTAGGCTAATTATTAAATATTCTATTGGGTTTTAAGCTGACAATGACGGAAAATTAAGTTAGGTAACCACGGTTGTAACCAGTCGGGGTGATCCTTGTTTATTTGGTTTAATTTTTAAGTTACTTTTATTTTGGAACTGTTTGTGGGTCTGTTTTAGACCTTCAATTTCACTAAAACAATAACATATAAATAAATAAAGAAAAATGTAAAATAATATAAATGCTTATAGGCGATTTCAAGCAATATGATTTCGGAAGAAAAAAAAACCTGAGGATATACAACAGTACAAAAGCACCGTTTTATGACTTATCCAACGTCAAGATTCCGATAGGTTTATTTTTTGCTCCAAATGATCCATTCGGAAATAGAAAGGTAACAATTATATTTACCAGGTGTACAATTATGAAATGCGGATTTCAGACAACAGATGGTGCACCAATGCAGTCTGTGCTATAAAGATTTGACACTGCGCCATTTTGTTGTGCCATCAACAAGTGTCAGACGCGCACGAGTGATAAATTGGAAAAGTGTGTGCATAGTGTTGTGTTCAATATGTCGAAATTTAGACCGAACAAAGAGCATTCGTGGACAGCATTAATTTTTTGTTTTCATTTGAAGAAAACTGCTGTTGAATCATACCGATTACTTCGAGAAGCTTATGGTGAACATGCTCCATCGCAAGATACGTGTGAACGATGGTTTCGGCGTTTCAAAAGTGGTGACTTCGATGTTGCAGACAAGGAATGTGGAAAACCGCCAAAAAAATACGAAGATGTGGAATTGCAAGCATTGTTAGACGAAGATGATTCGCAAATACAAAAACAACTCTCCGAGCAATTGGGCGTTAGTCAACAAGCTCTTTCCAGTCGGCTACGAGAGATGGGAAAGATTCAGAAGACCGATAGATGGGTACCACATGAGTTGAACGACAGGCAAATGGAAAAGCACAAAAACACTTGTGACATTTTGCTCGCTCGGTACAAAAGGAAGTCGTTTTTGCATCGTATAGTTACAGGGGATGAAAAGTGGATTTATTTTGAGAATCCCAAGGGCAAAAAATCATGGGTAGACAGACCCAGGCGTACCATCCACATCGGCCGCAAGACCGAATCGCTTTGGCAGAAAGACAATGCTCTGTGTTTGGTGGGACCAGAGGAGCCTGGTCTATTATGAGCTGTTAAAACCTGGGGAAACGGTTAATACTAAACGTTATCAACAAAAATTCACTGATTTGAACCGTTCGCTGCTTGAAAAAAGGCCAGAATACCGAAAGAGGCAACACAAAGTCATTTTTCTTCATGTCAATGGTCCATCACATACGGCAAAACCAGTTCGCGACACGTTGGAAGCACTCAACTGGGAAGTTCTATCTCATGCGGCTTACTCACTAGACTTGGCTCCTTCCTATTTTGCATCGATGGGTCACGCACTTGCTCAGCAGCGCTTTGGTTCGTACGAAGATGTGAAAAAATGGCTCGATGAATGGTTCGCAGCAAAAGGGGAAGATTTTTACTGGCGTGGTATTTACAAATTGCCCGAAAGATGGGAAAAATGTATAACAAGCGATGGAGCATCCTTTGAATAAAGCACTTTTTATCATTCTTCCGAATTTAACATGTTTTTTTAGAAAAAAAAAAATCCGCATATCATACTTGTACATCTGGTTAAAAGAGAACATAAAAAATTAGAAAGGCATAAATTGTGCAAGTCAATTTTGGTCTATTTTTTAATATTTAAAAAATATTTCATTCTCTGTAGGTGACGCAAGAAGACAAGTTAATTTAGATTTCTTCTTAAAACCATCTGTAAGGGAAAACTCTCTTCAGATAATTCAATATCAATGGTGTGCTATTTATTGGGACCAACTTTAATGGATGTGTTTGAATATCAACATATATATTTAAAATTTCTTTTCTTTAAATTGACAGGGAGTTGACTGCCCAATATAGCCAACCTGTCAATAAAAGTTTACGAGAAATTCAACATCATCATAATCAACTAGCCATTTTCTTTCCATTTCTAGACATAAGCCTCTCCTTTCTGTTTCAAGGTGCTCCTGTTTTGCGCTTCCCTCATCCATGATAGACCTATCGCTCGCTTTATATCGTCAGTCCAGTGCATTGGTGGTAGTCCCGTTTTCCAATGTATGGTCTCCACTGTAATATTGTCCTTGTCCATCGATCATCCTGACATCTAGTCGTGTGACCGGCAAACCCCAACTTTAACCTGGCAGTCGCTTCACCGACATCCTTAATTTTTTTTTACCCCCTAATTTGTTCATTTCTTTTTCGGTTTTTCAACTAGATTCCCATCATTTGCCGCTGGGCTTTCCTGAGTCCATTGATTTTTTGGTCATCGTCCAAGTTTGAGCGCCATAAGTCATCACTGGGAGGACACATTCCGCAAGCAGCCCACGTCTTCTTCGTCGATATATTTCTTTTGTTTGGTTTTCTGTTGTCTTGAAAATAAAACATCGACATATGATCATTAAAATAAAGAACTTTTTAGATGGCTGAAGAACTAGCGAAGATATTTCCAAATGTGGTATTATTTTATGAAGTTAAGCCCCATGGATTTGGTCACATAGACTACCTTCTGGCATATAATGTGAAAGAAGAAGTGTATGACGTGCTATATAACCTCTTTCAAGGGTACGAAGAAAATATGTCATAAGATTTTTGAATGACTCTGTTTAACAAATCTTCAAAAAAACATACCAAATCAGAGCACTTGCTTTTAATTAATTTCGTTTTCCTTTATTCAATAAATAATCCAACAATTACTGACGTGTTTACTAGAGTTTTTCTGAATTTTTAACTAGGAAGGCCACGAATCTAAACGTGAGCATAAATTTTCAGTTCCTATTAGAATTTTCAATTAATATTTTGCTCTGTATTTAAATTTAAGCACACTTTACTCTTCATTATAAATCATTATTTTTTTATTTTCCATGTATACCATCAAATATTTTAAACTTTTGATGCTTGATTATCGATTTCCATGTAATGCAGAACTTTTTATCAAGAATAAATTTTTTTGTAATATGTAAGATAAACTTCTCTCTCTATCTCTCTCTCTCTCTTTCTCTTTATGTATATATATATAAAAATATATATATATATATATATATATATATATATATATATATATATATATATATATATTATATTTATATATATATATATATATATATATATATATATATATATATATATATATATATATATATATATATATATATATATATATATATATATATATATATATATATATATATATATATATATATATATATGTATGTATGTATATATATATATATATATATATATATATATATATATATATATATATATATATATATATATATACAGTGGCGTGCAAAAGTTTCCGGCCGGTGACATTTCGTACTCTAATTTATTAAAAAAAAGACTAATGATTTTTAATCATTATGAGATGTGAGTATGAGATATAGGAAACAAAATAATATAGTAAAAGTATATTATTTATGTTTGTGAATACATTTATTATTATTATTCTTATATTTATATGTGCAAAAGTTTCCGGCCACTTTGACTACCAGAAAAATGATTAGTCCATATGCTCTATAATAGACTTAAATTATATTTTTATGTTAATATTTTGTAGCCATACCCTTTGCAGCGATAACAGCCGCACAACGATGTAGCATTGACTCAATTAATCGATTAATACAAGCAGGTGAAATTTTATCCCATTCTTCCTTTAATGATTTGAATAATGTGGCTTTAATTGAATATGTATGCTTTCGAACTTGACGATCTAGCGTTTCCCATAAGTGTTCTATTGGGTTCAAGTCCGGTGACTGAGATGGTCAGCTTAAAACTCTCACATTTGAAGCAGAAAACCACTGTTTTAACAACTTGGATGTATGTTTGGGGGTCATTATCCTGCTCAAATATCCAATTCTGCGGCAATGTTTCTTCAGCATATGATAACAAATTGTTTTCTAAAATGTCCTTGTAAATATCAGCATTCATATTTCCGTTGATCTCGATTAATTGACCGACTCCTTGTGCAGAGAAAATTCCCAAAACCATCACACTTTCTCCACCGTGTTTTACAGTAGTAATTTGGTACCGAACATCATTTCTCGTACCAATAGGACGTCGTACATGTTGTCTACCATCGTTTTCAAAAAGATTAAACTTAGATTCATCTGAGAAACCTACTTTTTTCCAATCTTTGATTGTCCAATTTAGGTGATCTTTGGCAAGTTGTAATCGGGTCTTGTTATTCTTTTTATTGATTAGTGGTTTTTTAATACCTATACGGCCAAAAAGTCCCATATCATGTAGTCTTCGTGTTACAGTACTACGACTAACAATAGCTAGGTTTTAATCCTTTAGCTCGCGTGCAATTTCGGCAGCAGTTTTCTTGACATCCGCAGTTGATTTGCGTTTAATGATACGATCTACTTTTTAAGATGTTTTTCTTGATCTTCCACTACGCGGACGATCTTTTAAACCATATCCACAACGGTATTTTAGAATAATATCGTTCCTTCTTTTAAAAATTTTATTACTCTCTCACGAATTTGGATTTGCATATGCCACGACCTTTTATGAACTAAATGTAAACATTCAACGCGCTATTATTCGTAAATACGTCTTTGAACGTCCTACTGCGTCAATGTATATTATGTGGCTGGAAACTTTTGCACATATAAATATAAGAATAATAATAATAAATATATTCACAAATATAAATAATATTCTTTACTATATTATTTTGTTTCCTATATCTCATACTCACATCTCATAATGATTAAAAATAATTAGTCTTTTTTTTTAGAAATTAGAGTACGAAATGTCACTGGCCGGAAACTTTTGCACGCCACAATATATATGTATATATATATATATATATATATATATATATATATATATATATGTATATATATATATATATATATATATATATATATATATATATATATATGTATATATATATATATATATATATATATATATATATATATATATATATATGTATATATATATATATATATATATATATATATATATATATATATATATATATATAGCTGAGTTATATTATATTATCGATCCTTTACGATTCTTCGAGTCGAGGAATCTGAAAATAATGATATTTTTTTCATTATATTCTTTATTAACTTTCCACTATAAAATATTCATTATTTAAAATACTGCAAAAAGTCAAATTCAGAAGTTATTTTCCAACTACATATATGCGAAAACATTACTTGTATAATTAAGGCAGAAAGTGAAAAATTTTGGATTCAAATTTTGAAGTTGACATAGGAGAAATGTCCACAAAGTAACTTGCAATGTGCTTCATATAGGTATAACTTTAAAAATAAGAGTTTCTACAACTTTTCTTTTGCAACAGGTCGTTCTTATCCTATTAAAAATCAGTTTTTACTTGTGATGAAATTTTTGTGAATTTGAAAACTGCCATCTTAAACTCGTTATTTTGATACCTCTTGAAACTGATACCATATATATGTAATATTTATTTACGTAATTCAGTGTTGTTACTCTAATAAGAGAAACATGCATTGTTGAATCTAAACTTACTTTTCAGTGTAAGTTTTTTAAAAGTAATATTTATCAGCACATCGTGTAGGTTCAAAAAATATTTACAACTCCTTTTAAAATTACTTCCTCATCACTCTGTATATACAATCAATTGAGAAAATTTCAATGTGAATATAAAAATTTTGGTATATGATTTACCTAGTCCTTTCCTTGCAAATACGTAGTTTTAAAATTAGTACTCAATTTAAATTTCTCAAGTAAAGAATAATTAAGTTCCTACTTCTTTTACTTCCTTCCCCTGAAACGATATCATTTGGAACTATAAGCTATATCCAGACCTCAAATATTATATCATCTTGTTCGAGAGTTATCGCGCCAATGGATTGACAGATCTTTAAGCGGACAGTCAAACAGGCAAACCGACGAAAATGTAAAAATATATTTTTCCTGATCTAAAAACCCTAAGGTGTTAAGAAAAGCATAAATTTCAGAGGGAAATTTCACAGAAACTATATCATATCTCAATCCGTTTTACCTAAAATTGGAAATAATTATTAATCAATATTACTATTTAAACCATAAAAAATTTATCGACATCCATCTTTTTTACCTCATCATCCTCTGATTATATATATATATATATATATATATATATATATATATATATATATATATATATATATATATATATATATATATAATATATATATATATATATATATATATATATATATATATATATATATATATATATATATATATATATATATATATATATATATATATATATATATATATATATATATATATATATATATGTATATACAGATACATAAGTTTGAAATTGATATCTTATTTCGTTCGCGACGCGTTAAATACAAAATCGCTCTTCTAACTTTCTTCTCCACTCCTCCATTACAAGATCCGTGAAAAGGACTATAGTATGATATATAAGAAATAACTCTTCCAACCTCCTTACCCACGCTATTTTATATATATTTTACGATAAATAAATGTTCAAAATTTGTAAGTTACTAATATAATTGGTTGATGCCAAAAGACCTGGAAAAGTTCTCAGAATACTGATGGCACTGTACATTATTTAATGATCCTCATCCCTTTCACACCCTTT
Source organism: Pachyrhynchus sulphureomaculatus (assembly GCA_019049505.1). Classification (NCBI taxonomy): domain Eukaryota; kingdom Metazoa; phylum Arthropoda; class Insecta; order Coleoptera; family Curculionidae; genus Pachyrhynchus; species Pachyrhynchus sulphureomaculatus. The sequence continues at coordinate 55,282,680 of CM032446.1, forward strand.
TTGGGTTAAAATTCAAAATTATGAAAAAAACCCTAATTTGAATTCTTCGGCTCTAAAAACTGTACGTAACACTATATATACGAAACATCCGCTCTAATCTTTTTCTCTACCACTTTTATGTCTTACTATAAATATTTTTGCATAATATTTCTCAAACAATTATCTCAACAAGAAAACTAGGAAAAATTATTATTAAAACTATAAAAAAATCGATCCCTACTTCTTTCACCCCCCCCTCGTCTCTCAAAAATTATAAGCTTCATTTCCTCATTAGGTTATATACATATATATATATATATATATATATATATATATATATATATATATATATATATATACATATATATATATATATATATATATATATATATATATATATATATATATATATATACATATAAACCAAATTTGATTTTCCTCGAGAGTTGTCGTGCCAACAGATCGGCCAACCGACAAACATATAGATCGACGAAAATGAGTGATGATTCATGATCTCGAAATCTTAAAACGTGCAGAAAAGCAAAGGTATAATATTTTCCTTTAGCAAAGAAAGTAAAAAGGTGTTTTAAATAATTTCAACAATAACTTGAACATAAATAGTTTTACGAAAACTAAAACAAAACCTAAAAACACCTCTTAAAATTTCTCGAGTACAGTATTCTGACTGATTCTGATTGAAAGTGTGAAACCTTAACAACTTTGTAATATTTTCTGTGTGGTGGAAAAATTAAATTTTTAAATATTTTGTTTATTTACAATAATAAATACACTTTTTCTAATAATTATCTATTAGTAAAACTGTAGAAAAAAATGCAGAAAAAGAAAATTCTATATTTTACATGCCATCTTCTATAAAATTGAGTAAATGCAGCTATTGTGAAATTGTTATTTTAATTGAAATGATTAATATATTGTTCTGTTAAATACAATGCTTCTCATATTCTTTTACAAAAGTGAGGGATAAGTTTATTCTTCAGCGAGGAAAACCAATAAAAAGCTGAAATGATATACTTAAGAAATCTTTTGTCGTTTACTCGGACTTTTTTCTTACTTTTTAACACTATCGTCCCAAGAGTGTCCCACTGATAAGGCCTTCTAGTCAGTTGTTTTTGTTCTATTGTTCATCGTTAACTTGATAAATAGTCTCAAAAGGGAGTCTTGATAAAGTAATTTAAGAAAATTGCGTAATTGACCGCTGCTTATCGAAGCTACAAAAAAAAAGTCTCTCGAGAAACGTGAAAACAAAAAGACGTTCGCTATTTTTTTTTCGTCTGGAGGTTATATTTTTGTTGACAAAACTGTTTATTGAAATATATATATATATATATATATATATATATATATATATATATATATATATATATATGTATATATGATATATATATATATATATATATATATATATATATATATATATATATATATATATATATATATATATATATATATATATATATATATAGATATCGGTCCTTATTTTTGATAATACTAATTGGTTTTGCTTGTACTAACACGTGTTTGAAAGATGACATTTCAGAGAAGAAATGTAATAAAATCATTTCATATTTATTGATTCAATCCAAGCGAAGAACGTCTTAGAAATGGGTGAAATTTCTTTTAAAAAATCATTAGACAGAAAAGAAAATAATGAAGGGTATTCCAAAATTCAGGCAAGAAGTAATTTTGATAGAAAACGCAGGTTTTTAATTAACAATTGTGATTTTTTTATTGATTTATAAAGTATACAGTAGAGGGTTATGTATAGATATATGGAACATATCGGGTAAATGGCCTCCACAGCTTTGCTGGCACATACGCACTCTTTTGTCGAAGTTTTCCATGACCGTTTTGCATAAATGTAGCTGAATTTTGTTGATACAGCGCTTAATTTCCTCCTTCAAGTCGTGAGCGGTCGTGGGCCTGTTGGCATAGACTTTAAAAAATCCCAAAAAAATAGTCAAACGGCGTTAAATCGCATGATCTGTGCGGCCAATTCTGATCACCAAAACGGGATATTACACGACCGGGAAATGACTCATGCAGTAATTGAATTGTTTCTTGGGCTGTATGGCATGTGGCACCGTCTTGTTGAAACCACAAGTCGTCCACATCCATATCTTGCAATTTAGGCACAAAAAACTGGATTATCATATCGCGATAACGATCACCATTAACTGTTATTGCTAGCCGCATTTTTGAAGAAGAATGGTCCGATGATGCCTCCAGCCCAAAATCCGCACCAAACAGTGACACGTTGTGGATGCATTTGTTTCACAACAGTGACGTGTGGATTGTCTGAACCCCAAATACGATAATTTTGTCGATTAACGAAGCCATCAAGATGGAAATGAGCCTCATCGCATTATCCACTTGTTGTTCCATAATCCATTCAACAAATTCTCTTCGTTGTGCGTGGTCAGTAGACTTCAGTTCTTGAGTCAATTGATCTTTGTAAGCATGAATATGCAAAACTTTCGTGAGAATTCTCTGTAGAGAGCTTCTCGAAATGTCTAATTCTTGACAACGGTGCTGAATTGATGTTTCTGGAGTCTCAGCAATACTGTGTTGTTAAAGGACGGCCAGAGAGCTTAAGATCACTAATTGATCCAGTCTCCTTGAATTTTTCAATTAATCTCTTCACAGTTGATGAGGCTAAATCACTATTCCGACCATATTTTGTACGAAAATTCAGAACTGTAGCTGCCAAACTTTTATTATTTTTAAAATATTGCTCAACAATGAAAATACATTGTTCTTTCGTGTAGCGCTCCATTTTTAATAACCCTGAACTGTCAGCTGTCACGCTGTATTTTTTGTTTTGCACTTTACCATACAAATGGCGCCAAATTCAAATCTTGCGTGAATTTTGGGACAACCTTTATATCGGCTTAGCGGAATACATAGAGAAAATGTCCCAATACCTATATGTATTTCTCTTCAAATAAATGTTTTGGAGGTTTCACACTGGATGACGATAAGGTTTCTTGGGTGCTTGAACTTTTGGGTGTGTTTTTTAAATATTTCCTTTTCAATATCTCCTATTGATACTGTGTGCGATTTATCTTTTCACGTAGGCTGATGAGCCAAAAATGCACGTTTTAGACGATTCATAGTTGGCACGTCTGGGTGATTCATAACTCTGGACGCCTGTACTATTGATGCAAGTGCTCAAAACTTACCTAAAGGTCTTGGTCCACTAAGCCGATATTTTCTCTATATTTTGCATAGACTACGAGTATTTATTTCGTTTAAAATTCTCTATATTTTGCAATTTTTAGAGAGAAATGCTGAATAGGCGACAACTACGAGTCGCTTTGATTCTGAAAATACCGATGTCAAAGAGGCACCTCGGTTCGGTTGGCTAATTGCAGAAAAAATCGATAAAATATCTAAAAATAATTGAGAAAACCTAAGCAGTCACAATATCGCTAGGGAACTAAACATCTATAGCCAAATAGTTTTAAATCATTTAGATAAGGCTAGATACAAAATGAAGCTTGGTATTTTCAAGTACAAAATTTAACGGTGGCAATACACTGTTATTGGAAAAAGAATTGAAGAAAAATAAGATCGACATATACGGAATAACGCAAACACACTGGCGTGGTAATGGACATTACAAATTAGAGGATGAATTAGCAAATAAGGTAACAATGAATGGACTGCTGAAATATGGACTTTGCCTGTTTTCAGTAGTTTTACATTAAACCACATATGCCTGAGGGGGTCCCTCGAAAACCGCACCACCTGTGTTGAAGTGTTGACTTTGTCAACCACGCTGTCAGCTTGTGGCTGCTGTGTCAGACTACGATGAAGTATTAGGTGTGTGTACTTGGTACAACTCGTTGTATCTTAGCATAATTTCTATATGTTAGCAGATTACAACGGCTGTTACAATACCACCAGTTTTTGGACAAATCATATTCAAAATTGTTTGCGTTTTTATATAACTTTAAAAGGAAAGTGATAAATAAATTATCCTTTCAGTTTTTCAGACTTACAATTTTAACAATAGCTGTTTCCAAATGCCTGGAGTTGTTAAGGCCTAATATAATTCCCAAAAATATCTAGAATTATATGGTGGATGCTTAAACTTTCCGACCAAGCTAAATTTTTGCCGAGTCATCAAAGATGAGTATAGTCCGGCGCTGTCCTGGTGAAAGACGACATCCTTTTTGTTGATCAGATTGCTTACTTCAATCTTGTCAAATGCTGATAGTAGAGTATAGAATTAATCGTCTGATCAAGCTGTAGTAGTTCTAATCCCACCAAACACACAGCATCCATCCGGGCTGAACCATCATTTGTGCAGCTTCATCCTTTTTGGACAACGTTCTTTTTCACACATTACTGTCGTACGTGATCCACTTTTTATCGCCCGTGATCAACCGTTTCAGAAATGGCTCGATTTGGTTGCGTTGCTATAGAGATTCGCAGATGGAAATTCGATCAAGTAAATGTTTTAGCGTCAAATCATGTGGCACCTAAACATCGAGCCTCTTTTTATAGCCAGCTTTCTCCAAATGGTTTAAAACTATCTGATGGTGAATTTTTAGTTCCTTGACAATATTATGGCCAAGTGTATAAGTATGAAATGCGGATTTTTTTTCTAAAAAAACATGTTAAATTCGGAAGAATGATAAAAAGTGCTTTATTCAAAGTATGCTCTATCGCTTGTTATACATTTTTCTCATCTTTCGGGCAATTTGTGAATACCACGCCAGTAAATATCTTCCCCTTTTGCTGTGAGCCATTTTTTCACATCTTCGTACGAACCAAAACGCTGTTCAGCAAGTGCGTGACCCATCGATGCAAACAAGTGGTAATCGGAAGCAGCCGAGTCTGGTAAGTAAGTCGCATGGAGTAGAACTTGCCAGCTGAGTGCTTCCAACGTGTCGCGAACTGGTTTTGCCGTATGTGATAGAGCAATGTCATGAAGAAAAACGACTTTGTGTTGCCTCTTTCGGTATTCTGGCCTTTTTTCAAGCAGCGAAGGGTTCAAATCGGTCAATTGTTATTGGTAAAGTTTAGTATTAACCGTTTCCCCAGGTTTTTACCAGCTCATAATAGACCACGCCCCTCTGGTCCCACCAAACACAGACCATCGTCTTTTTGCCAAAGCAATTCGGTCTTACGGTCGATGTGCATGGTGCGTCTGGGTCTACCCATGATTTTTTGCGCTTGGGATTCTCAAAGTAAATCCACTTTTCATCCCCTGTGACTATACGATGCAAAAACGACTTCCTTTTGTACCGAGCGAGCAAGATGTCACACGTGTTTTTGCGCTTTTCCATTTGCCTGTCGTTCAACTCATGTGGTACCCATCTACCGGCTTCTGAATCTCTCTCATCTCTCGCAGCCGATTGGAAACAGCTTGTTGACTAACGCCCAATTGCTCGGCGAGTTGTTTTTGTGTTTGCGAATCATCTTCGTCCAACAATGCTTGCAATTCCACATTTTCGTATTTTTTTTGGCGGTTTTCCACGTTCCTTGTCTGCAACATCTAAGTCACCACTTTTGAAACGCCCAAACCAACGTTCACACGTATTTTACAATGGAGCATGTTCACCATAAGCTTCTCGAAGTAATCGGTATAATTTAACAGCAGTTTTCTTCAAATGAAAACAAAAAATTAATGCTGTCCGCGAATGCTCTTTGTTCGGTATAAATTTCGACATATTGAACACAACAACACAACACGATGCACACACTTTTCCAATTTATCACTTGTGCGCGTCTGCCACTTGTTGATGACACAACAAAATGGCGCAGTATCAAATCTTTATAGCACAAACTGCATTGGTGCACCATCTGTTGTCTGAAACCCGCATTTCATACACATGGTACATGTGTGTCTTACTCAACTTCTGTCAGTGGTCGTCCAATGCGAGGAGCATTTCTGACATTAAAATTTCCAGAACGTAAGCAACTAAACCTGTTGCTTCTGGTAACATATCTTGACCATAAATATCACAAATTTCTTCATAGGCCTGCGCAACATTTGTGCCTTTATGAAAATAAAATTGTAAAATATCGAGAACTTTCGCTTATCTTCAAGGTGCTCTAAATTAAGTCTGAATCAACAAGTTTCAACAGTTTTTACATGTCTACTACTATCGAATGTCAGCTTTAAAGTGACGCTAAGTATGACTCGTTGTGACTTATATTACTTCAGATATGTGACACTAAAGCTGTCTAACGAGAGAAATGCTCAAAACTTTTTCGACAACCTAATATCTTATGATGATCGATAGATTTTTAATTTTTAAAAATAAAGCAAAATGTAGCGTTTATTAAAGATATAATGGAATTGCTTATAATTTTTTTAAAAATTCCTGTTTTATTTTATTAAACTATTTTTTTTAATTTGTATTTTTGCAAATTTGAATTATGTCATGCTTTATTTATTAAACGGGAAATAAATTCGAACTCCCTTAACAATTATATTAATAAATAACAAGCGCTGTGTATTTTTAAATTGATCACAGCAGATATATATATTTCGTGTAATGTTGGGTCTTGTTATATACACAGATAAAAAAATTTTGCTTCGACCCATCTCCAATAATAGCATAGAATTGTCAGTTGCTTCAATTCTGGTTATGAATTAAATTGAATGATAAGATATATCAGTACATAAAAATGTTTATTGTTTTATCTTTACTGTCATGTATACAAGTAAATAAAGTTGCATTTTCTCTTGTCACTATAGGTTTAAAAGTACAATTATACCGCTTCTTTATAAGGTAAAGATACCACCACACAGCTGAAGTTAAAATTGGGTTGAAAAAGTCCGAAAGCATGAAAATAGCTCAAGGTGTAAGACAGGGATGCATTCTCTCACTATTTTTGTTCAGTCTTTATTCTGGTGCTGTGTTTAATGAGGCCATCTATGAATCCATTGACAGAATAACAGATAATGGGAGTACACTGAATAACAATATGCTGATGATACTATTATATTAGCACATAATATCAAAAATCTCCAGCGAAAGATTTGGATTAACTATGAATATAAGAAAAAATAAATGGATGGTAATAACAAAGAAAAATCTACCACCAGAACCTTCGAATGATGCGTGTCAAAATTTCATGACGATTAGCTTCCAAGTTACAGTGGTTTTAGTGACGCTACTTTCGATATTTTCAAAACAATGAAAAAAATCGAATTTCGTGCCTTGATTAAACACTGTTTTGGATGGGAAAAAATACGGTTCAAGCAAAAAAATGGCTTGATAAGTGTTACGGAGATTCTGCCCCTGGAAAATCACTTATCATTTACTGGTATGCTGAATTCAAACGCGGTCGTACAGATACAAATGATGCTGAACGGTCTCCCAATTGAGGTGGTTACACCGGAAAATATAAAAAAATCCACAAAATTGTTTTGGATGACCGTAAAGTGAAGTTGCGTGAATTAGTTGACCCATCCTAATGGTATCAAAAGAACGTATTCGTCATATTTAGCATGAATATCTGGGCATGAGAAACCTTTGTTCGAAATGGGTACCGCGTTTGCTCACAGTGGACCAAAAACAACAGAGTGTTGATGATTCTGAGAGCTGTTTGGACCTGTTTAAGCGCAATAAAAAGATTATTTCATGCGATATGTGACATGGATCCACCATTATACACCGGAATCAAATTCGTAGTCAGGTGAGTGGACAGCAGCCGGTGAAAGCCGCCCGAAGCGACCAAAAGACACGAGAGTTGGCTGGGAAGGTTTTGGCCTCTGTATTTTAGGATGCGCATGGAATAATTTTCATCGACTATGCTGAGAAGGGAAAAACCATGAATAGCGAATATTATATGAAGTTACTATTGCGTTTGAAGGCAGAAATCGCAAAAAAACTGCCCCAAATGAACTAGAAAAAAGTACTCATTGACCAACCCAATGCACCGTATCACCAGTCGATGGTTACGATGGCAAAATTGCATGAATTGAAGTTAGAATTGCTTCCTCATCCACCGTATTCTCCAGATTTCGCCCCGGCAACTATTATCTATTCGCGGACCTAAAAAAAAATGCTCGCAGGAGAGAGATTTGGCTCCAATGAAGAAGTTATCGCCGAAACAGGCCTATTTTGAAGGCAAAGACAAATCCTTCTACAAGAAAGGTATAGAAATGTTAGAAAAGCGTTCGACTAATTGTGTGTTGCTCTTAAAGGAGACTATATTGATGAATAGAGTCAAATTTTGCAAAAAAAAGTATACAGTAATACCCCGCTTAGCGCGACCCCCCGTTACGCGCGGTTTCACTATAACGCGAATTTCAAATTTCGCGCTCATGTAGTCATTAACTTCTCTATGGTCGCGGGGGGATCCCCGCTTTCTCTGAATATTCTCTTTGAAGAATTGGGAATTCCCTGTCCTTCGACTTTGTTCTATGGGGATTTCCTCGTTCGTTTCGTGTGTTCATTTGTTCCGTAATGTTAGTTCGGTCGGCTGGCAGTTTTGTTTTAATATTTATTGGAGATACATACATACATAATTTAACCCTACGTTAAAAATGCCGCCTGTAAAGAAAAAAGAGCGTAAAAGCGTCACTTTGGAATTGAAGATGAAAGTGTTAAGAAGAATGGAAAATGGAGGCAAAGCAACAATTGTTGGGAGAGATTTTGGATTCTCAGAATCGACTGTGAGAACGATTTATAAAAATCGGGAAAAAATTAAAATCTCCAGCGAAGGTTCAACACCTATAAGTGCAACAAAACTTTCTCGTTCGAGATCATCTATCTTAGAAAGAATGGAGAAATTACTGTCAGTCTGGATCGAAGATTTGAATAAGAAGAACACACCACTAAGTCAAGATCTCATATGCACAAAAGCAAAATCTTTGTATGAGATGCTGAAAACAAAAGAAGGAGAAGGGAGTGCCACTCCGACTTTTGCTGCCAGCAGAGGCTGGTTCCATCGGTTCAAGCAGCGTTCTAATCTTCACAATATCCACATAACAGGCGAGGCGGCCAGCGCGGACATTCAAGCTGCAGCTGAGTTTCCAGACAAGTTTCAAGACTTCGTTAGACGAGAGAAAATTCCTGCTTGTCTCATCTTCAATGTTGATGAGACCGCACTTTACTGGAAAAAAAAAGAATGCCATCTCGAACATTCATTTCTAAGGAAGAACGTCAAGCCAGTGGTTTCAAAGCTGCGAAAGATCGACTAACACTTCTGCTGGGTGGTAATGCCACTGGTGATTTCAAACTGAAACCTTTACTAGTGTACCATTCAGAAACACCCCGTGCAATGCGAGGCACAGACAAGACAAGTCTACCAGTTGTGTGGCGATCAAACAGAAAGGCGTGGATTACACGGGAAATTTTTCAAGAATGGTATTCTAATAGTTTTTGCCCATCAGTCAAATCATACTGTGACAGAAATGGGCTTGAACCTAAAGTTATATTACTCTTAGACAATGCCCCAGGACATCCAACCTCACTTGATACGCCCAGAGACTTAAAAGTGTACGTAAAGTTCCTTCCACCAAACACTACGTCAATATTACAACCTATGGACCAGGGAGCAATAGCAAACTTCAAAGCTTATTACCATCGCCGCACTTTTAGCCAACTAATTCATGAAACTGACGGGGAAGGAAGACAGTCTATGCGAGAGTGGTGGAAGTCATACAACATTATGAAGTCTATTCACAACATAGAAGAGGCTTGGAAGGAAGTTAAAATGAGTTGTATGAATGGGGTGTGGCGTAATCTTTGGCCAGATGTAGTGGAAGCACCTAGAAGAATTGTCCAGATGCAGAGACAAGTGCTTGAAGACATTGCTGCAATGATTGAGGGGTCTGAACTTGAAGATGTCACGGTAGAAGATCTCGTAGAACTTGTAGCAACGCACGACGATCCTATTAGCAATGAAGATCTGATCGAGTTACAGAATAATCCTATCTACGATGAGGAAGAACAAGTAGAAGAGAAAGTTTTATCTTCAGGGGAAATACAAAATGCACTTTCAAAAATTTATTCAGGTTTGGACATATTGCAGAGTATAGACAATAATGATGACCGTGTCTTGACCGTGTGTCAAACAATTAAAAACAGTGTTGGGTGTTATGAACGTATTTTACAAGAACGTAAACAAAACGTTACCCAAAAGACAATAGATGTATTTTTCCGTAAAAAATAAGAGTATGTATTGCATAAAGTGTTCTTAGAATTAAAGTGATTGATTAAAATGATTTGTATTTTTTTGTATTAAATTTTGACTATGTTTAATCATAAACCTCGATATACGCGAATTTCAGTTAACGCGATTTTTTTCGGAACGTATCCCTCGCGTAAAGCGGGGTATTACTGTATTAAGTAGCTAGACTCAAAACTTTTCGCCTACGTGTTATTTTCGGTGTTATATAACAAGAGTTATTCACATTTTAAACTTAATAAACGCGTTTTGAAAACTTAAATTATTCATAAACAAAGGAGCACAAGTTTTTCGAGGTCCAGAATTCAGAACAATACTCCGGGTAATACCCTAGAGAGGATAAAATCATAATATTGCTGTATCTAGAATGTGCAATTTCTAACGCACTGCACTAGATAGAACACGGCAAAAAAAAAGGAGTCAAATCCAAAAAAATCATATTTTATTGCTGGAATCTCTTCTTTTTGTTGTGTACATTTAAAAAAAAGTATATGTCTCCCCTCGGCGTCCCCCCTTTATTTTTAGTTGAAAGGTTTAAAAAACGGTTTTATAAAATTTACAGCTTTTCTGTTAACTTTAGAGAAAAATGTTAGAATTAAAAAATCTTCTACGGAAAATTTCCTATCGACACAGGCCTTTCAGAAAAAAAGTTAAGCCAATTTTCATCTTTAGAGGGCGTTTTAAGTACTTACATGAAGAGTTGAGGGAAATATGCATGTTCTGGCGGTGAAAATGGCCCAATTTTTTTCTAAAATCCTTACGGTAATTGGAAATTTTCCGTAGAATATTTTTGACTTCCAATATTTTTCTCTAAAATCAACAGGAAAGCCATAAATTACAAAAAACCGTTTTTTAATCCTTTCAACCAAAAATAAGGGGGGGGAGCCGAAGGGGGACTAATACTTTTTTTTTTAATATACACATTAAAAAGAAGAGATTTCAGCAATAAAATATAACTTGGGATTTTTTTTGGATTTCGATACGACTTTCATATATATATATATATATATATATATATATATATATATATATATATATATATATATATATATATATATATATATATATATATACATATATATATATATATATATATATATATATATATATATATATATATATATATATATATATATATATATATATATATGGTTTTAAATATTAAGTGGAAATAAATTGAGATTTTAATTTATTTGATATTTCTTTGTTTTAGTGCCTAGTTTAACAAGGTATCAAGGATATGCGTCTACATGAACACTTTTTAAAACTCCCTTTGCTTATCGTTTTCAAGATAATGACAAATTTATGACATTCGACCTATTTTTATTTATCTGCTACTACAGTTTCGTAGGTTTTCTACATTGTTAAGCGTAGTACTACAAATTAAGGTGGTTTATTTACTATTTATAACAAATTTCCCGGTACAATTTGGAATTACCCATCATTAAATTTTAGTGAACTTAAATTAAGATTATTTTTTTACAAAGGGGTAAATGACATTATTGTTTGCAATTCAGGTATTTTTTGTTAACAGTAAAAAATTTCTTTTAGTAGTGTATCTATACGGCTACCACATTAATGGCCAATCACAGCCCAGCATTTGGGCGTGGCTCTGACGTCATAGAAATTTGGACCAATGAGAGCGTTGTATGAAGTGGTAACATTGTGTGTGTTAGGTGTGGCAACACTGTGTGACCGTTGACAGATGTGAAGTTTGCGCGCGCGTATCTGTCAAGGGGGGCTGTGCGATGTTGCCATGTGTAATGGTCCAGGGAGGGCTGCAGGAGGGGGTTCCAGGAGGCCGGCCGGGGGGGCCCGCTTACAGTATCCTGCGCGTGGGGATTGCGTATGATATTGGTTGAATAACCTAAAATAGGGGGGCGTAGTCCTAGCTGTGGGAACTGGGGCCCCATTTGGGTGCATGGGATGGGGTGCAGGGAGCCCTATCGGTGTCCTACATGTGGGAATTGGTACCCCATTTGGTTGTGTGTTTGTTGTTACATGTGCAGGTGTATGGGGCTCAGGGGGCCCACGGAGCCACCAGTCACATGCACCAGCGTTTATGGCAAGAACAACATCAAAATCGGAGCCCTACCTGTAGGAACTGGTACCCCATTTGGGTGCATGGGAGAGGGGCTCAGGGAGCCCTATCGGTGTCCTACATGTAGGAATTGGTACCCCATTTGGTTGTGTTTGTTGTTACATGCGCAGGTGTATGGGGCTCAGGGGGGCCCACGGAGCCACCCGTCACATGCACCAGCGTATATGACAAGAACAACATGGAGCCCTACCTGTAGGAACTGGTACCCCATTTGGGTGCATGGGAGAGGGGCTCAGGGGGCCCTATCGGTGTCCTACATGTAGGAATTGGTACCCCATTTGGTTGTGTTTGTTTGTTACATGCGCAGGTGTTTGGGGATGGGGCTCAGGGGGCCCACGGAGCCACCAGTCACATGCACCAGCGTATATGACAAGAACAACATGGAGCCCTACCTGTAGGACCTGGAACCCCATTTTTGTGATTAATTGGTTAAATTGCAGTCATAATGGTGAACGTAAAATAAAAAATTTCAGTATATAGGTTAGATTTGCAGCATGTGTAAACCTAACCTATATACTGAAATATTAATTTTACGTCATGTTCAAATAATCTAAGTGGAGGAAAGTAAAAGACGCATACACAAATTTTCAAAAAAAATAGATATATTTATTTTAAAAATAAAATAAAGTTGTTACAAACTTATCTAAATTTATATTTCAAGTTTCTGTCGCTTCCTTGAAATTCTGAGGTGTCGTCTGACATATTTTCTTTTTATTTAAGTATTCTTCAATAGCAGTTTCATATTCAAGATAACTTAACTTGGATAATTCTTTTAATAAATCCAACACTGATATTAGAAATAAATCGTCTTTAGTTTCTAGATAACTGTCACAATCTTGCACCACTTTTCCAATTTTCTCTGTGAGTTCATGAAGCCATTCTGGGTAATTTTCGACTTTTTCTTTCTTAACACAGACTACATACATATATCCCATTGGGCTGATATTACATCACAAACACAAAGATTACGTAGTTGTATTATTAGAGATTCCATGATGTTGACACACTAAGTAGCAATTTAGTTTGGTTAATTGGAAGGTCCTTTAGACTCGCCACCGGTTTCTGCTCTGCAACACAGACGGAATTGATTATTGATAGATCCAGCTAAAATGTGAGTGGGAGCGAGGGAGCACACCGTGCGTCGACGGTGGCGTCCTCTCACCAATCGTCGCTGGCCACTTGCAGAACTACGAAACCGTCAACCTCGCGCTCGCCAATTCCTAACTAGATGAATAGCGTGAGGATCTACCAGCCGAGGTGTCGCGCTCCTGGCATTGAGCTCGCATTTAGCAGCGCGAGGCTTTTGGTACCCCATTTGGTTGTGTTTGTTATTACATGCGCAGGTGTATGGGGCTCAGGGGGCCCACGGAGCCACCAGTCACATGCACCAGCGTATATGACAAGAACAACATGGAGCCCTACCTGTAGGAACTGGTACCCCATTTGGGTGCATGGGAGAGGGGCTCAAGGAGCCCTATCGGTGTCCTACATGTAGGAATTGGTACCCCATTTGGTTGTGTTTGTTGTTTACGCTGGTGCATGTGACTGGTGGCTCCGCGGCCCCCTGAGTCCCATACACTTGCGCATGTAACAACAAACACTACCAAATGGGGTACCAATTCCTACATGTAGGACACCGATAGGGCTCCTTGAGCCCCTCTCCCATGCACCCAAATGGGGGCCCCAGTTCCCACAGCTAGGAAATTATTATAACATTTCTTACATATCCTAATATTAAAGTCCTTAACTAAATATGTCATTACATCGAAGTGATCTAACCAATCTGTAGTTGTAAGTACTGCATTTCTGGAAGCCATAGTAAAAGTCTTACTTAAATGCGAAACCCCTGAAGCACCCTGAAAAATGATCATGATCATGTACGATAACATCCTTCGATTTAAATCGAAGCTCGCATATGTGGTAATGTGTAGCATCTTCTACAGAATCAATAACCATATGTGTTATATTTTTTAAGCGCCTATAAATCGAACTAGATAACTGGGTCATTTCATTAACGAACCATTCAACACAATTGGTGCCGCGATAACTTTTGAAATGAGAAAAGGAGTCGTCGTACGTACATTTCAAATAAAAACCATCACTCTCAGTTTTGAGATAAGATATTATGGAAAGACCAAAATTTCGATTTTCATTACAAGCATCCAAATGTTTCCGTGTATTCAACAAGTCCGATTCCAGTTCGATGTTTTCCCATTTAGCCATAGCTAATCTTGTATAGTTTACAGAATCTGTTAAATTTCTTGAAACTGTTTCACATTCCTCTAATTTGACCATAAACATATCAGATACATCATGCTCTTGTTCATATAAATCTGAATAATAATCTGCCCTTGGTGAACATACTAGATATAGATTGAAACTCGAGTTGAATAGCGTATGATAATCCTCAAACAACTGATCATTTAATGATGGTCCTACGTCGCCTAAAATTTCTTTTAATTGGCTTATGCAGTTCGTGTACAAGCTGAAGTTTTTCCTTTGATGTCTGTTTTTGTTATTTACGCATTATTTACGTCTTGTTCGTTGGCGTTGCAATATTTTGCGATGTTTCATACGCAGCAAGTGACTTGAATATGCGTGGGTCAGTTATTCTTTCCAGCTTTTCTATACGTGACATTAAATTCGTTATATGAAGTTCTATAGTGTCATTATGTACTTCTTTATATGCGTCAATATCCTTCTTTAGTTTTTCAGTTTTTTGATTAATGTTATCAAGTTGCTCACCATTACTCTTAATTAGCTTGGTAATCTTATGATTTGTATAAGAAAACCGCTCATCGAGTTTTTGCTCTATCTTAGTAAGTTCGTCTTTAATATTTTGGACTTTGATGTTGAACTGTGAAATTTCAGTGTCTAGGTATTCCTTATTAACAACATCATGGTTTAAAGTAGGTGCCTTAACATTAGTAATTTTCTTATTTTCCATATCAACATCTCCAGCGATTGTATACTGCAATCCATTTACAGCTATAGAATTGGACTCTGAGCGTGTGGAATGCTTAGCTGAAGAGGTGCCAAATTTATTGAGCGTCATTATGAACTGAAGATATTATGGGTAAACACAGGTTAATATTTAATACCAGTCTCCTTGAGTTCGCTGATTATTGACTCTATTTCGTTACTATGTGAAGTATTACCAGCTTGCTGGGATGCTATAAGCAGTCTTAGCCTGTCAACCAACTCATTAATGTCATCCCAATAGATATATTCTATAGGATTGTCATTATAGTGCAACGCGGCTCCAGTATGTGTATGTGCCCTGAGTCTGTTCCTATCGATTGTTGGTTTAATTATTGATGTATACTTGGGATTTTTAGAACTTCTCAGTTTACCTGTTGAATTAAACCCAGTCTTATGCACATTCGTTAATTCTAGTATTTTCCTGTAATGTTTTGAATCTTCTAACGTATAGTTGTGAAGATCCTTCATAAAGAGCAATTCATATAGTCCTCTTGTCCCTTTAAAGGTTCTACCTTTAATGGTAAAATTGGTCTTTTTGACGATCAAAGTCTAATTCGTCCTTACCAAGTAACCACTTATTTGTTAAATGATCGTGAGTTATACCATACGTCGTATCAAACTTATTCTTATCCACATCGCTTATATATCTATCGATGTAGGAGCGTGCCAATCTAGGATAGTCGTTCAAGTATTCCTCATAGACTGCAGGACTAACTTGTTCCGCGGCAGACGTTTCAGTTGTAAATATGGAATCATCATCGTCATCTGCGGTAGTAGTATCAAACTCACCGATTGATTCGGTCGGTAAAAACGATACTTCGGAACGACTTCGCCAATTTGGTTGTGCAGCAGCTGCGTACTTTGGACTATCCTCTTTTTCTTTAGAATAACTTCTTCCTTCTTCGTTGGCAACGTTGACAACGTTGGCAACGTTGTTTTCTTATCGTCAACATCGTCATTATCGTCGTCATTATCGTCATTATCGTCATTATCGTCGTCATTATCGTCATTATCGTCGTCATTATCGTCATTATCGTCATTATCGTCGTCATTATCGGCATCAACGTCCTTTTTCGGCTTTTGTCTAGCAATAAAGGTTCAGTAATAGGTTTAAATATTCTGTTTAGTTCTACGTTTTCTTCGCTTCGATTCAGTTTGAGTGAGCGATATTTTTTTCCGGATATTACGCGATAGTTCGTTGATTTTTTAGTAATAAGCGAATCTAATGAGGTCATCATGTCAAATGAATGGCATTATATTGTTATATACTTATATATTCATCAAATCCTTTACGATAGCGACCGTTTTTCACATCAAAATCCTTTACGATTACAAAGCACCCATAAGGTTCACACCAGCATTCAGAGCATAGGTTTTTTTTAAATTGATTGTATGACATATCTGGAGAACAATGTTCTTCATAAGAATGTTTCAGGTTTATTTCATCTTGTCTGAATAGCACTATGATGTTACCGTTATCCCTTATAAGTTGTTTTGGTACCTTTGAATAAGTCTGACACAAGTACGCTGCATCTATGTCTTTATGTCTACACATTGAATAGTATTCTCTTATTTTATTTTGGTTTTCACATGTAATATCATCGAAAATAAATATGGAGTTATTTTTTGCTTCATTCGGATCTAAAATTTCATCATTGCACTTAAAAGGGAAATATCCTACACCTTTCACGTTTTTCAACACCTGCTCCAATAATTGATATTTTGGTTGGTATAGAGACTTTGAATAAATGTATATATTTTCAAATCTAGCTCCGTTAATACTAAACAATAAGCTTAGGAGAGCATTCGTCTTACCACAACCACTGGGACCTATAAATATCGCTCGGAATGAATTTGGCAGTAATTCACCATGTCTATTTTTACGTTTATTGTCGGCATCGAAAAAGTCCAAGTTTATAATAGCAAACTATGTTGCTTAATGCTCTTCATACTGTTAAATGCACCTTGTTTCAATCGTACATTGCATATATTATTTCTTTAAACAGCAAGATAGGATGGTAACTAGTTCCGAGAGCCAATCTAACAGCCTATCGATATGTTTATTACAATGAACACTACATCGCGCATTGCAACATTCGTTAGGCAATTCATCGTTGACACGTCGTAACACCATGCTAACTTGGACGCATTCACACGTATCAGGACCTTCTTTAACCCCAGGTTGCGACCATACGCATGTTACGTAATGTCTTCCCCCCAAATTTGTTGTTATTTGCTTGCGATCGATATAAGCTGTTAAATATTCCCGCTGAGAAATCCATCTAACCTTAGCTTCGCAACAAGATAATTTATTAACAAAACTATCGATTTTTCTACAGGTTTCGCGTATATCTTGACTGGATGAATTCATAATTAATACTAGAGGTTATGAGGGCTTACATATACTAATAAAATAAATTTGAATTAACTATTTTTATTAATTACTTTGGTTACAAATTTCTTAAATCTAAGTTTATTATTAAATACATTGTCTTCCCATGATTTCAAAGAAAGGTTGGCAAAACCCTTATACATCGTTTCTCATATTCGTAAATATCTTGTTTTAGTTGTCTCAGCTTACTTAAATGTAGATCGATGCAGGACATTATGGATGAACTTCTTAAGCCAGGTAATTATTTCAAAACAATTTGTTTTACTGCACTGAACCTTGCTTTTGCAATCTATATGATCTAAACATGCAGGTTTCTGATCTTTGAATGATGGCTTGTGCCAAACGTTGAGAGTATCTATATTTACAATCTTGAAATGAGAAGTGGTAGCGCTGTCATGAATGAACCTAGCTGCATGGTTTCCTTTAATATACAGCACATCACAGTCGGACAGACCTCTATCTAGAATTTCTTCTATTAGATTATAATCTATGTACCCGGAAGAATACCTCAAGCCATGATCCATTTCAGCTTTAATGACTTCTTTTTTATTGTATCGGGTTAATTTTGAAAACTGTACTTTCGGTTTTAGTAAATAATGACTCGTTTGCAAACTGTTCGATATCGTTATTTCTTTGGCATGGAATTCGACTACTCCATTATCATAAAGTATGTTAAATCCCTGGACATCGAGGGCAACCAACTTCATCGTGATACAGTCTCTTGACAACTGATAAATTTACAGAAAATTACGTACAATTTCACTAAGAGGTAAATGCTCCATTATGACGTCGTGGATGATGATGCAATATGCCTTTGTTTTAGCTGGAAATCCTTTTCTCGCTTCAATGTCTACTTTGATATCGACGGTGCTCATTTTTATAGGATCATTACGTCGTGAGCAATCTACGACAAATAGAGCGCGATCTTTAAAGGTAGTATAATCCAACAGGGGATCTTTATCATGCGAACCCTTAAAACTACTGTAAAATTCGGTGTAATTATAGTGGGCTTCAACGAAATGATTATGTTCAAAGTCGAGGTGCATACGCTCTGCGTGGTAATATTCATTATTTAACATTACCCGGATATCGCTAATATCTATATGATCAAATTGTGATGTGTTTGATGTAGCATTACCCCGTTTATCGGTTTGAAAGGCCAAAATGACATAGCGTGGGCTTTCCAGGGGTGTAGCTGTTTTAACACTCCAAACTTCTTTTTGAGCATTTTCGGTTAATTGAAGTAATTCGTGAAATTCCCATTTACGGAACGGAATAATTATAGGTCTGTCTGTCTTTATAGACTCCAACAACTGAAGTTTTAGCATATCGTTTGGATATACTACGGGTACCCTGAGCGATATATTTTCAATGGTCACATCTCCTTTAGCAGTATTGGTTGTTAAAATAGCATCATTATCAGTGCGAGCTCTCACTAGACGTATAGATTGTTTTCCAAATTGTGCCAACTGATAGTCATTGAATACGTTGAATAAATGATTCAGAGGTACACGCATGACAAACGTATTATCTGCTGCATTTATTATCGGATTTCCTGGAAAATTCCATCCTGCTATAGCCAAGTGTTTTGTATCATTCGCACTGTAACAGAGATATCCTTTAATGGAGCTTACAATACCAGGATCACGCACGCTGTCTACTTCTTGACCATCTATGCTATAAGATATCTGCTCAAAGAAGAATGCAGAAGGATTATTCACAAAGTTTACAGTTCCATCACCCTCGGTTTTTGTTAACTTTCCTTCGATGACTAGAGCCGCGTTATACATTTGCAACCACGCATCCCCCTGTTTTATTTGAATATCTATAACATCATTATTATTGAAAGATTTTATGTAGGGAAGGTAGGTGCGAACTTCTATTTTTTGAATCGTATCATCGAACTGCGCCTTTCGGTATATATCGAATATTTGGTCTGACATTGTATCCTAAACTTTGGAGAAAGAGACGATTGGAAGGAGTTAGACCTTGTATACTAGTTGATAATCTACTAATGACTGATGGTGTAGCTGGGTTGCTTATATTATTATAGTTGAATCTTAAACCCATTTCTTAAACTCTAAGCGAACGATGATGTCTTCGTTACTAAAATTGACTGGATTAAAGTCTTGATCGAGAATACTCAAAGTAATATTGGAAATTTCACGTTTATTAACGATAGGTAAATAGGTTAAGTTCCGTGGAATCTCGTTTTTTTTTTTTTTTTTTTTTTTTTTTTTTATGGGTCTAGCACACGTGCTACAGGGAAGTCCCTAAAGCGCTACAGGAGCGACACGTGTGCGGAGAAAACGATTCACGTTGTTCTTGAATCGCTGTAGATTGTACTCGATGGGAAACACAGTCCTGGGTAAACCATTCCAAAGGTATGATGTTCTCCATATAAAAGACTGCTTGAAAAGCGTTGTACGAGGAGTAACAAGCTGAACCTCATACGGATGTGAAGCATTAGCGCGACGTGTACTTCTAATATGCACCGCTCTGGGAGGAATTAAACGGGCCACATCTTTCGAACACTTTCCATGAAAGTACTTGTAGAATAGACTCAAGTCGCCAACCGTTCTTCGATGTTCCAGCGAATCAAGGCCGTCAGTCAACTCCGGGTGACCAATCAGACGAACAGCTCTTCTCTGGATAGAATCCAACAAATGCAGTGTATGTTTGGGAGCGGAGCTCCAAACATGGGAGCAGTATTCCATAGTTGGTCGAATTTGAGCTTTGTAAAGGATTAACAGTTGTTGTGGAGTGTAAAGCTTTCTGGTTCGAAACGATATTCCCAACTTTTGAGAAGCTCTTCTTGCTATGCCTGCAACATGTTCATGCCAGGACATATTTGCTCCCAAATTAACGCCTAACAGATTGAGTGACGATGTTAGAGGGGATGGAGTGCCCCGACATAACTATGTCGGGTTCTGCAACGTTAACTTTTTTAGAAAAAAACTGCCGCCTGGGTTTTTGTAGCGTTAAATTCCACTTGGTTACTGTCACCCCAAGATAGAATTTCTTCCAAGTCTTTGTTAAGTTGAATGACTTCCTGCTGTCTGCGGATATTCGTCTGAGTAGTCGATGTCCGAGCGTTCAAAGTGAATGAAGAGATAAGTGTACTGTCATCTGCAAAGCTGTAGATTGGATTCTCGGTCTTTTCCAGCAGATCGTTAATATAAATGAGGAAGAGAGTAGGAGACAGTATGGAACCTTGGGGCACACCGGCGTTGATAGTGAAGGTGTTAGAAAGAAATCCGTCAACTGCCACTCGTAAAGAACGCTCTCTGAGGAAACATGAGAGCCACAAACAGAACTTTTCAGACATACCATAAGAACGTAGCTTAGCCAACAGCCCATCGTGCCAAACACGGTCAAATGCCTTGGATATGTCAAGAGCAACCGCTCGAGATTCTCCAAAGTGTTCAATTGCGTTGTTCCAAACATGTGTTACATAAGTCAGAAGATCTCCTGTTGATCTATTTTTACGAAAGCCATATTGGTGATCACTAATAATGTTGAATCCTTCAAGATATTTTAGAAGATGCTGATTGATAGCCTTTTCCATGACTTTCGATATTATTGAGAGTAGTGCGATTGGTCGGTAGTTATTTGGCAAGGTCTTCTTGCCTTTTTTAGGTATCGGCTGAACTGTGGCACATTTCCAGCAGGAAGGAAATATTCCCTTTCTGTAGGATAGGTTGAAAAGTCTACAGAAAACTGGTGTTAGTTCCCTCGCACAGTTCTTGAGAACTATGGCAGGTATTCCGTCAGCGCCTGAAGCCTTTTTGGTGTCTAGCTTCATCAAAATACGTTTTATGATACGCTGTCTGAAGACAATATCGGGCATCCTTGACTGCACTATGGGAATAGTAGGTGGTGTTTTTCCTTGGAAATCGACAGTAGAATGTGAAGCAAAGAGTTCAGCCAACAAGTTCGCTTTCTCAACAGGTGTCGTTGCAATAGAATTATCTGGCCGTGTGAGTGGCGGTATGATGGATTTGGTGAAATTTTGACTAACTGCCTTAGCGACTGACCAAAAGGATCTGGAATTGCCGGGACAAGCGAGAAGTTTGTTTCTAATCCGTTGATTGTGTACCTCCTTGCCCCCCCCCCCTCGTTTCGTCGATAATTTCTTTGCATCCGTTCCTGGCACGAACAAAGATGTTACGATTTATGGTGTTAGGATCTTCACGCCACTGTCGGTATGCAAGATGTTTAGAAGCAACAGCTTCTTTGCATTTTAGGTCAAACCAAGGCTTGCCGTTGGAAGGGCATTTCTTCGAAAAAGGGATGTAAGCATCCATACCGGCCAAAATAACATCGGAAACCTCCCTGGCGCAGTCAGATGGGTCGTCGGATCGAAAACAAACGTCCAACCAAGGGAAAGTTCGAAAATATTCCATGAGATCTTCCCATTTAGCAGATTTGTAGTGCCAAATCTTGCGCGGTTTGGGCGCCTCTCTGTCACTGATTGGTAGAATACTCGATGTCGAAAGTAGTTTATGGTCGGAAGAACCTAACGGTGGATTTACGCTGACCGTGTAAATCTCCGGATTAGTGGTTAAAAAACAGATCAAGAAGACTGGCGAACTCTCCGTCTCGATCAGGGATCCGTGTTGGTTCATCAATAAGCTGAGTCAAGCCACAACTGATTGAAAATGATTCGGCTTCACGACCTTGTTCGTCGGTAGTATTTGAATATTTAAGCCAGTTGATGTTGTGGACATTAAAGTCGCCCAGGATGGCAATTTCGGCATTTGGATAGTTAATTTGTAAATGATCTATGGTGTCTGCAAGAGAAGCGAAAAGTGTTCTAAAGTTTGTATCACTTGGTGGTCGATAGAGGATACAGACGAACCTTGTGGTTGGTTGAGTCGTTATTTTTAACCACATAACATCAAAGTTTGGGGGCTCCAGAGCCTCTTCTCGTTGGCAAGAGAGGTCGCTTCTGACATAAAGACAGATTCCAAAGTTACGCCTAAATCGGGAATAGAAATCGTACCCAGGATAAAGATAGTTTACTGTGCTGGTCGATGAACTGACCTTAGTTTCACAGAGAGCGAGTACATGAGGTTTATTTGATTGCAGGTGTTGGTGCACTGAATTTATGTTCGAATTTAAACCTCGTATGTTGCAAAAATCCATTTTGA
Organism: Pachyrhynchus sulphureomaculatus; assembly: GCA_019049505.1. Lineage (NCBI taxonomy): Eukaryota > Metazoa > Arthropoda > Insecta > Coleoptera > Curculionidae > Pachyrhynchus > Pachyrhynchus sulphureomaculatus. Next base: position 55,305,463 of record CM032446.1, read on the forward strand.
AATTCTGTTCTTTGCATGTCGATGCCCCTGAACCAGCCCCCACCCGGAGATCCGAACGGGGGGCTATTTTACCTCCGGAATTTTTTTTTTTGTATCCAGGTGCCTCATCATGCTATTTGGTCCCACAGTCCGGGACATCGGCACAGCCACGAAACGTTAAGCAACCAGGATCAACGTCGACAGCAAATTCGTAAATTGTATGTGAAGGTTTATGATTGTAGAACGCTCCTGTAGTTATGTTACAATCGATATGTAGGGTCCTCACATTAACTATATTGACTGGGAGATCAGACTCGTGCAGTTGCCCCTGCTTTAACTCTCGCGGGGGAAAATCCTAAAACTTTGCCAATGCTATCGACTACCCTAAAGTCCACGTGAAAATATTCGCTTTGAATTTCACACTTTAACGTATTATTGTTAGGCTTTATTGAAATATATCGATCGTAATGTTCCTGCTTGACTTCTTTTGGTATGATCTTCCGCCTTATATACGTTTCAATGTCGGAAATTTCATAAGATCCAGTGGGTATAGCAACTGTTTTGGTCTCGTTTGTTTTAACGTCTGTATAGGTGAACTTGTTTTTGTCACTCTCTATATTGGGGATACTATTGTAAGAATAAAATCCAATCAAAGCAAGTCCGTAGTCGGAAGTTTCGTCTAGGGAAAGAGGATTGATGAAATCTATAGATAGTATATAGTTAGTGCTTTTCAACGTAAACACCTGGGACATTGCACTATGATGAATGTAATAGTAAGACTAATCAGTTGCAACTTAGTTATTTATTTTTATATAGAAATTCCAGACATAAGTGTCCACAGTCTATTTGATTGTAGGTTTGATAAGCAGTACTATTATAGCAGATATCCGTGTTTGCCCCAAAATATTTCACCAACTCCAGCGGTGGTTTCAGGTATCCGAAACTGTCAAAGTACAGAACAGAATTTTTACGTTTAATATAAAGCTACCCAGTGGGTTCCTTCATTACACGATAAATCTAGGTTAAGTATACCGCTTTCATATACTTTCGGACTCTCTGGTAGAGTATCTCGCATAAATACTCCTCTAAAATGGGATATTTTGAGTCTCTTCGCATATTTCTGTAATTCTATATCACATAATGCCCTTTTGGGTAGCTTTATTGTTAGTTTTTTGGTTTTTGCTTTGAATAGAGACCATAACCACCACATTTGTTTTTTTTTTTCGCATAAATAGACCTGATCCTTTCTTACCGAGCTCTTGTTCAACAGCTTTATTATGCCGTTTCTGTTCCTCTAACGCCTTTTTGGCATTCTTTGCATCTATTATGGTTTTTGCTATGGCTGAAGAGCCGCCGGCTAAGCTGCCTAGTCCTCCCAGTGCTCCTAATATTGGAAGGAGCGGTAGAATTCCACCTCTTTTCGATTCAAATGGTATTATTCGTGGAACACGAACCTTTGAACGACCACCCACCTTTTTAATAGCCGCTCGTGCTGCCCGCAATGCTATTAAAGATGACTTTTTTAAATTACCCGTATCTACACCTTTCTTCAAAGTATTATTTATTTTATCGACTATGTGCCGTTTAAATGATACAGTAGGTTTACGCACCCCCATCCCCATTTTACGCTTTGCCTTCATGACTGTAGTAACTGTCCAAGCTGCTGCTTTCTCACCAAGCGATGCGTCTTTTGATTTTACTCGTTCCCACGCTTTATTTTCCAACACAAAATCAGCCTTATGACGATCCTTCAACGAGTTGTTTCTAGAATAGGCTATATCGTGTTCCTTGCACGCAGCGTCCAGAGGGTTTATTCCAGGGTCACCACGTTTAAGCCTTTCTTGTAACTTTGTTCCGGGGCCGCAATAATTATACTTTGGCAAATGTAGTTCAAAAGGTAATTTATTAATGAGGGCATTTACAAACCCTTTCCCGCGTTTACGACGTTTACTCTGCGATAATAACATTTAAAATGATCCTTATAGATTAAGGTTTGTGCTAATATACCCTTTTTAATATATAACCGATTCACACAGCAACAGCAGTCAGCCAGAAGGATACAAGCAACCATATAACATTAAACTTAAATTTCTCATCTACTGCTGCATTCTAGCTAACGCTAGAATGCGTAATTTTGAATATTTCAATTAATAAAAATTATATAGATATATATGTATTTTTATTTTTTAAACATGTTTAAACTAATAGACTATATTATGATTCAAAATAAGCATTATCAGCAAATACATTTCCTGAACGTGAGGTCAACTATTTGCATACGATTACATTATGCATTCCCGCAAGACCACTACGTACAGTGTGTTTTATGGTTTATGTGACGTAAACATAACTATATTTATACACATTACACACAAGTGATATTATTTAATTACTCTCGCACTGTATTTTAAGGCTGCGTGAGCCGTGACGTTCTTTTGCGTGTGTGGTCTAGTGAAAATTCGTAAATATAAGTAACAGTTTTATTTAAAGTAAAGAGAGAAATGTCAATGTCTGATTATTTATTTTTGTTATTAATATATTTTAGATTGGATCTATCATTAATCATTTCTGCTTGCATAGTTTTTTATTTTTTAAAAATAGAGAGAAAAAATTACATTGACTGATTAGTTCTTATTATATTTTTAGATGGATCTATCAATAATCAATTCCGTCTGTGTTGCAGAGCAGAAGCCGGTGGTGAGTCTAAAGGACCTTCCAATTAACCAACCCCATCCAATCCTCAGTGCGAAGGAGACCTACACCCGTTTTGGCAAGTCCATCTTGTTGGATTTGGGAGAAAAAGTTGTGTTTTTACCAAAACGAGTTACTGACATCATTAGACCAAACCTAGTCGAATTTGTTTGCGGTAAATACTCCGTAGTTTTCCTGGGTACAAAGGACGTTGGAAAACGGAATCCAATCACGCTGTTCAAGATTGAACTATCGCAGTAATATTAAGAGGTGAGTCTAACCCTACATTTTGTAAATTACTTATGGAAGCCATAACGAAAGCTAATATTCTCATTACTTCATTTCAAAATCTTAAAAAAGTATTATTTGATAATTTTTCGGATCGGGATGTTACCGTTTGGTGTAATCGGATACAAAGGAGATTAATTTCTTGTCACAGAGCTATTCACCGTGAACATATTTCTTTAGATTTGTGTCGCAGACTGCAAACTACAATTTAACATTTAAAATCGTTAAAAACATTAATTAGGCATATAAAGTAAAGAGAGAAATGTCAATGTCTGATTATTTATTTTTGTTATTAATATATTTTAGATTGGATCTATCATTAATCATTTCTGCTTGCATAGTTTTTTATTTGAACGCTCGGACATCGGCTGCCCAGGCGAATATCCGCAGACAGCAGGAGGTCATTCAACTTAACAAAGACCTGAAAGAAATTCTATCTTGGGGTGACAGTAACCAAGTGGAATTTAACGCTACAAAAACCCAAGCGGCAGTTTTTTCTAAAAAAGTTAACGTTGCTAAACCCGACATAGTTATGTCGGGGCACTCCATTTCCCCAGCATCGTCGCTCAATTTGTTGGGCGTTAGTTTGGGGGCAAATATGTCTTGGCATGAACATGTTGCAGGCATAGCAAGGAGAGCTTCTCAAAAGTTGGGAATATTATTTAGAACCATAAAGCTTTACACCCCACAGCAACTGTTAATTCTTTACAAAGCCCAAATTCGACCAACTATGGAATACTGCTCCCACGTTTGGGGCTCCGCTCCCAAACATACACTGCATTTGTTGGATTCTGTTCAGAGAAGAGCGGTCCGTCTGATTGGGGGCCCGGAATTGACCGGCGGCCTTGATTCGCTGGAACATCGAAGAACGGTTGGCGACTTGAGTCTGTTCTACAAGTATTTTCATGGAAAGTATTCGAAGGATGTAGCCCGCTTAATTCCTCCCAAAGCGGTGCATGTTAGAAATACACGTCGCGCTGGTGCTTCGCATCCGTATGAGGTTCAGCTTGTTACTCCGCGTACAACGCTTTTCAAGCAATCTTTTATATGGAGAACGTCATCCCTTTGGAATAATTTGCCCAGCGCTGTGTTTCCCACCGAGTACAATTTACAGCGATTCAAGAACAACGTGAATCGCTTTTTCCGCACTCGTGCCGCTCCTGGAGCGCTTTAGAGACTTCCCTGCAGCACGTGTGCTAGACCCATAAAAAAAAATAAAACAAAAATTAAAAATAGAGAGAAAAAAAATGACATTGACTGATTAGTTCTTATTATATTTTTAGATGGATCTATCAATAATCAATTCCGTCTGTGTTGCAGAGCAGAAGCCGGTGGTGAGTCTAAAGGACCTTCCAATTAACCAACCCCATCCAATCCTCAGTGCGAAGGAGACTGACACCGGTTTTGGCAAGTCCATCTTGTTGGACTTGGGAGAAAAAGTTGTGTTTTTACCAAAACGAGTTACTGATATCATTAGACCAAACCTAGTCGAATTTGTTTTGCGGTAATACTCCGTAGTTTTCCTGGGTACAAAGGACGTTGGAAAACGGAATCCAATCACGCTGTTCAAGATTGAACTATCGCAGTAATATTAAGAGGTGAGTCTAACCCTATATTTTGTAAATTACTGTTATTATGGAAGCCATAACGAAAGCTAATATTCTCATTACTTCATTTCAAAATCTTAAAAAAGTATTATTTGATAATTTTTCGGATCGGGATGTTACCGTTTGGTGTAATCGGATACAAAGGAGGTTAATTTCTTGTCACAGAGCTATTCACCGTGAACATATTTCTTTAGATTTGCGTCGCCGACTGCAAACTACAATTCAACATTTAAAATTAAAAACATTAATTAGGCATACTTTGTGTACTAACAGAAATTCAGAATCCAAAAATAGGGTAGTGTGGAATAATATTATATCTTGTTTCAAGGGTCATGTTAAGTCCGGAGTTATCGTTAATTTAGTTCACAAAGATATAAATTTATTTTTAAACGATGCATTTATTTTATTTCGAAAGAAAATAACAGCTATCTTGAGGATTTTTCCAACTATAAAAGTTAATACGACTTTTTGTGGGGAGTTTATTAAAAAAAGGTACCGAATCTGATATTATTGATTTAAAATATTTTAATACAAGGAATCGATTTGGGTACGGATTTAGAGCAATGGTTCTTTGAGCATGTTTATGATAAAGTTCTTAATAAATTGTCTGAATTTCAAGAACGCCAGAGCGTTTTCGCTTTACAGCAAATAATTTATCTTGAAATTAATATTAATAAATTTGAAATGGGAACGGATGATCTTACATTAAACTACCTAACGAAATAGAACGAAAAAAAGGTCTGTATCAATATTAAGAACAATGATCATGCCTGTTTCTTTTGGGCAATTGTTAGCGCATTATTCCCAGCTCAGAATAACTATAACCTAACTTCTTCGTATCCATATTACAGAACAGTACTAAACATTGAAAATTTACCATCACCTATGACATTAGACCAAATTCCTAAATTCGAAAAAAATAATAATATTTCGGTAAATGTTTATGCTTTAGAACTGATAGAAACTAAGGGATCTTCTTCTGTCAATGTGGTTCCGGCTCGGTTAACCAAAAATAAGTTACCTAGACATGTCAATTTGCTTTTGGTTCAAGATAAATACTTTCCAAAATTAAATGACTTTGATATCGAAGATATCAACATCAAATATCATTATTGCTGGATTAAACACTTATCGCGACTATTGAAATCACAACTTGGTACACAAAAGAAAAAATTATTTTTTTGTGATCGTTGTCTAAATTATTTTTTTTTCTGAAAACAAATTAACCGAGCACGAAGTTCAATGAATACAAAGTAACGTTTCCGAAGTATGAATTTATTGAATTTAAAAATTTTATTTATAAACAAAAATGCCCTTTTATCATATATGCTGACTTTGAATGTCAGTTAATTCCTTTAAATAAGTTATCAGGTGGAAATACTGAGAAGTACCAACGGCACGAAGCTTTCAGTGATGGTTTTTATTTGAAATGTACGTACGACGACTCCTTTTCCCATTTCAAAAGTTATCGCGGCACCAATTGTGTTGAATGGTTCGTTAATGAAATGACCCAGTTATCTAGTTCGATTTATAGTCGCTTAAAAATATAACACCTATGGTTATTGATTCTGTAGAAGATGCTACACATTGCCACATATGCGAGCTTCGATTTAAATCGAAGGATGTTATCGTACACGATCATGATCATTTTTCAGGGTGCTTCAGGGGTTTCGCATTTAAGTAAGACTTTTACTATGGCTTCCAGAAATGCAGTACTTACAACTACAAATTGGTTAGATCACTTCGATGTAATGACATATTTAGTTAAGGACTTTAATATTAGGATATGTAAGAAATGTTATAATAATTTTAAACAATGTACTAAAAACTTTAATATTATAAACGATCATTATCATGCTATATGCGATAAACTACAGTTACCTATACTTTATTATCACAACATGGAGTTTTGGTGTCAGAGTTGTTTTTCTGAAGTCTTATTTGAAGTATATGAACAGGATCACTGTCTCGAGAAACTACATGCTAACCATCCCTATGAAGTGAAGAGACGTTTTAAAGATCCCTACGAGAGCGACTCTGATGATGATTATCTACTTTAAATTCATATAAAAATTTTACTCGCTCTTTCATTTAAATAAGTTTGTAACAACATTATTTTATTGTTAAAATAAATATATGTATTTTTTTGAAAATTTGTGTATGCGTCTTTTACTTTCCTTCACTTAGATTATTTGAACGTGACGTAAAATTAATATTTCAGTATATAGGTTAGGTTTACACATGCTGCAAATCTAACCTATATACTGAAATTTTTTATTTTACGTTCACCATTATGACTGCAATTTAACCAACTAATCACAAAAATGGGGTTCCAGGTCCTACAGGTAGGGCTCCATGTCGTTCTTGTCATATACGCTGGTGCATGTGACTGGTGGCTCCGTGGGCCCCCCGAGCCCCACCCCCATACACCTGCGCATGTAACAACAAACACAACCAAATGGGGTACCAATTCCTACATGTAGGACACCGATAGGGCTCCTTGAGCCCCTCTCCCATGCACCCAAATGGGGCCCCAGTTCCTACAGGGAGGGCTCCATGTTGTTCTTGTCATATACGTTGGTGCATGTGACTGGTGGCTCCGTGGGCCCCCTGAGCCCCATACACCTGCACATGTAACAACAAACACAACCAAATGGGGTACCAATTCCTACATGTAGGACACCGATAGGGCTCCCTGAGCCCCTCTCCCATGCACCCAAATGGGGTACCAGTTCCTACAGGTAGGGCTCCATGTTGTTCTTGTCATATACGTTGGTGCATATGACTGGTGGCTCCGTGGGCCCCCTGAGCCCCATACACCTGCACATGTAACAACAAACACAACCAAATGGGGTACCAATTCCCACATGTAGGACACCGATAGGGCTCCCTGAGCCCCCCCCCCCCACCCCATGCACCAAATGGGGCCCCAGTTCCCACAGCAGGATACTGAAAGCGGGGCCCCCCGGCCGGCCTCCTGGAACCCCCTCCTGCAGCCCTCCCTGGACCATTACACATGGCAACATCGCACAGCCCCCCTTGACAGATACGCGCGCGCAAACTTCACATCTGTCAACGGTCACACAGTGTTGCACACCTAACACACACACAATGTTGCCACTTCATACAACGCTCTCATTGGTCCAAATTTCTATGACGTCAGAGCCACGCCCAAATGCTGGGCTGTGATTGGCCATTAATGTGGTAGCCGTATAGATACACTACTTCTTTTTAATAGTTTTAGTGTTCCGTATCGAACACTTATAAGATCATTTCGGTGTCTGCCTGTCTGTCCGTCTGTCACACCCGATTTTCTCCGAAACTATTTGAAGTTGAAATTGGTACTAATATAGAAATTGATTCTGTATTTCGACAGTTTCTTTGCATATCTTTTTACAGAGGCTCAGCGCAGTTATCTTAAATTTAACAACGTTTACAAGATTTAGTGTTCCTATTTTTATGCTAGGCCAGCATAGTGATCACATATTAAATAGGCGATGCACAGGTAATACAAATACGCATATTTAATGGCGTTTTTACAGCCGGAACTCACTCTGTACGACGTATGAGCTGCCATAAGTATGCTTGTTTGTTGTAATTTCAGATGTACTATTAGTTTCCAATATACGAAGATGGATTGAAAAGTTCGCGGCCTAGTCAAGAAAACAAAATAAAATACGTACAAAAATATTTTTATTTTTGGACGTAATCTCCACCTAGCCCTATGCACTTCTTTCCGAGATGTTTTTTAGATCTGGAAACAGATGAAATTCCGAAGGTGCCAAATCAGGAGAATAAGCCGGGTGGGGCAGCAATTCCAAACCACAATCACGCGAGCGTTGTCCTGATGGAACAAAACTTTCTTTCTCAGTGATCCTGGGCGTTTCTCTTTAATTTCTTGACGTAAACGACGCAAAAGGGTGTAAGAGTAAAAGTCGAGTTTATTGTTTTGCCTTTCGGAAGGTAGGCCACCATAATAATACCTTTAGTATCCCAAAAAACTAACGCCATCACTTTTCCAGCCCACAGAATTGCCTTCGCTTTCTTCGGGGTCTGTTCACCACATTTTTTCCACTGCTTGGATTGTTGTTTTGACTCTGGAGTATAGTGGTGAACCCAGGTTTCGTCCATTGTCACAAACTGTTAAAAAAATTTTGCGTATCAGCCTCAAACATTTCCAAACAGTCGCGAGAAATCGTGAGTCGAATTCGTTTTTGTTCAACTGAAAGCAATCTGGGGACCCACCTAGCGGAAACCTTAGAAAATCCGAGTTCGTCGGCAAAGATATTTTGCGTTCGTTCATACGAGATGCCTATAGTGTCTGCAATCTCTCTGATAGTTAATCTACGGTCCTTCAATATGAGATCACACACTTTGCCGAGGTTTTCTTCAGTCGAAGACGTCGTGGGCCGGCCGAAGCGAGGGTCATCTTCGATGCTCTCTCGTCCACGTTTAAATTCTGCAACCCATTTTTTCACAGTGGTATATGACGGAGCAGATTCCCTTAGTGTTGTTTTCATATCACCGTGGATCTCCTTTGGTGTTAATTTTTTTTAAAACAGGTACTTGATGACCGCACGTTGTTCAATTTTTTCCATTTTTTCAAAAACGCTGCACTTGGTTTCAATAAACTCGTTCTAACCTAAGAACCACAAATTCTATAGCAACAAAATTTTACAATGTGACAGCCAAAGAAAGTATGAACTTATTGAGGCTTTAATAAAAATATTATAATTATTTTTTGGTTAGGCCGCGAACTTTTCAATCTGTCCTCGTATGTTGTTGTGTTCTCCGAGAATAATTTAATATTATGAATATATACTAGAAAAAGGATACTGACTAATACGAAGACCAAGCTTAAAGCCCCAAATTCGACATCAACCTCTACTAGCAACAGCATAGAGAACGACAATCGGCTTGATCTTACTGAAAAAGCGCGACTTCATACGTAGTTTTGAGGTTGGTAGCAGGTGAACAGTAGAGGCTAATTCTTTTATACAAGCAACTTATTCTTTAAATTTCTTTCCTAAATTGAATGCTGTAAATTGATTTGTCAAACTTGATTCTAGGATAGCTTACCGCAACTTGTTTAATAAATATTGCTTTTAAGATTCCCCTATCAAAAAGTATATTCGAACAATCAAATAACCAGTCAAGTGCAAGTTGGACTTGCGCAAATAGTGTCCCGTACATTGAGTGCTGCTTTAAAATAAAAATTTTCTTTACAGAAATATAAAATGATCAGTGATTTCACAAAACACATTCCAAGTGAGTTTTCAACATTTTCCGATCTTTAGTGAAAACTGATGACCTTGAAATTTTGTGAAACTTGTGATAATTTTCGTTCAATCTACACCCTGTAGAGAATATCCCAGAATTTTTCAAAATTTTTTGATCGGTACTTTTCGAGATTAGGTTTTTTGTACTTTTTTAAGAATAATACAAAGAGAATTGTGAACAAGTATTACATTATATATATTTTTGAACTCGTCTTTTCACAAGCTTTCATTTGACACCCCACTCGATGACCTGGTAAAAAAAAAATTTCACTTCCGATTTCACCCCTCAAAACTAACCCCTTAAGTCAAAATTTAACTTTCAAAACTACACGGCTCTGATGAGGCCATCAATTCCTATATTATTGCCAAATTTCAACTTTCTATGTCACATAGTTTCGGAGAAAATCGGGAGTGAGAGATAGACAGACAGACAGACAGACGGACGGACACCGAAGTGATCTTATAAGTGTTCCATACGGAACACTAAAAATACCTTAAAAATTTTCGATTTTTCTTCGACCTCAAATACTTCCTAAAATATTTGATAACTATATATTAAAGTTTCTAAAATAAAACTACCAGTAGGATAAAATTTTATGCCCCTATCAAATATGAATTAGGTCAAACTTTCAATTTATCTTCTCGGAGATGCGACAGAGGACCTGCATCAACAGCGATCTATGAATTATGCACTTCTTTTTGAAACCTTTTAGGAATAAAAGAACATTTTTAGATGTTCTTTCGACCGTAACGATCAAAATCTTTGAGTGATATAAAATTATTACGAGGGTATAAAAGATGCAATATTCCAATATGTCTGTTGTTTTGATTTAAAATTAACCTTTTTTGTTTATTCTACAGATAGTTATCATCAAGTAATAATTTAAAAGGCAGGGCTTATCTACTAAGAATAACTTCCTATATATATATATATATATATATATATATATATATATATATATATATATATATATATATATATATATAATATATACACTAGCCGTGCCCGCAGCTCCGCTCGCGTGGGCTTGATTCACTACTATCGTCACTGCTTATTCCTTATGTTACCTAACGTAATAAAATATCTGCAATTATTTTCCCTTATCTCCTATTATTTCTCCTTATCTCCCATTATCTCACCATAACTCCCATTATCTAGACTTATCTCTGCATATCTCCCATTATTTCTCCTTATCTTCCAATATTTATACTTATCTCCCATTATCTCACCTTATCTCCCGTTATCTAGGCTTATATCGAATTATATAGAACATATGTATAAATTTATAAAAACACGTAAATCGGATAAATGGTTCTAGAGTGATAAGCGCACTAACGGACAGAGAGACAGACAGAGAGACGTTGCATTTTATAAATATTATATTCTTTGCTACATGATATTGTTCCATATTTAATGCCCTCGGCAGTATATTGCAAGAAAACGCGCTAGCGGCAAACATTTCTCCGACTTCATTCACTATTATCGTCACTGCTTATTCCTTATGTCACCTAACGTAATAAAATATATCCTATAACCTGGACAGAGAACATATGTATGTTTAAAAAAAAAACACGAAAATCGGAAAAAGTGGATCTCGAGTGATATACGCACTAACGGACAGACAGACTGACAGACTGACTGTCAGACAGGCAGAGATACGTTGCATTTTATATATATTATAGATATTCTTTGCTACATGATATTGTTTCATATTTAATGGTTTAGCATGTTTAAAAAAAGCACGTAAATCGGATAAGTGGTTCTGCAGTGATAAGCGCACAAACAGACAGAGAGACGTTGCATTTTATAAATATTATAGATATCCTTTGTTACATGATATTATTCCATATTTAGTGGTTTAGGCAGTGTATTGCAAGAGAACGCGCTAGCGGCAAACTTTTTTCCGATTTGATTCACTATTATCATCATTGCTTATTCCTCATGTTACCTAATGTAATAAAATATAGCCTATAACCTGGCCAGAAAACATATGTATCTTTTTTAAAAAAAAAAGCACGTAAATCGGATAAGTGGTTCTCCAGTAAAAAGCACACATACAGACGGACAGACAGAGATACGTTTCATTATACATATATATATATATATATATATATAGATGTAATATAATATATAAATATATATATATCTATAACCTGGTCATATAGAGAACATATGTATGAATTTAAAAGATCACGTAAATCGGATAAGTGTTTCTCGAGGGATAAGCGCACTAACGGACAGATAGGCAGACAAAGAGACGTTGCATTTTATATATATTATAAATATAGATTATTATCATTATATAACCTGGCCAAAGAATATATGTATTTAAAATTTAAAAAAAGACACGTAAATCGGATAAGTGGGTCTAGCGTGATAAACGTACTAATGGACAGACAGACAGACAGAGAGACATTGATTTTTATATATATTATAGATTATTGATCATAGATATTCTCTGCTGCATAATAGTGTTCCATATTTAATGGTTTAGGCTGTGTATTGCAAGGGAACGCGCTAGCGGCAAACTTTTTTCCGACTTCATTCACTATTATCATCACTGCTCATTCCTTAAGCTACCTATCGTAATAAAATATAGCCTATAACCTGGCCAGAGAACAAATGTATGTTTTAGAAAAAAAGTACGTAAGTCGGATAAGTGGTTCTCCAGTGATAAGTGCACTAACGGACAGACAGACAGAGAGACGTTGCATTTTATATGTATTATATATATATATATATATATATATATATATATATATATATATATATTATATATATATATATATATATATATATATATATATATATATATATATATATATATATATATATATATATATATATATAATAAGGGACATCTAGAAGAAAAGTGAGTTCATAAGTGGATTCTGCATCACTTGAAATACAAAAAATGATTTTGCAGTGCCGGGTGTTATTTGTGGTTTGGCGAGATATTTGACTTTTGTAAGGTTTAAAGTGCAAAAGTCACTCTGTTTCTTAAAATATCTAAAATATTTAATCCTAGCCGTGCCCACAGTTCCACTCACGTGGACTTGATTCACTATTATCGTCACACACAACAGACAAGCGGACAGTCAAAGAGACGCTTCATCTTATATATATATATATATATATATATATATATATATATATATATATATATATATATATATATATATATATATATATATATATATATATATATATATATATATATATATATATATATATATATATATATATATATATATATATATATATATATATATATATATATATATATATATATATATATATATATATATATATATATATATATATATATATATATATATATATATACATTTGGTCAATGTAGTTCCATGCTTGCCAGACGGGCCCAAACCAAGTCAGCATAAACGCTATTACCACTGTATATTTAGGAATGACCTGACAATGTTACATGTTTTCAAAATCACTGACATGATCAGGGGGACTTTTCTTGTTTCCATAGCCTTTATATTTCTGTTGCAAGGTTTGTGTATTTGGAGATTTTTTCTGTACATTTCGTTTGGATATTTGTGTTGTTGGGGGCAGCTATGTCAATTAGATAAGTGACTTTTTCTTTTTTGTATTGAAAAGTAATATCGAATCTATTGGCGGGGACTGTTGTATCTGTATGGATACTGATTTTCCAGTAGAGCTTGCAATCTTTATTTTCAAGTATGGATGTTGGTGTGTATTTATAGTAGGGATCTGTGTTTTCTATGAGTTTGTATGTTGGCTAGTGCTTGGTAAACTACTTTCACCGCTGACTCGTGTCTGGCTGTGTATTCCGTTCCGGCTAATATTTTACATCCGTTTGTTACGTGTTCGATCGTTTCTTTATGCTAGGGGCATTTCCGGCATCTGTCTTCTGTAATAGTTGATGATATGCTTTTGATAGTTTCTGGTTAATATGACTTTATCTTGGATGGCAAGTAAGAAGCCTTCTGTTTCGGGGAATAGCTGCCCATCCTGTAACCACGTGTATGATTGTTTTTTATTTACGTGGTCTTGTTCTATGTGGTATCTGTGTTTTCCGTGGAGTGTTTTTTCTGGCCACGTTTTCATATTTTCCTATTGTAATTGGGTGTGACTGTGTGTGTCTGCTGGGTGGTCTGCCCGGGATAAGTCGAGGGGTGTGTAGTTTTTGTCTGCTTTCACTGTTGCTGTGTGGAGGCTGGTTTGCTTAGTGTGAAAGCATTTCTTGAGTGCTTGTATTTGTTTTGTGTGTAGTAATCTTATGCCTCTCTTTCTCCTGCCTTCCTCTCGATGGTAAGTCTTTCTTTGCATGCTTTGGGGTGTAATTTCCTGTATTAGGTGAATTGAGAAAGTATAAGGATGTGAATGTTTTCTATGTCTGTGTGTGTAAAAGTTTCGTGAGTCTGTTTTTAAATTCAATTCTGAGCTCTGTTTTGATTTGAGTGTGGTTGAGTTTGGTGCTTTGTTGGAAGCCTATATAGTTGTATGTTTCTTTGTCGAACATGTTATCGAGTGTTTCATTGTTGATGGTTTCTGTCTCATGGTGGCCTTTCCATTGGTTTTTGTTGATATGGAGAACTTCACATTTACTTATACCAAGTTCCATATTGATATCTAAGGTGAAAGAATGTTTCTGTGATTTTGAGGAGTTCTTTTAGCTCTGTTTCTGCACGGTGGTATATTTTATGTTGGTTCACTTTTTGGTGGCTGATGTTGATGCCATGGTCGGTTCTGTTTAGTATATTTGAGAGTCGATTGAGACAGGGGCAAAACCATAGAGCGCTGAGGGAGTCTCCCTGAAATATACTCCATCTGATGTACGGCTTTTCTGTTTGGATGCGTTCGGTTTGTGTTTTTAGGTGGATTTTGGTTTTCCATGTTTTCATAATTTGTGCGAGAAATTTCCTGAGGTTTTGGTTGATTTTGTAGATTTCGAGGACTCTGGTTAACCAGCTGTCGGCTATGGATTCGATAGCTTTTTTAGAGTCTATGTAACCGGCTATACTTCCTACAAACTTTCTGATCTTCTGTGAGACTGTTGTTGTCTATTAGGTGTTATTCAATTTTCTTGGAAATTGTGGCTGTCATGATCTTGTATAGGGTTAGAAGACAGGTGATAGATCGGTAGTTTGACAGGTTTGTGGTGTCTGAGATTTTGGGATTGACGTATGTTATTCCTTGTGAAAGGAAAGTGGGGGATGTGTGTGGTTGTAGAATGGCTTTGTTGATTTGGTGTGTGGTGGTAAACTGTTTATACCAGAAGTTTTGTATATTGTCTTTTCCAGGGCATTTCGATTTGTATGTGTGTTTAAATTGTTTCTATAATTTCTTGTCTAGTTATTGTAGAATTTTCTTGTTCTGTCACATGTTTATGTTTGTCTTCTTCGGCTTTTGATTCAGAGGGTGTTATAATTGGGTAGTTTGAGTTCTGACCAGATACTTTTCCAAAAATCTGTTAATTTTTGTTTGTTTGGTGGTTCAATAACTGCTATCTGCTCATTGTACATAGTTTTTGGGTAGAACTGTTTTTCGCTTCTTCGGAAAGGTTGTCGGTGTCTTTCGTCTCGTATGATTCTTTGTATCTACGGAATCTTGCGGTATATACGGATAGTTTTTGTTTCAAAGTATCAAGGATTTCTGGCAATGTTCGAATGGGAGATTTTGATTTGATCTTGTCTACACCCTGTGTGTTGCGTTCCCGTTCATAAACTGGGTAAGGTATCCTAGATCTCTTCTGATGTTGATTTTGTTTCCTATTCTTATTCGCCATTTGAATTTTGGTTTTGTGCTGTTGGGGTTTCTTTGTCGTTGCGGAAGTTTTTGATTATTTTGTGTTAAAGTGGTGATTACTGCGGCGTATATTACTGTGTGAATGTTTTCGATTGTGCTTAAGTCTGTTATGTACTGGAGTATTATTTGCTTGTTTATTTTGTTGAGGATTGTTTGTGTGCTCCATTTGAAGATTAAATGAGGGATGGGATTTCTTGTTGCGGGGTCGGTGCCTGACCACCGAGCTAGCTGTGACTCGATTTTAGCTTCACGTGTTTGTATAAGAGATGATTTGGGGTGATGTTGTGTAGATGTTGTTGAGGGTGTTGAGTGATTGATTGTGTTGTCTATGATATGAGGTCGTACTGTGCTTGCTATTTGCCTTGTAATATTATTTTGAATTATGCTCCTGCTGGGTGATATGTCTTATTTTGTGTATTTTTGTGTTCGGCTGGGTGGTTGTGTGTGTGAGGTTGGTTCGGTATTTGCTCTATTGTTTTTATTTTTTTGTTGATTTGTGTTTAGTACAGCAGCTACTATACCTTTGATGGTTTGCAATTCGAAGAGTGTGAGGCAATTGTTCTTGGTAATAACTCTTTTTTGGTCTATTACTCTCTGTTCTGTATCAAATAATTACAGATGTGGATATTGGGTCAAGAAAAGTCTGTCTTGGTTTGTCAGCTTTGGTAGTTGCATATTGTCCTTGCAAAACATACGTGGCTTGGTTTGGCTTTGGTTGTCGTTTTTCGGTGGGTTTCGGTGGGTCAGTCGACGAGTAATTTTTTTCTTAGTGATTTCTTTGTCAGATTTTATGACTTTGTTATAGCAACGCATGACGTGTTCGTTGATTTCTGTAGTGAAACTCATGCGTTGCTTTGACTTTCCCGCCTTGGTGGGTGTCGGTTTACTCGGCGGCACAACACTTCTGGCAGGTTCATTTTCCCGCGATGTCCTCGACCGTTACGTCTCTCGCCCGATGCTTCCTTTATTGGTTTACTGTTGTTTGGGGTCTCTCCAGTGTTTTGTGGTGTCAGAAGCTCAAAGTGTCCCGACATTGGGTTGCCAGTTAGCAGAAGGTAAATAGTTTCGGTGTGTTCTTGTGCTTATTATTGTTGGTGTGTCCCTAAAAGTTATTTTTGTATCTCTTGTTCTTCGTTATTTTGAGAAGATATGAAAGTGGGTATGTTGGGTTTCCAGGAGAACGAGTATCTCTAGGCTCGTTCCATAGGTGCCGTTCTTCCTCATCTAATTATAATAGTTACTGAAGTCTGTCATATCGTCGTCTTTAATTAATGAAAACATGTGAAGTTCCGACCAGTTCTATTGGATATATCTTAGAGCAACCACTCGAAGTTTCTCATGATGGTTTTGGTGGCCATATAAGTGTAAGCTAAGTGCCTGGAAAAGGCAATTTCCATCACCTACATTGTCGGATCTGGTAAAACTATCGGGGTTTGTTTCGGCTGTAGCGGTTGTTTGGTTCACCTGTGATTGTTGTTGGTGTGGTGAGACTGTAGCTGTTTGTATGACAAGAGTCCGCCTTCGCAACACCCTACCATTATCCCCATTGCCATAGATTATCACTATTATTATTATTATATAACCTAGCCAAAGAACATATGTATGAATTAAAAAAAAAACACTTAAATGGGCTAAGAGGTTCTCGAGTGATAAGCGCACTATCGGACAGAGAGACGTTGCATTATATATATATATATATATATATATATATATATATATATATATATATATATATATATATATATTATATTCTTTGCTACATGATATTGTTCCATATTTAACGGTTTAGGTAGCGTATTGCAAGAGAGTGCTCTAGCGGCAAACTTTTTCCGATGATTCACTATTATCGTCACTGCTTATTCCTTATGTTACCTGACATAATAAAATGTATCCTATAACCTGCCTAGAGAACATATGTATGGATTAAAAAAAACGTAAATCAGATAAGTGACTCCCGAGTGATAAGCTTACACTGCATTATATATATATATATATATATATATATAATATATATATATATATATATATATATATATATATATACTATATAGAAGAGAAAGTATTTAGAATTTCATTTAAGGGTGGTATGAAAAATTTTAGATAGATTAGACAAAAATCGTATTTTGTCAGTTTATGAAATATAATCAAAAGGAAATTTTTATTTTTTGCATTTAAAGTATATTTATATAATTGGTATAAGAAGTTTTATTTTTTGATTTCAAGTTATGTCTTATAATCAATAATTAAAAAATCTGATTTTCGTAAAACCGCAACTGTTGCAAGGACAATTATCGGATATTTTTTCCCCATTAATTGCATTTTGAGGTTCCTGTATTTTAAAGGATATTTTAGCCTAATAATTTGAAGCAAAACATAAAGGAGAACAAGTCCATTAATAATTATTAACGAACGATAAATCTATTTCAATATTTGTTTTCGAAATTTTCCTTGCAATACAAATTTGTAGTCTTATATACTGACATGCTGTGTATACAATTACACAAAACATGGAACCCATTCCCAATATCTAAGCAAGTACTTTTCCCCAAAAATTTAAAATCTTTTTAGGTCTAGAAAAAAAGTAGTGCCTCTTTTTGCAAGACAAGGATGATGATGCTCACTAGATTTTTGTTCTTGGAGACAAGAAAAGAAGGAAGCTACGTTAGCCCACAGAATTGCAGATGGTGGGCAGACAAACATTCGGATTTTGCATTAGAAGCTAAAGATCAGTACTACGTTAAAGTTTATGGTTTCTTGTTTATTTAATTGTGAAGTATCTGTAATTTATTTATTTTTGTGTGCTGGATAGTCCATGTCTTTGTTACCTTTAGTAAATATTAACTCGCTAGATTTCTTTTCTCTTTTTGGAATAAAATTGCGATTCTAGGAGGTCTTTAACAAAACAAGAACTTAAAATTATACGGTAAAAATATTTAATTATTGTCAAAACATTATTTTTAATGTTCCTTATGGAACACTTATAGGATCACTTTGGAGTCTGGCTGTCTATCTGTCTGTCCATGTGTCTGTCACACTCGATTTGCTCCGAAACTATTTGACATAGAAAATTGAAAATTGACACTAATATAGGAATTGATGGCTCCATCAGAGTCATGTAGTTTTGGGGAGTAACATCGGAAGGGAAAAAAAATTGACCAGGTCATCGATTGGGGTGTCAAATGAAAGCTTGTGAAAACACGAGTTCAAAAATATATAATGTAATACTTGCGCACACTTTTCTTTTATTTTTTTAAAAAATTGCCAAAAATCGCTGTCCCCCCTTGTCCCGAAAAGTACTGATCAAAAAATTGTACCCATATGTTTAGAAAGAAAAGACAGAACTTAATTCAGCTCGTATTGTAACTTCTTTGTTTGAATATTGTTGATGATATAATTATCCAATAAATCATTGAGAGATTCTTTCCCATATGGCTACATAACAAGAAAAAAGTCAGAAATTCACTTCAATTTAACATGGTCTAGTCCATAAACTATAATTTCTCATATAAAAAGACGGACAAGCTTCGTTTCAATGCATAACAAATTTTAAATTGCCGTCTTGAAAATTGTTAGGTCTAATCCCATTATTCAAGAGAACAGACAGATACTGTAATTTCGTGAGTTAAAGTGCAGCTGCCTTCTTATCTCACAAAGAAGATAACTTTTGTACCAACACAACATTATAATCGAAAATTTGTCCAAAATCCTAAGCTTCCTTCCTAAATAATAAAACAAACGTATTCGGTTTTCCAATATTTCGGGTCTCGTATTCCCTTTAGCTTCGCTTAAATACGGAAGCAATTAGGATCTAAACAGACGTAATTCGTATCGCAATATTTGATTTCAGCTTTGCGGTGTAATCGGGGCCACGAGGACCGACAAGGAGGATTTAGAGATGTTTAAATATGCATAGCATGTGTTGACTACAGCGCCACTTCACAACACGGTGTCTTATTCTTGTTGAACGCAATAATGATGCCAAAGAAGGGAGTGTTCTTGAAAAACATTACTACTTTTAATCTTCTGTTCACAGACTAAAGATTTTCTTTTAAAAGTTTTTGCATCTATTTTCAGTTTTCATATAAATTTTGTACAAAGAACATAATATACTGCAGTCTAAATTTATTGAAACAATTATAATAATTGTAGCCATAGTAATATTATATAACAATAGTAAATATCATTAGTCATTATAATAGTAAAAAATATATATAAATTGGTTTAATATTGCTTTTTGAAAATTGATTTTCAAAATTATTTATTCTATCGATAGTAACTGTCGCCTGATCAGGAGCTAAAATCGATCCAGAATAACTTTCATTTACATACGTGTCGTGTTGTTAATTTTGAACATATTCATTGAAGTTTTATATATGTATATATCTATATATACATATATGTATCTATATATATATATATATATATATATATATATATATATATATATATATATATATATATATATATATATATATATATATATATATATATATATATATATATATATATATATATATATATATATATATATATATACGTATATATAAGAACGGGGAAGGAGAGTAACAGGGCACTGGCAACAAACAATCCTAAGTTTAACTACTGGGAAACGCCCTTATAAGGAGAAGAGATGAGCAATCAAAGATCTAAAGGCTCTAGTATCTGCTTTTTATTTTTGTTATCGAGCTTTCGCTGTCTAATGGTAGCTTCTTCTGGATTCTAAAAATCAAACCAGGTACAGAAAAATAAACTCAAAACGCTCGTTTTTAAAATGTGATTCAATGAGTTGTAAGCCTGTATGAGAAATTACTTACAAAAATTTAGTAGTTAATTCACCTCTGGTGAAGACAATTCAATTTGCATTTTTGTTGGCCAGGTAGTAGGTATGATTACAAAAACATGATAAAAGGACACTTAGAGAGTTACACAAGTATTAAAAATAAAACGTTGTCAATAAAAATTAATCAAAAACACTTTTTAGGACCGAACACAACTGTAAGTTGTGTAACGCTAAAGTTTGTCCAACGTAGACCAAACCACATTGACAGGGAATGCCGTAGATTATATTAGATCTTTGTAAAGTATCGGTTTTATCTTTTAAATTGGTATAAAAACAATTCATTCTCTTTTAATTAGCAATCTTAATGTTTGTATTTTTAAAAAGAAAAGACAAGGACTGGGAAAGACCTTCTATGTATTGTAACTTTCCTACTTTAATGTTGACATTAGTGGTGACAGTTGGATTGATTTGAAGGAGGGGCCTTGGAAAAATTCTTTTTAATTAGAGCTTTAGGATAGTAATTGTCCAACAAGATGTTTTCTAACAGTTTTACATTTTTTTCTTTAAATGAGGGGTGGCAAATCTTATCTATTCTGTTTTTTTAATCCTCTGATGATGTTCAGTCTCTGTTTCATAGAGTGATAAGAATGGAATGGGATATATCTACCCGAACTTGATTTTTCTCTATACCAGTCAAGTTTGACTGTATTATTTTCAGAGCGTACAACCCTAGTATCCAAAAACGGAACAGCACAGTCAGTCTCAGTTCGAATGGATTGTTTTTATACCAATTTAAAAGATAAAACTGATACTTAACAAAGATCTGATATAATCTACGGCATTCCCTGTCAATGTGGTTTGGTCTACGTTGGACAAACTTCACAAAAGCCCTCTAAGAGATTAGCGTTACACAAAAGTGATAGCAAACACAAACCTAACTCAACTAGCTTGGGCTTACACGTAAATAATACAGATCACAGAGTACAATATAACAACAGCTTCATTCTGGATGTTGAGACTAATTACTTCAGAAGAAGTTTCTTGGAAGTGTGGTACATAAAAATAATCTCAATCACAAAAAAGTCATAGAAGGATTGAGCTCCATGTACACCTATTTACTAACACAAAACCATACCAAACCAATGAAAAAGAACGATTTTTATGAAAAGATTAGTTTCCAGTAAAGTTGGCGTTTCTTTTCTCCGTTATTCCTGCTTTTTATTACTAATTACTTTTCTGTGTCTTCTTGTTATAAAATTAAAAAATTTAAAAATTAAATATGATAAATAATAAATAACATCCAATATTAATAATATTCTCTTTCAAATATTTTAAATTAGCTTATGAGTCCCTTTGTTATAAAATTAAAGAATTAATATAATTAATAATAAATAACTCGTCTAATAGTAACATTCATCAAATTTAAGTTGCTTTGTTAAAACTAAAAAATAAATATCATTAATAATAAATAATTTGTCTAATAGAAGCATCTACCAAAAAAATTTACCACATCCCTAACTTTAATGCTTTTGTGGTTTTTTGTCGACCTGATGACGACATAGACTACCAACAATATCCGGTTCAGACTCAAATATCGCTAAATAAGTTACTAAACTCGATGTCAAAAAAGATTTTTAAAATGGAGTACCATTTCAACATCATGGTATTTCTTACAGTAGTGTTCTGTCTTAAAAAGTGTTTTTGATTAATGTTTATTGACAACGTTTTATTTTTAATACTTGTGTAACTCTCTAAGTGTCCTTTTATCATGTTTTTGTAATCATACCTACTACCTGGCCAACAAAAATGCAAATTTTATTATCTTCACCAAAGATGAATTAACTGCTAAATTTTTGGAAGTAATTTCTCATACAGGCTTACAATTCATTGAATCACATTTTAAAAACGAGCGTTTTGAGTTTATTTTTCTGTACCTGGTTGGCATTTTTAGAATCATTACGCATTAACATTCAAATCACTATAATTTTCTTCTTATAATTTCTATTTTTTTTATAAATGTGTTTATTATTATTATTATTATTCAACAGTATAATTACATTGATATACTTTATACTCATCTTCTTTCTTTTTTCTATCTCTCTTACTTTCTCTATTTCTTTTCTGTAACTATTTTCAAATTAAATCAATTGTTCTCAGATCATAAACACATACTCATCTACACACTCACATGTTTCCTATGTATTTTCCTTTATGCTCGCTGGATCACTTCAGAGAATGAAATGGATCAGAGAATGAATATAGACGAATACGCATTCTAATTGTGGTGGGACTTCTACACTGGTGAGCAAAAAATTGACTCGAACTATTTGGCTTCATTTAACAGGGATCCTAGAATTTAGTGTTTATATATTTTTAAGGCTTTTTTTATCATTTGAAAGCCCATTCTATTCTCTTTCTAACGATACCAAACTCTATAGCATACCTCATCCTTTACTGATTAAAATGATTGAAACGGGAAACAAGGAGAACAAGGATTGAAAATAGAAGAAGAAGAAAAGGGAAAAATTAAACAAATTTAATGACAAAAACTAAAAGCAATAATTTGTATTGCCCCCCCTATCCTTTATTACTGCTTTCAACTGGTTTTTCATGGAGCTTTTTCACCACTGTCTTGTCTGTGGGATTTTTCCCCACTCTTCCGCCATCGCAAAATTTAAGTCCCTCATCGATGCGGGGCTGGATTTCTGGCTTGAACCAGGATGTCTGCCAAAGTGTTTTGTGGTTTGTGTGCTGTGCTTATGTTGTGTTTTTTTAGGACTCTTCCAATCCTATCCGTAACTCCTTTCACATACGGTAATAAGACTCTACTCTGGTTAAGGTAGAGTCAAGATAAAAACAACGCTTATTCTATTGATTAATTCCGGCCGTTTTTCTTAATTAATTACTGCAATTGGTTAATTGTTAATAGCTGAGATCAAAATTAATCGTTTGGTTAAGTTGCCCACCTCATGATAGACTATTTCCTTTCCAATTCAACCAAATAGATATGTCATCTTCCTTGGTGTTCAGGTTTTTTTGCCACTACTTACGTAGCCTCATCACGCTTCAGCCACGATCCTTTTCATATGTTAATATTTTACTTATCCATTTTTCATCACTTGTACTGAGACGTTTCAAAAATAAACAGATTTCGTTGGTCAGAGGAAAAATTATATATTTCTCCTATTTAAATATATTGACTGTCTAATGAATCCAAAAGTAGGAAAACTCTTGCTTCCGTTTTGGGTATCCGCTGAGTAGTACTAAGTTTTAGGATAGGTACTACATATGCTATGTTTTGTTTATAAAGTAATTTAATATAAATATCTAACCGTTTTAGCTCCCCGATTTGCCTTTACGACAGATATTTATACCGCAATTATTCGCTGAAAAGCACTCTTAAATATTTACATTCTTAATATGTATCAACAATTTACCGCTTCTCTTATGAATGAGAATGCTACCTTAATTTCTTTAAGCATTTAAATTTTAAAACCTTTATTCAACTAAGATCATTAACATTCAAATCACTATAATTTTCTTCTTATAATTTCTATTTTTTTTATAAATGTTTATTATTATTATTATTATTCAACAGTATAATTACATTGATATACTTTATACTCATCTTCTTTCTTTTTTCTATCTCTCTTACTTTCTCTATTTCTTTTCTGTAACTATTTTCATATTAATTATGTTAATAATTAATATTTTCTCTTGTTTGTGTATTCTTTGTTGATATTTTAATCATATATATAGCTTAGACCTTGCACTGTCAGACTACTATTGTTTCGATTTCTGCAAAACTCTGGCGTTCAGTTAGTTTCAAACGGGGGCTGTGAAAATGACTTAGCACTGTTCTTTGCCCAGAAACCACAAAATTTCTATATTGACGTCATAGAACGAAATGACAATATTTGGTTTATTAAAGTGTCCAATATAAAAAAAATAATCTCAATTTTGACTTTAAAACGCCCAATACTTTTTCGACCACCCTTTAATAAGAATAAATCACCAGAAATTGTCGAGATTTAAATGCCGGATCTGTGGAATTAGCTGAGATTTTGCAGCAATCTCTTTAGGGAGAAGCCGACAAATCATGGCTTTTTCTTTCGTTCTACGTTTAATTTATGTTATCAATAAATAAGTTATTTACACTTTAGTATGGAGCGAGTCCGTATCGCGACAGATTTACTAGTTTACCAGTATGAAGAAACAGTTTTTGCCTCAATTGCTAGAAGAAACAGTTTTTGCCTCAATTGCTAAGAAGGTAAAAAGTGGACATAAACGTATCGTGTGTTTGAAAAAAATTCTTAACTTTTATATATTTTAAGAATAAGGCAGAGAGTAAATAATAGAGATACAATTTCAAGTGTGATGGCTCTCAAATGATATATTATTTTGAAGTTCTCTGATTTTATGCTTTAACGATGCTTTGATACATATGCTACTTATACACAAGACTATTTTATTTATAAAACACTGCTTTCAGTAATATTGCACTAATGCGGTTCTTGTAAAATATTACCCAATTATAATAGACCTAGTTGATTTCCTCCATGCCGTGCGAATCTCCACTCTATGCAAATTATTAACCCTTTTAATGCAAAGATACTTGTATTAAGATGCTTTTACCCCGTCTAGAATTATTGTGTATTAAAACAGAAACTTACCCTTATTATATTTACATAATGCGGATGGATTTAGCCTACCTTAACTAATAATTACCTTAATTTTCCAAGTCATTTCAGATTAGCCTAGTTAGACCCTGGCTTTTCTTGTTAAGGCCAAAATTCGTCAATGCATAATTATATTAATTCCTTTTTAAGAGAGATCTTAAAAATGGGAGGAGAGCAATACACTGTTTGGATTTCATAGCCTACTTAACATAAATTTAATATTATTTTTAAATAAAGATATAATAAAATAACCGGTCAAGTGCAAGTTGAACTTGCACAATTAGTGTTCCGTACGTTGATTGATTTTAAAATAAAAAATTTTGTTAGGGTGGTATAAAATGATCAGTGACTTCACAAAACACACCTCAAATGAGTTTTCAACAAAGTTTGTTTCCAATCTTTACTGAAAACTGGTGACCTTGAAATTTTGTTTTTTTCTATATCAGATAAATTATTAAAGGTAATGATAATTTTCGTTCAATCTATACCCCGTGGAGAATATTCCAGGATTTTTTCAAAATTTTTTGATCAGTACTTTTCGAGATAAGGTAGGGGACAGCGATTTTTCACGATTTTTTAAAAGTAATACGAAGAAAAATGAGCTCAAGTATTACATTATATATATATTTTTTACTCGTGTTTTCACAAGCTTTCATTTGACACCACACTCGATGACCTAGTAAAAAAATTTTTTTTTTCACTTCCGATTTCACCCCTCAAAACGAATCCCTTAAGTCAAAATTTATGTTACGGTGATATAAAATGATCAGTGACTTCACAAAACACACCCCAAATAAGTTTTCAACAAAGTTTATTTCCAATCTTTACTGAAAATTGATGACCTTGAAATTTCTGTTTTTTTTTTATATACCAGATAACTTATTACAGGTAATGCACTCGTGATAATTTTCGTTCAATCTACATCCCGTGGAGAATATTCCAGAATTTTTTCAAAATTTTTTGATAAGTACTTTCCGAGATAAGGCGGGTGGACAGCGATGTTTCGCGATTTTTTAAAAATAATACAAAGAAAAGTGCGCGCAAGTATTACATTATATTTATATTTTTTACTCGTGTTTTCACAAGCTTTCATTTGACATCACACTAGATTACCTAGTAAAAAATTTTTTTTTTTCACTTCCGATTTCACCCCCCAAAACTAACCCCTTAAGTCAAAATTTAATTTTCAAAACTACATGGCTCTGATGAGGCCATCAATTCCTATATTACTACCAAATTTCAACTTTCTATGACAAATAGTTTCGGAGAAAATCGGGTGTGACAGACGGACAGACACCGAAGTGATCTTATAAATGTTCCGTACGGAACACTAAAAAATGAAAACAGGTTTACAACGGTTCGTAGCGTGATATCGTAGATACCGAGTTGCGGTCCGCCTAATGTCTTTTAGAAGGTTGTAAGTATTTTGACCTGCCTTTCATCCGAGTTGCGGTAAACGACACATAGGTAGGTAGGGTTAAATTATCAAATATTATTACATTAAATAAGGGTTAGTTCACGTTAGGGTTTCCAGACTGAAACATAGGCGAAAATCAACGCTGTATAGCCTGTCCCAAAATATAAGAGCCTTTTTTGCCGTTTTAAGTGGGCAATATAAAAATTCTGACCTTTTGTTTATGATAGGTTGCAGAGATGGACTTAAGAATTATCACTGTCATCAGCTGAGGTAACTACCAGGGGTTTATATATATTTTTACATAAATTTATTTCCCAAGGAGAACTACCAGAAACATTTTGTGGCCTTATTTTTTTTTTTTTAACTTGATGCCAAATATGTTCAATTAGATTAAACACACAATAATACGAAGGAAGCCGCAAAAACAGTGTGTCACATTTTCTCAGCCATAATATCACAAACATATTTCTTTTTCAATTTATAGTCTTTCAGAACTTCCAAAAAATCACTTTTTTTTATAACTAAAGTCAAAATAAATGTCATTTTCTAACTTATATTCCTGTATTTCCGATTTGGTGTTGGCTGGATTAGAAATCTTATTTAGTAGGCCACTATTGTAACTTGCATTGTCCATAACTATAACACTCTGTTCGGGAATATTTGGCAAAAAGGAATTTTGAAACCAATTTTCAAAAAGTTCTACGGCCGTGTCTTCGTGATAGTCCAAACTAGAATCTTTTATGTTTTTTGCAGATAATAGACAATTTGAAACCCAGTCCTTTTCGGATCCAGCATGCAAAATGGTTATTCATTTGCCTTTATTTGAGGGTACGTTAGTCTGACATTTTATACTGCTGTCAACCCACCCTTTTTGCACAGTGTCATGGGTATCGTACCATATTTCGTCAAGGTAACATGTTGGCCAATTTTCTGATCGATACTTTTTAATTTCTTGTAAATAAGATTCGTAATCTTTGTGACTCATCACTACTTGCCTTTTGTTGATTTTTCGGAACGTGGATCCCATTCTTAAGAGAATTCTGTGAAGGGTTGATCAGCCACAACGTAGATTGGTCCCGTCCTGCACCAGTCTTAATTTTATTTTCTCTAGTGTCGGCACCAACTGCTCTTCATACATAGAATATATTTTTCTCCTGATGACGTCTTTTTCACAATCGTCTACATGATGCATTTGAAAATCTTTCCGTTTTTTCCTGTTCCTGAGTGATGGTTTTCTTACAATACCCTTAATCATAGAAATTGGGGTTTTCCTTAGTTTCTTGCAAAGTACTTTGTTTATTCAAATTTATTTTTACCAAACTGTCGTAAACATTTTTCACTATTTGTTTAGCGTCAAGCGATAAATGTTTTCTCTTGCGATAGCCACTATTGCAATTTTCCCACGGACGCCACATAATTAAAATAGAACCGTTTTGTTGTAAGTTGTAAGTAAAACTAAAAATAAAAATAATAAAGAGTATCTTTCGGATCCTAATGGGGACCTGTGGTCAATAGACCTATATTATCAAATACTTAAACCGGGTTGCCAGCTAGTAAATATATAGGTAAAAATACATCCAATATGATTGCAGGTGCAAGTGAGGGCGGTATACAAAACAGGTAAAATAAAAATACGTTTATCGTAATACCTGGCAACTATGCACAAAACCTTAATAGGGTCGTTTATTGCCCCACTGAAAAAGCAAAAAGGCAGGATTTTATATCTTGGTAATTACTTTACGAACCAGTGCACCAAAGTGTTTGACTAATAGGTACAATTCAACATTTTTAGAAAATAAGATAATTCAATATGTACATAAAGAAATTGATGCTATAACGTTTGTCAAATGCATGTCTTACAAATATAGTAATTACTGAAATATGTCTTTTGCTTTAATTATCACAGATAACTTGCATACTTGTAACTCTATACCTGCCTGTGACGGACCGCAACTTGGCCGTTAATTTTGGGTTCGATAAAGGTCTGTATCGCGACTCGGAACTTTTTATTGCCTTTCACCGACCCTTACCACAACTCGGATCGACCGTAGATATAAGTAGTAGGAATAATGGCAATCAGGGTATAAATTAAGTGACATTATGGTTCTTACAGTGGAATCATGTTTAATTGGTGAGAGTCGTTTTAACCGTTTATATCTGTAGATAGTGGAAATTTATAATTGTGATCTTGCAGGTACTAGGAAATTTCAATATTCCTGTGGGCAAAGAAAGAAATAGTGAAGTTAGGTACCATTCTACTGAAGAACGTATTAACGAAAACGAGCAGCTTATGATCAGTTTTTGTGGCTACACAGAATTGAGAATAAATAATACCTTTTTCCCTCACAAGGACCAATAATAATATGCACTCGAAAATACCAGATAATTCAAATCCATGGCACAGTAAACACACTATACAGTAGCGAAACTCAAGGATAACCGCATAGGAAAAATCGGGTTCGTTTTCAGAAGGTCACGTGGCAATCCGCCATGTTAAAAGTGGACCAGCGCGAGATTTGAAATACAAATAAAGTTGTGAAAAGTTTTATCATTCAAAATCATAGATATAGAAATGTTTGAAAATTTTTGATTTGTTATTTAATACAGCATGAATAATATAAAAGTTAATGCAGCATGAGTAATAAAAAAAAACAAAAAGAAAGGAGCACTTTGTTAGAAAAGAAATGAATACAGGGGAAAAACTTCATAGGAAGGTATTTGATGGAATTCTTCATATTCAACTTCAGTTTTTAATAACCTTATCCAAAAATTCAAAAGTCTATCAAAGTTAAACGTCACTGTTTGAGGTTAAAGTTTTATTTACATCATTTTTCAAGTAAATTTGTGATTAAAGATGTTTTTTAAGGACTAAATTAATTTAATTTTAACATACGTAATACTTAATGCTATTTTTCTTGTACCCTGAAATAAAAACATATTGTCAACATCTAAAATAAGAGCATTTTTTTCTAAGCAGTTTTGTGTTGTTTGGTGTGATAGATCTCTTGTTAATTAAAAAACACTGTATCTAGTTTTTTGGTACTTATTTTTTCTTAAACTACAAAACTATATTGTGTAACTTCGAGAAAGGTTAATATAATATTATTAATGAATTATGAACGTATATGTATAGACCTCTATTTTCTATGTGAATGATTCTTAGAGGTTCCATATCTTTTTGTGTTCTGTTATCCGTATTGCCTTTTGATAACGTAATTAACGCTTGCTTTTATGTACAATGAATTAATATTTACATCAAAGAGTCAATACAGTAATTTCCTAATTATATTTACATACAATATTTAGTTATGACCAAGCTCACTTGTCAATTACAACTATGTTGGGAATGTGGAATCTTTGGCACAATGACACTACTCAGTATATATCACCACTACACCAAACACTTTATTTTTGCATTCGACGCGCGTTTCGCTAACCATATTAGCTTCATTAGGAGAAATGATTGACTCATATATACTGAGTATTGTCAATTACAGTTTAAAAGGAAAATAACTATGTTTAATTTATAGTATGGTATACAACAATAGAAATAAGTTCTTTCTAGGAGGAATATTAATAACAGGTAACTAAATCTTCAGAATTTTAATAGTAGGCATAATTACCATCAAAATGGACTTCGATTAAGTGTACTGTCCATTTAACGAACTTATTTTGAGAATATTTTACCCTTTGGCACACATCGTCTGACAAAATCATATTACAAAAATTTCTTTGGAATCACATTAAATTTTTTCTTATTTTAATAGCATATTTGGTTCAATAATCGATTTATATCAGTTATTTCAATAATCCCATTCCCCAGTGGTTTTGTGATCTCAACACGACACTTAATATTTAAACTTTCAAACCCAGCTTATAAGAAAATAAAATATACTGTCTAAAATTTGAAAATAATAAATATGTTGTTATAGGTTCTGTATTCCTTACAATATATTCACAGAAACTTTTGAAAGATTGGCATGAAAAAGGAGCAATGTAATCTATAGAGAAAAATAGAAAAAAAAAAAATCACTTTCAGAGTATTAATTGTACTTGCAATTAAATAGCGTTAAATTTATCAGGTTTATTATTAGAAAAGGTGTGTCAAACAATTAATACAGATGAAGTTATTGAAAACTAGAAACCTCTTGAAAATACACCTTTAAGAAAAAAAAAAAAAAAATGTTTTGTTTATAATTTACACAAATATAAATAGTTTTAAATAACTGAATATTAGTTTACACAAAAATAAATCTTTCTAAAAACCAGAATTTGGAGGATTATTTATTAATCATAAAAAAATGACACAGGCACACAATAAAAGTTTTTCACTACCGAACAGATCGCTATACCTATATGTATTTTTGGACGCTGAAACCGAATCTGAGGTCAGAATTGAGCAATCACGTCAGGATTTTTAAATAACCAGCCGAACTAAGTTTAGAAATAAATTTCAAGCCTTAATGACCAAACCACTCTACCAATACGAATGTTTTATTAAATCAATCAAGGTTCCCTGGAGGGCCGTCTCTTGAGCAAATACGTCTAAACAAAACACTAATTAGTAATGATAATATTGTTTTATCATATGCATTTTTTCAAAAATGCATTTAAGATAGTGAAAAGTTGTCTTGTGAAAGCAAGCAATAGAGGTTTATTAAAATAATCAACAACTCCAACAACTTTAATCGCATACCATGATTTCTATGAAATCATTGTTTCAACTAAAAACAGAGGAACTGCAAAAAAAATCATTAATGCAGCAACTTAAACTTTGACGGATAATACTATTGATGATTACATGTGATGCAAATAAAGCATAATTAAATTTAGTTATGATTTAGAATAATAGTCTTAGCGCGCCCTGATTGAGTTAGAAAATTCCTATTTGCAAATTTTAGAGCATAAAAAAGTGTGACTCGAGCAAATAATTTGCGAAAATAATTATATGGAATATTGCAATTCTCAACGGCACAACAATAACCTCCTTTCCTCATGATTATATAAATTGTTTCTCAACCTTTTCGATTCTCTTCAGTTACAAACGTTTTTAATTCTCTTTTTCTACAAATTCTCTCTTCCTTCTGTCTTTATATTCATATAAACTGCAATCACATCAAGAAACGATGGACAATACATTTCCAAAGACACATACCGAGATCGGATGTAAACACTGAGCGGCCATTTTGAAAAAGGACCCGCCGACACATGCGCCGTCAAAATTTTGTCACCAAATTGGAGCTCAGTTTCGCTACTGTAGTATGTTTACTGTGTCCATGGTTCACTTTATAGTCACTAATAGAAATGTACATTGTAGACCGACAACAGTTGTCAGAACATTAAACTAAGTTCATGTAGGAAATACTATTAACATGTTGGTCCAGGATGATACCAAAAAAGAGAAAATAATAGCTCAAAATTTCAAAAAGGCCATATGGTATAAATGAACAAAATATCCCATCAAAAAGACTAGTAGAAAGACTGTCAGAAGATGAAGAAACGCTAC
Organism: Pachyrhynchus sulphureomaculatus; assembly: GCA_019049505.1. Taxonomy (NCBI): domain Eukaryota; kingdom Metazoa; phylum Arthropoda; class Insecta; order Coleoptera; family Curculionidae; genus Pachyrhynchus; species Pachyrhynchus sulphureomaculatus. The sequence continues at coordinate 55,337,486 of CM032446.1, forward strand.
TTTTCTTTCTTTGTTCATTAGATATGAAGTCATCGGTATGGCCGTGCTTCGAAGGTCGTAGGCTGAAAGGCCCGGGAGGTTTCACGCTGATCAATGTAACTAGCACGCTTGTGGGAAAGTTTTTTCTTTCAGGGTTTGGAAAAAGAATCTTTCTAGCCTCTTTGCTACGCGCTTTGGCTCTTCTCAAGTACTGTTGCTCTATCTCACTAACATTAATTATTTTTACTTCTATGTAGGCATCCAAGGTAATAAATTTGAAAGTGTAAATTGGCGTTTATTGGTTTGTCAATAAACATTATTCATATAGAATTATGTCGTGTCACAAGTAAATATGACATATATTTTTGAAACTCCGAATATTACCAAGTCAAAACTAAAAATAATCAACCAGTAGACAAAGTATGTCATTCATAAAACCATTTCCCGCCAAATCAATGATCCATTAGACAAGTAAAAAACACTTGATAGAATTGCCACCTTGCCTTATGCAAAAAATTACCTTACTAGGCTTCTTTGCAACACCGTGAAAAAATGAAATGATTGTACCTGGTCTGGTAGTAAAACCTGCTTTGGATACGTACCTGTATTATCGCTTATATTTGTTAATTTTAATAGTAAGTTATAACATATGTGGTTCTATGTAACTTATTAAAGTAAAAATTTAGAATATATTCTGTTTCTTATAAATAGAATATTATTTACCTTTTTAAATTGTACATTTAATTAAATCGAAATTTAGGGACATCGAGAAAGCCAGTGAATCAAGGATTTTGTTTCAATTTTTGGATAAATGACAATACTGAACATTTTACTCATTAGGTCGCATGCTATCCAGTCAGATAGTTTTCAGGCCACGTAAGATGTGTAATAGCGTTTTAATCTAAATATGCTTGGTAAAAATAGAGCTCTTATCGAATTACTCGTTCATCTGTCCATCTGTACGAGGCTGGTTTGAAAAGTCCGTGCAAAGTTCGAGAGATGGCACCACCGGCGCGTATCGAGGTCATGTTTAGTTAGTAGCATCTCTTGAATGAACGCACACCAAGTTTCAGCCATATTGGTCTATTTCTTTGTGTTTGGCATTCGTGTGAATCAAGGAAGTCGAGTGATTTTCAAGAAATAGACGAAAAAGAATTTCGTGTGGTGATTAAACATTACTTTATGAAAGGCAAAACGCCTCAGGAGACTAAAGAGAAGCTTGATAAACATTATGGTGACTCTGCGCCTTCGATTAGAACAGTTTATAAGTGGTTTCAAAATTTTCGGACTGGCCATATGGGCACAAGTGACGCTGAACGTTCTGGACGGCCTGTGGAGGTTACGACTCCAGAAATCATTGATCAAATCCATGATATGGTGATGGATGACAGAAGAGTTAAGGTGCGTGAGATTGCTAGTGCTGTGGGCATCTCGACTGAACAGGTACATAATATTTTGCATAAACATTTGTACATGAGAAAGCTATCCGCAAGATGGGTGCCGCGATTGCTCACGCTTGACCAAAAACGGAATCGTGTGAAGTGTTGCAAGGATGGTTTGCAGCTGTTCCAGAAGAATCCGGAGGACTTTAAGCATCGTTTCGTCACTGTGGATGAAACATGGCTACATTACTATACTCCTGAGACCAAACAACAATCTAAACAATGGGTTACCAAGGGGGAATCTGCACCAAAAAAGGCGAAGACCGTTCCTTCGGCCGGAAAGGTTATGGCGACTGTCTTTTGGGATTCGCAAGGGATAATCCTCATCGACTATCTGGAAAAGGGCAAAACTATTACAGGTGAATATTATTCATCGTTATTGGACCGTTTGAAAACCGAGCTGCAAGAAAAACGCCCGCGATTGGCCCACAAGAAAGTCCTTTTCCATCACGACAACGCACCAGCACACACCTCAGCAGTTGTGGTCGCAAAATTAATGGAAATAGGATTCCAACTCGTTTCACATCCCCCCTATTCTCCAGACTTGGCTCCCTCGGACTACTATTTGTTCCCCAATTTGAAGAAATGGCTGGCGGGACAAAGATTTTATTCAAACGAGGAGGTGATTGCAGACACTAATGGATATTTTGCAGACTTGGACAAATCCTATTATTCGGAAGGGATCAACAAACTAGAACATCGTTGGACGAAGTGTATAAGCCTAAAAGGAGACTATGTCGAAAAATAAAAAAGGTTTACCCCAAACACATAAGTAGTTTTTATTTTTGCACCGACTTTTCAAACCAGCCTCGTATGTAGGTCTTATGGCTCGACTCAACTAAACGAACGTGCAAAATTTTCTTTACTTCTTACCTGTGCACACCAACTGATTGATAAATTGGATATTTTTCTGTTGTACAATAATCGTGCGTTTGCTTTTACTTTATAGTAAATCGATCTTATGAACGAATTATTTTCCAGGTATTTTATGGGTTTAAGTACCTAAAAACCGACCAAGTGCAAGTTGGACTTGCGCAATTAGTGTCCAGTACGTTGATTGCTTTTAAAATAAAAATTGTTGTTACGGAGGTTTAAAATGATCGGTGACTTTACAAAACACACCCCAAATGAGTTTTCAATAAACTTTTTTTTCCGATCTTTACTGAAAACTGATGACCTTGAAATTTTTGTTTTTTGTTTTATATTTCAGATAAAGATAATGTACTCGAGATAACTTTCTTTCAATCTACACCCTGTGGAGAATATTCCAGAATTTTTTCAAAACTTTTCGTTCAGTACTATATAATAAGGGTGGGACAGCGATTTTTCGCAATTTTTTAAAAATAATACAAAGAAAAGTGTGCGCAAGTATTACATTATATATGTTTTTGAATTTGTGTTTTTACAAGCTTTCATATAATATCCCACTCGATGATCTGGTAAAAAAAAAATTTTTTCACTTCCTATTTCACCCCCCCCCCCTTATAACAAAATTTAAGTTTCAAAACTACACAACTCTGAAGAGGCCGTCAATTTCTATGTTAGTGCCAAATTTCAATTTTCTATCTCAAATAGTTTCGAAGAAAATTGGGTGTGACAGACGGACAGACATCGAAGTGATCTTATAAGTGTTCCGTACGGAACACTAAAAAGCATTCACTTCATAAAGTTGCGAGTGCGATTAGTTGCATCGAGTTGCATTAATGTCCACAAAACCATTTTGTTAGCAATTTTCTCAGTAACTACAATAATTAGCTTTACCAACTTATCAGTTGGAACAGTTTTGCAATTAACAAACTTACACCTAACTTTTTAGATAGAACTAATATGAGTTAAAATAAATGAAACTTGCTTCACTCATTTAACTATATGACAAATTACGAAATTAGGGTTTAAAATAAGATCACTTCCAATTAAACACGTTCTATTTTCCAAAACCTTTTTCCATGCAAATTAGAACCCTTTTTGGCGTAAAAGGACTCGTACAGAACGGATTTTCCTTGCCAACAATTATTTTATAAAACCGAAAATTACTTTAGTATTATTATATTTGCATATTTTCAGTTGTTTCGACCAACAAATTGGTAATCGTTGGAATATGTTTATAATAGCTAAAGATTATAATATAAAAGGATTACCATTTTGTTAAATAATTTATTTTTATTAGATATTCTTATCTCCTCCTCCCAGAGTGATGTAAGGATAGTACCAAATGAAATTCTTCAACTGCCAGAAGATTGATGACAAAACCGGAAATGTCATATTGGATATAAGATTGAACCACATGAATAGTTATTTATGAAATATAGATAATAGTTCCGAGTCACTGGAAATATCTAGATGTTAGGAACTGAAGCTGGAAAATATAATATAATAAAAACAGTAGGCTTAATATTTCATTGAGATACTATGCCACTGTAGCTCAGGCAGAGATATCTGGAATCCATATTGTTATAGATATCCAGGCATCACAGATGTCTTTATCAAACCCAAAGCTACCTTCTAAGCCCATTTTATAATATCAAAATGAACTTGAAGGCCTAGCTGACAACAGCAGGGTACTGCTATTGTGGGTCCTTGGTCCTACGAAACTTGAAGACAGTGAGAAGGCTGACAAAATTGCAAGAGGGGGCTCGTAATCTCCAAATATTAGTCCACAGCCTGCCTGGGATTGTCAAATAATACAGTATGGGAAGAAATAAAAGAACGCCCATGATGATTTTTGAGCGAAATTCCACAAAAACAAATAAATGGAGCCCTTAATTAAAAGTTGGTTAATTACTGAAACTCAGTAGAAATCAACTACGAATAGTTGTGGGTCTACTAACAGGGTTTTAAGGCACAGCTACATAAACTGGGACTGTGCAATGACGACCTAAACTGCAGACTGTGAAATAAAGAAACAGCTAATCATATCCTACTCGATTGAAATGCTTTAGATTACAGACAACAATATCTTTTTGAGCATATATCTACCAACCGGCATTGGATTTGTACGTCCTTATACGACAACAAAGAGGGGCCGATATAAAAGGAATGAGAGAAAACAAGTAAGTCCAATGTAGCAGCATTTCAGAGATTGAATTTCGATCGATCCTGTAAAGGAGAAAACAATCCCCTGGTGTAAAATGTTTTCCAGGTAGTCCCATTAAGACTGTTTTCCTGGTAAAAAATTACTAACAAACAAACTGTACAGGAATTTCATTATGTCGTTTAGCATCGAAATCTAAATGGCACATTTATATTATTGTTTGAAATATCATTATAACCAATCATATTTTGAACAAATTATCTTTAAACTCGATGTTGTAAAACCAAAAACTTTAGGAATTTCTTTTAAGTAACCCGCTCATTTCAAGAGGTAGAGGTAGGCGGATAATATTTGAAACAGGTAAAGCAGTGTCGGCCATATTGATATATTGGACGGTGGACTTACAATGCGTGTAAGTCTGCCATAAAGATGTTAACTAAAAGAAGCCCAAGGTTGAGACTTCACTTTTAACTTAGCACTGAAATGATTTTACTATAATATACTTATTTGTATAACGTTATCAATTTAAGCTGATTTATAATACGATAATAGTTTTGCCACAATGATATTTAGTAATAAAATCAATGTTTAATAACTGCTAATATCATGGTTTAGGAACACTGAAAGGCTAGAACTATGTCCCCTAAAAATTTGAATTAAATAATGGACATACAGTGGCCGTATGTATTCCATGCAAAAACAGAGAACAGTAATATTTTTTACTTCTACTTTCTTATTTATTTTTCAGCATAGTCCCCCCCTCCGGCCCATACACGTAGAATAATACGCTCATCTAGCTTATTTACGCTGGCGCTGTTAGTACTCTTAATTAAGGTCTACAAAATAGGCGCCCGTCTCTACTGTAACTTTTTCGTTTGACGAAAAATTCTTGCTTCAAAATTATTTTTAATATCTGGAAACAGATAATGGTCAAATGTAGGTAGATCTGGTGAATGTTGATGATAAGAATGAGGTTTATACCCCAGTTCTACCAATTTTGTAGTGGTCAATGTAACCGAGTTTGCTTTGAGTGTCATGATGAAAAATCACTTTTTTTTCTTGCAACCCAACGTTTATCCTTTATTTCTCCATCTAAACGATCGACCAGAGATGCTTAACAGGCAAGGTAATCTATTAAAATAATGCTTTTTATATCGCAGAAAACAGTCGCCATGACCTTTCATGTTGACGGGATAACTTTCGTTTTCTTCGGGGCAGTTTCTGCGCTAACCACCTGCTATTTCGACTGGCACTTGATTTTTGGTTGGTAATGGAGAATCCAGCTTTTATCGACAGTAAAAAATCGTCAGGAAAATTTGTAGGGGTTTCCTTGATACAAGTTTAAATTGGCCCGATTGTAATATGACATGTTCAGGTTTCTGTTCGATAGAGAGAAAACGGGGCACTTATTTTTCCGCGAGCTCTTTCATGTGTAGGTGACGTTGTAAACTGTGCTCATTACATATACCCAAGGGTTTAGTAATTTCATGCACCATCAACTACATCCTATCATAATTTTTTTATGTTTCCTGGCGTGATGGCATACCTTTGTGTCTTATCCTCCGTCATTTTACTGCCGGTTCGAAAGTGTCCAAGCCATTTGTAAATTATTGTATTGTAAACTATCTTAACAGATTCCTATGAACTCTTCTCTTTTAAAAAAAAAAAAATAATGGTTACGACACGAAATTCATTTTTATCCATGTTGACCAAATGACACAGCCTTATAAGCACGCTACTTGTAGAGTTATGATCGTAATCGTAAGATTAAACTTGTTCATTTGTCTGATAAAAGACCTAGTTACACTTAGAAGGTAGTGACAGTTGGCGAACCTTTTGGATTTTGCAAGATTTTTCGAACGGTCCTCGTAAAAGAATTTAACAAAAAATTGAATTTGAGAAAATTGACGTTTTACGTAAAAGGTCTGCCAAATAAAAGACATCAAATTTGCTTTCCGAAATTAGTATGTCGTTCCCGATTATTAATTTATTATTATATATATATATATATATATATATATATATATATATATATATATATATATATATATATATATATATTCTTTACCGGGCGGATAAGGTAAAACGTAATATATAGTCACTTCTTCTGTAAGTGTTCATATACCCCAGTATTAAAAATCTATATTCCATAAAACATATTCCTTAAAATTTATTTATTAGAATATTTTGCTTGTGAATAACCAGCAAATCTTAAAAGTGTCACAGACACAGAAAATAATCGACAGGGTATGCCACTTATAACATCATTTCCCGCCAAATGAATGATTGAAACTTCAATAAGCTCAGCGAGGACAAGTAACAATCAATGGATGGATTTCCAGCCCTATCTTATTATCTGTCCGACATCAATGGAGCACCGCTAAAACTTGAATTTTTGCATGTGTTCTGCTAGTAAATCCAGCTTCGGATACGTATCGATGTTGCCACATATATTTGCTAATTTTAACGGCAGGTTGTATGTGGTCATAATAACTTATTAGAGTACAAATTTAGAAAATATTCAGCTATTTCTTAAATGTAAATATAATAATATTTAGTTTCTTCTTTATTAGCTAAAACTATACACGATAATTATACTTTATTAGCTTATACTTTTAATAATATACCGAAAGCAGGTGAAGCACTGAAGATTTTAAATTTTAGAAATTTGACAACACTAGCTATACATTCAACTAAATCGGAACTCATTGTTTCGAGTTCTTGAAAAATGCTGATTTTGCTGTCAGACAATATCTATGCAGTAAACATAAAATACAGTAGTGACAATCCAACTTGACACTTTTGATCTCAAGGGGTTCGAGTCCGATCACATGACCTGTTGCCATTTTGCTGGTATGATGCTCGCAGGTTTTTGAAATATTCAAATTCCTTCTTTCAAAAAAAAAAACCTATTCTGTAGAATAAAAATGAATTTTGCTGATTGAAAGGAAGAAAAAAACGAAAAAAGTACAAGTGGAATAACATAAACCAATACTTAACGTTTATAAAACATACGCTATTTTACAAATAAAATATATCTCTAATATGACACAATTATCATAATCTTTTTATAATATATAGCATAGTGGAAATAAAGGATTATGAATAAATTACCTTTTAGGATCTTTGGGAAATCTAAAAAAACTAACTTCTTTGGAGATATCACATATATTTTTACAAGCAATAACCATACAACAAAAAATTTCCTTTTGACATCTTTTTAGTGTTCCGTACGGAACACTTATAAGATCACTTCGGTGTATGTCTGTCTGTCTGTCTGTCTGTGTGTCTGTCTGTCAGTCACACCCGATTTTCTCCGAAACTATTTGACATAGAAAGATGAAATTTGGTAATAATATAGGACATGATGAGCCATGTAGTTTTGAGAATTAAATTTTGACTTAAGGGGTTAGTTTTGGGGGGTGAAGTCGGAAGTGAAAAAAAAAATTTTTTTACTAGGTCATCGAGTGTGGTGTCAAGTGAAAGCTTGTGAAAACACGAGTAAAACATATATATAAAATATTATACTTGCGCGCACTTTTCTTTGTATTATTTTTAAAAATTCGCTAAAAATCGCTGTCCCGGGCCTTATCTCGAAAAGTACTTATCAGAAAATTTCGAAAAAATTCTGGAATATTCTCCACGGGGTGTAGATTGAACGAAAATTATCACGAGTGCATTTCCTTTAATAATTTATATGGTATATAAAAAAAAACAAAAATTTCAAGGTCATCAGTTTTCAGTAAAGATTGGAAACAAACTTTGTTGAAAACTCATTTGGGGTGTATTTTGTGAAGTCACTGATCATTTTATACCACCGTAACATAAATTTTGACTTAAGGGGTTCGTTTCGAGGGGTGAAATCGGAAGTGAAAAAAAATTTTTTTTACTAGGTCATCGAGTGTGGTGTCAAATGAAAGCTTGTGAAAACACGAGTAAAATATATATATATATATATATATATATATTATATATATATATATATATATATATATATATATATGTATATATATATATATATATATATATATATATATATATATATATATATATATATATAATGTAATACTTGCGCAGACTTTTCTTCGTATTACTTTTAAAAAATCGCTGTCCCCTACCTTATCTCGAAAAATACTGATCAAAAAATTTTGAAAAAATTCTGGAATATTTTCCACGGGGTATAGATTGAACGAAAATTATTACGAATGCATTACCTTTAATAATTCATTTGGTATATAAAAAAAAACAAAATTTCGAGGTCACCAGTTTTCAGTAAAGATTGGAAACAAACTTTGTTGAAAACTCATTTGGGGTGTGTTTTGTGAAGTCACTGATCATTTTTATACCACCCTAACAAAAATTTTTATTTTAAAAACAATCAACGTACGGAACACTATTTGTGCAAGTTCAACTTGCACTTGACCGGTTTTTTTATAATTATTTTCATAACGTCAAACGAGTCATTTACTTATTGGAAAATTAATAATGAATTTCGGAGCACGTTACATTGAAATCTAGATGTAAACACAACCCGCGACTGTACTGGCAGCCATGTTGTTGGTATGATAGGGGATGCATGCGTGATAAGAAAACAGGACCTAAAATTTTTCTAGAGCATCACTGCTGAGTGTTATATTTACTGTGGTATTGCTTCTATTGGAAACAGATGGGGGTCACGGAACGAGAGCATGTTTAAATAAAAGTTATTGGGTGTGATACGGTGCACATGCCGACGTTGACAATAAAATGTTTTGAACTGCCAGTTCGAAGAAATTACGCCATCTTGATTTTTTTTAAATGCAAAGCCCTGCATATTATTTTATTTTTGAGTCCTACTAAAAATTCTAGATATTATTTTTCTAACATACCATATGTCTAAATTGAACTGTTTTTGGAATTATTGTCATTTGAAATTTAAAATAAAAAAAAGACAAAAAAACTATTAATAAATACTCTAGTTTTATGTTTAAGGTAACAATTGCTCAAAATGTCTACCGTTAACAGCGAGGCAATAACCCAATCTGTCATAAACAGCCGGAACAGAGTTTTGCAGAGAATCCGGGGGGTCTGTGCTACTTCATATTGAATTCTTTGTTGTAAATCTTCTGCAGTTTCAGGTCGACTTCGGTAAACTTCAAAAGTCAAAAATAAAATAATATACAGGACTTTCCATTTAAAAAAAATCAAGATAGCGTAATTTGTTCAAACTGACAGGTCAAACATTTATTAGCATGTGCTCCGTATAACACCCTATATATTTTATTTAAAAATCTTTTTGATACAGTGATTAATAAATGCTGTGGAATCATTATTCCATACATATGGGGCACCCTATATTTTTTCATTCTTTTGTAAAGCTCTGGTTTTATGAGTTTGTCTTTAATTAAAATAACTTTTTTGTATTTTTTCTCGATAACCTAGAAAAACGCTTTATGAATCTTAGACAAATTATTCATTCTTTAAATTTTTTTTCTAATAATTATTTCATTTCGTTCTAGTTAAAAATTTTATTTGCATCAACAATAAATAGAATTTTTATATTATTGACGGATTTAAAACGGTAGAAAAAATAATCGATGAGATAACAGGGTAACCGCTTTGTATGTCAGAGTAACAAATAGGATTAGTCCATGATTTACGGAAGGCGCTGCTGTCTACACAAGATGTAATAATTTATGTTTTATGTTAGTGCTCCTAGATTCATCCTAGATTTACTGAAACAATATAAATTGCTACTATATCATTTTTGTTAATATATTATTTAATAAGAGGTGATATATTGATGGGCTTGGGTTTTTCCGATTAAACTGCATGTAGGCAATCATTTCGTAAATTTTCTTCTAATATAATAACCCGATTTTTAAAATATCCGAGAACGTTATCTCATGCCTAACTTTCATTCCACTCTATTGTTTCACTGGCCTTTGTTAAGTTTTCTGGCACTCATGGCTTTTATTATGTCTTATTTCCAAGTCTTTATGGGGCTCCTTCGCTTGCGTCGTTGTGCGGGATCCTATCCCATTATTCGTTTGGGAAGTCTTTCTTCTCCCATTTTTGTACATAACCAAACCATATCTATTATCGTCTTTTGATGTCATTGTGTAATGTACCATTTATCCCATTCTTATACGTACTTCTTCATTTGGCACTCTCTCTCTCTACGTGATATGTTTAGTGATCGTCTCATAGCGTCTTCTTTTTTTTTCAATGATACGCCAAGTTTCAGGTCCGAATAAAAGGCTCCTATTTTCTAATGTGCTGTATATGTTGAACTTTCTGTGTTTTCCAATTTCTTCCACTCCATAGTGTTACATTCTGGCCTTTATTATTTTCGGCCTGATTCCTCTTTCATCTGTTCCACTTTTGTCAAAAATAGTTTGCAGGTTGTATTCTTGACATGGTTCAATTTCCTCGGTATTTTCTAGCTGTATAGCGGACAATTCTGCTCCAATTTGTAAGTTCTTGATTTGTTGTACATTTATTTCTAGACCTCATTCCAGATCTTTAGGATGCATAAATATAGGTTTTTCCTATTTCTATACCTATTCCATAACATTCCTTTTTTGAATCTTCTAATGCCTTTCGAATATATATTTTAAAAATGCTGGGAGATATACAATAGCCTTGGCGTAGTCCCTTGTTTACGTAAAATTCCGGGGATAGTTTGTTTCCTACTTTTCATTTAACACAAAAACAAAAAAAAACTCGGTGCAATATTTTTTTGGTAAAACTGAAACTTGAGTGTTGTATGTTTAAGCGAAATCTGCCAAAAAATAATAAATAGGTATGTTCATATTAATTCTGAATGCTATCCATGCTCAACATTTTTTCACACTCCCTACTCAGTATATATCACCACTACACCAAACACTTTATTTTTGCTCTTGACGCTCGTTTCGCTATCCATCTTAGCTTCATCAGGAGCGATGATTGTCTAAAACTAACCTACAAATTCACCTTACTTATACTGAGCCTAACATCTGAATTACTCAAGCGGAACTAATTACATGGGCGAGGTCATCAGTTCTGGTCTAGTAACCAGTAGAGGGGACTATAAGGAATAGGCGCTCTATCTTTATTTAAACTACTTTTATATTTTATAATTTCCATACTCTCTCCTATCAGATACAATTTCCTATCAGATACGTCTTTAATTAATTTTAGATTATCTAATGTTACAGTATGATCAGCTTCAAGTGCATGTTCGGGAATGCTAGACTTTTCTGTTCCACCGTATTTTAAATGGGCTAAATATTCTTTAAATCGTGTTTAAATTGTCCTTCTAGTTTGCCCAAAATACTTTTTCTCGCAATCATTACAACTAATTTCGTAAATTTCACTTTTCTCACAATTAGGAATCTTGTCTTTGGGATTTTCCTACGATATTCGTCAAATTGTCTCATGACTTATAGGCTAAGGTAAATCACAATCATAACCTATCTGTGTGTCAAATTATATTTAATTTGGTCAAACCGTTTAAGCGTGATTGGGAGATCAGTTGCACGAACAAATAAGCACCGTAAATTTATATATTAGTACAAAAGTGACTAACTACTGCAACAGATGTATCGAGCAGGAAAGTAGAAATTGTCTATTAATGTGAACGGTGCGTATTTTTGTGACTATAATAAACCTTTTGTCATAAAACATTTTACATTAAAAACCAGATGCACTAAACGGAGTCTACAAGTTACACCCGGTTTAATTGCTTTTGGAACGAACTTATCCACTTACATTTGTTTGTGACAGTATAATATTTTGTGTAGTAAATATTATCAAATTAATGTTTATACAATAAATTCTAATGTTATAGTCGAGGGTTTAGGTCTGGTCAATTGTAGAAAATAACACAGTTTTTAAATTTTAACGCGATATTTCATTTCTGTCAATTTAATATATATATATATATATATATATATATATATATATATATATATATATATTATATATATATATATATATATATATATATATATACGATAGCACTACCATGTTGTCTAAAAAGTGCCGCAAACTATAAATGAACGAGTATCTTTCAGAACTTGTACAACGTTGATAAATATTATAACACGTAAGCTGAAAAGTTTTTGGTCTTACACAAAGATGTCGCCCTTTTCGAAAAATCCATATAACATTTAGGAAGTACCAACCTTCGGACGATACATATCAAAATTTCAGGACATTTCAACAAGTTACAGTGGTTTTAGTAAATCTACTTTTGACATTTTTAAAACAATGGAAAAAGTCGAATTTCGTGAGTTGATTAAACACTGTTTTTTGATGGTAAATTACTCATCATTTACTAATATGCTGTATTTAAACGCGGTCGTACAGACACAAATGATGCTGAACGCTCTGGACGCCCAAATGAGGTGGTTACACCGGAAAACATCAAAAAAATCCAAAAAATTGTTTTGGATTACTGTAAAGAGAAATTGCGGGAGATAGCTGACACCCTAAAGGTATCAAAAGACCGTGTGGTCATATTTTGCATGAACATTTATGCATGAGAAAACTCTGTTCCGAATGGGTACAGCGTTTGCTCACAGTGGACCAAAAACAATAACGTGTTTGGACTTGTTTAAGCGCAACAGAAAGTATCTTTTCATGCTATATATGACAATGGATGGAACATGGATCCACCACTACACACCAGAATCAAATCGGCAGTCAGCTGAGTGGACAGCAGCCGGTGAAAGCCGCCTGAAGTGACCAAAAACACAACAGTAGGTTGAGAAAGTTTTGGCCTCTGTATTTTGGGATGCGCATGGAATAATTTTCATTGACAATGCTGAAAAGGGTAAAACCATGAATAGCGAATATTATATAAAGTTATTGGTGCGTTTGATGGCAGAAATCGCAAAGAAACGGCCCCAAATGAACAAAAAAAAATGCTTTTTCATCAAGATAATGCACCTTGTCAGGTACAAAATTGCATGAATTGAAGTTCGAATTGCTTCCTCATCCACCGTATTCTCCAGACTTAGCCGTTAGCGACTATTATCTATTCGCAGACCTCAAAAAAAATACTCGCAGGAAAGAGATTTGGCTCCAATGAAGAAATTATCGTCTAAACTGAGGCCTATTTTAAAGGCAAAGACAAATCCTTCTACAAGAGAGGTATGTAAATGTTAGAAAAGCGTTAGACTGATTGAATCACTCTTGAAGGAGACTATATTGATGAATAAAATCGAATTTTGCAAAAAAAAAGTCTTTTTTAATTAGCTAGACCAAAAAGTTTTCAGCCTACGTCACAAACTGAATTGAAATTAATCTATATTCTAGTACTTCTAATAGTTTTTAGTTCATGTTTGCGTCAGAGACTTCTTATTAATTTTCAAGGAAATGGGCGTAACGACAAACAAATAAAAAAAAATTGATAACAGGGTCTAGTACTATCAATCATACCAGAAAGAACTGAAACGTTCAATTTGCTAGAAAATTTGGCTTTATTAGGTTTAATGAAGTTGTAGTTATAGAACGCAGAATGTACTATTTAGGATTGTGTTGTTCCTGTTAATTGTTATAGTGTACAAGCTTCTGTACAATTGTCAGATAATTAGATTCACGAGAACACAATGCTCTCTGTGAGATATTGCCACTTTGTTCCGTTCAAAACTATTGCGGAATGTAGGAGAAATCATTCATAAAGGTCGTAGTAGCCAACGTGGTATTAAATGTATATCAAACTTTAAAAATAACCATTTTATAAGCGATTAATTAGACAAACTATAGCCACCATAGAAACAAAAAAATCAAAATGGGAAATACGATACAAAATCTGAGTTTTAGTTAAATCAAGAGGAACTTGGCTAAAATTTTAAAAATTTCGTTCTAATTTAATTTGAAAGTAAATGTGGAGCAAAATAGTTTGTAGTGTTCCGTATGGAATACTTATGGGATCACTTCGGTGTCTGCCTGTCCGACCGTCCGTCTGTCACACCCTATTTTCTCCGAAATTATTTGACGTAGAAAATTGAAATTTAGCACAAAAATAGGAATTGGTAGCCCAGTTAGAGCCATGTAGTTTTGGAAGTTAAATTTTGACTTAAAGGGTTAGTTTTGGGGGATGAAATCGGAAATTAATTTTTTTTTTTACCAGGTTATCGAGTTGGGTGTTAAATGAAAGTTTGTGAAATTACGAGTTCAAAAATATATAGGATGCCCCATATGTATGGAATAATGATACCACAGTATTTATTAATCAGTGTATCAAAAAAATGTTTAAATAAAAGTTATAGGGTGTTATAACGGCGCACTTGCTGACGTTGACAATAAAATAAAATGTTTTGTACTGTCAGTTTGAAGAAATTACGCTATATTGATTTTTTTAAATGGACAACCCTTCATATTATTTTATTTTTGAGTCTACCATATCATATGTCTAAATTGAACTGTTTTGGAATTACTTAAAATAAAAAAAGACAAAAAAACTATTAATAAATAGTTTAGGCTTATTTTTAAGGTAAGTTGCTCAAAATGGCTACCGTTAACAGCGAGGCAATGACCCAATCTGTCATAAAAAGACTGAATAGAGTTTTACAGAGCATCCGGGGTGATCTGTGCTACTTCATATTGAATTCTTTGTTATAAATCTCCTACAGTTTCAGGTCTACTTCGATAAACTTTGGTTTTCAAATGACTCCATAAAAAAATCGAGTGGCGTAAGGTCCGGACTCCTTGCAGGCTATTCTAGAGCACTTCTTCTGCCTATCCATCGATTAGGAAAAATCACATCCAAATATCTACGAACACTGATTTCATGGTGAGGAGGTGCTCCCTCCTGTTGATATCACAGATTCCTATTAAGGGTATCCAAATTATTTTTATCGGGAAAAAGATCTTCACACGTTGGAATAACTTGCTCTTGGAGTAACTGTAAATACCGCTGTTCTGTAAGATTTCCATCGATAAAAAAGTGACCAATGATATAACGCCCACAAATTCCTGCCCACTCGTTTATCTCTTGTGGCCTTTGAAAATGACTGTCGATGATCCAGTGGGGATTCTCAGAAAACGAGTACCGGCAATTATGTCTGTTAACTCTTCCGTTAAGACAAAATGAGGCTTCATCAGAAAAAAACAATATTATGAATCAGGTTAGGATCGTGATTGATTCGTTCCATCATGACCTGGCAAAATTCAACGCGTCTGTCGTAGTGATCTTCAGATAATTTTTGCAATAGTTTGTTTGTATGGATGCAATTTTTCTTCATTCAGTATAAGACTTAAGGTCCCTTTACTTATGTTGTGGTACAGGTATAGCTCACGAGTGGCTGTAAAAGGATTTTCTGTAATTTCCAACAAAACATCTAACTCGTTTTAATGTTTTGCTAACTACGGATTGGGTATTAAGTTCTCGATTCGGATATTCTACCTTAAAAAGATCACACATCTCCTGTTATGTTCTCCTACTGTCTCCGTAACCAACTATCATTAACAAAGTGATTCTTTTAGTTCCTGTTAAATGTACCATTATGATATTACGCTCAAATTGCAGTTTCACAAAATGCAGCAATAAACGGACTGTAGCAATGTCATTATACTTTAAAACCAAAAGTTTCGAATTTAATATAATAACATGCGGAAACAATTTACTTTTTTCAACCACATTGAAAGTTACTTGCTTGATTGTTAATGGCACTGCAGCTGAGGCAATTTGCCAGCTCAAGATCCGTCTCGCGCTTAGGTAGGGGCGCCGGCGACCCTCGGCGATGCTTTACATGTTCCCGAGTTTGGATCTCCCCTTTTCGGGTCCCGAGGGAAATCCAACATTGACGAACTTTCCGTTCTACTAAATCTCCCGATTGTTTAAATATTTCATCTATTGTAAAGGCATTGATACAGGAACTCCTCGGGAAACTGCTACTGGTTTTGGATATAACCTTTTCTGTCAGCCCGCCTGTCCGATTACGTAACTGACACAAATAACACGGCCTCACGTGTTCACTCACTGCTCTAATCACATAACCTAAACCGACGTTTTAGGAATCACTCCTCACAGCGCTTAGAAACCCTATGTGATTCGTCCCTCTAACAAGCGTTATTGACCACCGATCCACAATCCGAAGCCACAAAACGCCACAATTTCGCCTTCAGAAGCCCCAACCGGGTAAATGCGTCCACGTGCTACGAACTGTCGACCGGAAGTGCACATTGAAAGTTTAATATTTTAGAAGCTTAAAAAAATACAGTCCCTGGCCAAATTATTAGACGCACTGTATTTTTTTTAGTAATTTTATGTTTCTTAAGAGTTTTTATGCAATAATGGTATATTTAAACTACAATATTATTGATTTTTATTTAAAAGAATTGTTGTAGACTACATATTTGTATTTATTTTTAACATATGGCAACACTGTGTTGACAAAGTGATACATGAACGTACAAACCTGTATCAGTCGCGATCGGAATCGAGTCAGGTACGAACGTGTTTCTGTGGCTTTATGGACTGTGATTGTTTGTTTAACAGTTTTATACTACTCAGTTATTAGTTTATTTTGTATGCAGTGTTTTAAAAAAGTAATTGGACTATTTTCATTATGGGTAGAAAAGGCGATCTTTCACCACGTAAAAAAGCTGAAGTGAAGGCCCTTGTGATTGCGAAAACATTTACAAACCGAGAAATATCACGAAGATTGGAGGTTTCTGAAGCTAGTGTACGACGCATAAAGAAGAAAATTGAGTCAGGGAAGGAATTAAGCTCGAAAAGAAAGAAAAGATGCGGTAGAAAACCAATTTTCACTCCACGGTCAGAGAGGTGTTTGAAGAAAATTTGTGTAGAAAACAGATTTGCTACCACAAAGGTAATAAAATCACAACTCCAGGATGCTAGCGTAAATGCTTTCTGAGCGCACTGTTCGAAGAAAATTGAAAGAATTAGATTTTAAGGCCTGTCGCCCCGCCAGGAAGCCCAAGTTAACAGCTGCAATGAAAGCAAAGCGCCTGAAGTGGGCCAAACAATGGCAAGACAAAGATGTGGACTTCTGGAGATCGGTAAGATACAGCAATTTAATCAATAATTGATACATTATTATCATTTTCAGTTAAATAAAGCAAATAAACATGGAAGTTTATATATTTTTCCTATTTTTGACAGGTCTGCTTCAGTGACGAAAGCACATTCGAAATTTTTGCAGAATAAAGCTCAGTATGTGCGTCGTCGTCATGGAGAAAAGTTTCATCCTGACTGTGTCGTCCCGACGGTTAAACATCCCACCAAAGTGATGATTTGGTCAGTCATCAGCGGCAAGGGCACTGGACGTCTGTACGTCGTCAAAGGAATAATGAGGCAAGATCAGTACAAAGAAGTATTACAAAATCGGTTGATTCCGCAGCTCAGAGAATGGTTTCCAAATGGGGAACCATTCACTTTCATGCAAGATGGAGCTCCATGCCACACTGCTCGGTCTGTTAAAGCTTTTTCGGCAGAAAAAAAATATCCCTCTGTTGGATTGGCCCTGATATGAGTCCCATTGAAAATGTGTGGGAGCTGATGAAAAGAGAAGTGGCTAAAGATGTGATTACCAGCAAAACCCAGCTCCTAGAAAAGATTATTCATGTGTGGAATCATCATCCTCAAATGTAGGAGACAGTACAATCTTGCATTGATAGCATGCCGCGCAGAATTAAAGCTTTGATAGCGGCTAAAGGTGGCTCAACTAAATATTGACTTTTACTAACATTAATTTCACTTTTCTTTAAAACTTAATAAACTTATGCTTTTCTAAATTAATGCTGTTTTATTTATGTCAAATAAATAGGTAATTGATTGGATAATATAAAAATAAAAAACAAATCAATTTAAAATAATAAAACGGTACAATATCACTCGGTAATTAATATTTTACATGAAATCTTGCAGTGCGTCTAATAATTTGGCCAGGGACTGTACACGCAAGTAGTTTTATAATCCAAGACAATAATTACTCTGCGTTAAAAAAAAGGTTTAGCTTTTATTGATTTATTAGTCTTATTATTAATAAATATTATAAAACAAAGTCCCCCGCCGTGTCTGTCTGTATGCGATATTTTCAGTAACTACTTAACGGGTTTTATTTCGGTTTTCATTAATAGAACGAGGTAGGTTAGGTTGTATAATTTGTGCATGTTTTTTTTTAAATTAACCGATCTATGACGATGAATGCTGAATGAAGTCGCAAAAAATCAATTATAGAAGAGATATTTTCGCGTACGCTGCGTAAATAGTTAGAGATACGTGAAAACAATGTAAGGCACTATTGTACGCCTCAAATAGTTCTACAAGAAAGTCCGCGACAGCATATCTACAGAGGTAAACCTAAATTATCTACCTGAAGATATTAAAAATATAAATTCTTATTAAATTAAATGCATTCTTTGTATTGTGCATTTAACGAGGATCAAAAATGTCTTTCAGTCGTAACATTTCGATGAATAATTTAGATTTCTGAACACATTTTAAAAGTAGGGGCTCCTGTAATATTGCTAGGTAATTGAAATCCACTAAAATTATGATGTTCTGTCGCAAAATCCGACGTATTTCCTTATGGCCCTCAGACTTGCATTATTTGTGCTATTTTTGGACCCATTTCGGTATGTGCGCATGCGCAGTGGTGGGATAGTGTTGCTAACTCTGCGTGAAGAAGTAGTTTTTTGACTGTCTAGGGTATTGTTAGTGTATAATAGAGTTAAGTTAGATGACAAAAGGGCGTTATGAGACAGTGTTGCCAACTCTATGTGAAGTAGTATTTTTTCGGCTGAAGATGTTCATCATCGTCGAGGTGTGTGTGTGTGTGTGTGTTGGTTGTAGGTCAAACGGGCGTTAATAGAAATAGCAATGAGCAGTTGGTTGAGCAAAAGGTCCCTATTATGGTGAAAGAGGTATGCTAGATTGACGGTTAAAAAGTCTTTATTATGACGGTGAGATTTCTTGTTAGAATTGTCTTGGTTATTTTTAGTGTGTAGGTTAGATGTGAAAAAAGCGTTAATGAAGTTTGTAGTTTTTTTTTGATAAAAAGTTGGTCAACAAGGCATTAGAGAGGGTTGTTGGTTATTTCTTAATAAAAAGGTTGTTAAAAATGCATTAGACGATGGTTGATGTGTGCGGGTGTAGATGTGAAAAAGGTATTAGTGAAGTTAGTAGGGTTTTTTTTTATATAAAGTTGATAAAGGACGCCTACTAGGAGGTGTTTTTTTTGTCAAAGAAGGTTCTCAAAAGGTCTAATAAAGGTTTTTGTTAAAAAGTAGTTGAGAAAGGCCTTATATGAGAGTAGAAGGGGTACGATCGTCGGACCAAAAAGTCCATATGTGTTTTTTTTGTTTATAAGATGTTAAAAAAGGGGGTTAGAAGAAAACGGGCTTAGGGTGGAAAAAGGTAAGCCCAAAAACCCTTATTATGACAATGAGGGGTCGGCTGACCAAAAAGTCATTGAGGAGAATGCCAAAAATATTTTTTTACGAGGTAATTTACCCTAATTTTTGAATGACATTAAGTAACAAAACATGGCATAAAACATAGTCCCCCGCCGCGGCTGCCTGCCAACTTATCCATTTTCTTAGTAACTACTGAACGGATTTTATTCCGGTTTTCACTAATGGATAGAATGTTTCAGGAATACTGGTTGTTTTGACACCCGGAGAAGGGACCCTTAATGTGTATAAAGAAATATTTTAAACTATCTTAAAAAATATTTTAGACATGCCATTAACTACCGCAACGGAGGATAAGAACTTTAAAAGTACTCTACTACAAACAAACACGGTCTATATAGATAATAAAAGTACTTTTACACAAAATAAGTTTATTTCACTATTTATTCTTAAATTTAGCAAATATTAAAACTTGACACTATTTAAATATCATGGAAAGTTTTAAACTTCTAAACAGAATTATTATCGGTGCTCCTATCCAGGAGAAAGATGCTCTATTTTATGAAAACTAATTTTCCTACCATCTGCCCGATTTACGTCGATTTGTAAAGCTGCACAATACTAGAGTGTAGTTTCTGAGTGTATCAATTTTACATTATTTATTGATGAAACGTAAAAGTTGATATATAGTTATTATTAACCAATTATATGTTATTGTTAACTGTAAGGTTGACTATTAATCAACAAAAAGTTTTTATGAGTTTAACTTGGCATGTTGATTGTTTTAAGGAAATACTTTTTTAAAAATAACTTCGATTCTTTAACAAAAAAGTGAATATTGGGCAATATTGTTAGCGGACTTCCGAATGGGACGGTAAATGAGGATTTAACAAAATGTTAAATCCCTCGTGGGCATGTATTTTAGGCTTTTTCTTAGTTTCTGTTATCGTTCCAAATTAAAAAAAAAGAATAAATGTAAAGTGTTAAACTGCACAACTAAATGTTTGGAACCTTTTTAAGTTACGATCTTCAATTTTCGAAAACTAATTTCCACATACTTGCCCTCTATCAAAGGCCTTTTGATTAATGTCAGAAAATGATAGAGGAATTTTTAGTAAAGACACATATCATGGTCACAATTGCTAAAATGACATATGACTGTTAATCCCCGTTGCTCCCATGGTTTGTTGATTACTCAGATACTGAAGGAGATGGGAGTTCCTGTCCACCTGACCTTTTAGTATAACATTTCTAGCAACATAACAGCGGCCGAGTAAGAATTAATGGCGTCGTCTCTGATGGCTTTCAAATCAGGAATGGGGTTAGATCAGGGTGCAACATTTCTCTCATACTTTTAATATTTACATCTAGTATATAATGTACAAAAATTTTATACGACTGGCATGGCGGCATATTTGTGGGAGAGAGAAAAATCAGTAATCTAAGATACGTCCATGACATCTTAATTATAAAATCAAGTGAGGAAGAACTGAGCTCTATAAGTCACTTGAAGGAGACTAGTAAGGAATTTGAACTAAAACTCAACTATATGAAAACTATTGTCATGATTATAAATCGACAGGGTAACTATCAACTCCATATAAGAAGGTAGATGGGTTTAAGATAGTTGACAAATATGTGTACTAGGTTCTCTCATTGAAAACAGTGGTGGGTGTGTGAAGGTGAGATAAAACGTAGACTAACTCTAGGGGGGACTGCTATATCAAAATTGAGTAACATTTGGAGAGGTATAGCCATTTCCAAAAGCATAAAACTAAAACTACTTAACTCCCTAGTTTTTCCAATTGCCACTTACAGAGATGAAACGTGGACGTTGAAAAGAATTCACTCTAAGCGAATAGACGCCTTCCAAATGTGGCCCTATAGACACCTACGCATTCCTTGGACAGTCCATCAAATAAGTAAATCTGTTCTTCTAGGACAAGAAAATAGCCTGAATTTATCAAAAAGATAAACAAATACTTCTTAACGTACTTAAGTCACATTGCAAGAAGAACGGAGTCACTACAACCACTCATAGTAGAAGGCAAAGTGTTCGCGAGGAAGGTCGCCAAAGAGGTGGGTCGACCAAGCTAAAGACCTGATTGGTGATGGCACTGTTAATTTGGCTCAGAGGAATACAGAATAGCGTGGGATAATCAGTGCTACTACTGCATCATAGTAACTAATCCCTTATCAGGGAAACGGACCGAAGATATAGAGTTTCCGTTCGGCAAACAGAAATGTTTAATAATTTGAACAAATGGTTCCACAATTGAAACTTTGCTTGCGATATGCGCCTCTACTAACAAATTATCTATCAATATATAATAAAAGACTGTTTTTAGTCAATTTCCACTGGTTTATTTAAATCGCGATGACGCGTTTCGCTGTCGATGCAGCTTCTTCAGATCTACATTTTACACTGTCAAGTTAGGTTCAATGTTCACAATTTTATAATAATTTCTTAATTATAATAAATTACACCTAATTAAATTACAATGAATTGGGAAACCCACACAGATTGGAATTAGGAGAATAAATTCAATAATGGTGAATTGCTTAAATCTACCTGGTCGTTGAGTAAAGTACCTGTAGTCTTTAATCGATTTATTTGCATTGTCTCTAAAAGGTTTAGTTTTAAACCTTTTTGTTGGGTGTGTAAAATTTGAAATTCTTGTTAAATGTGTGATTTTCTGTTAAAAGATGATTAGCATCTGTTGAATTGGATTTTCTATGAATGAAACTTTTTTCGTGTTCTGTAATTCTTTGTTGAAATGTACGTCCAGTTTGTCCTATGTATGTTTTAGGACGTGAACCACATGTTAATTGATAAACCCCTGATTTATTGTCTTTATTGATTTGTAGTTTGTAGTTTTTAAGATACTTTCCTATAGTATTGTTAGTCTTGTAAGCTAATTTGATATTTTTTTGATTTAAAAATTTCCCCAGTTTTTCCGTTGGTTTTGCCGAAATAGGTTAAGTATTTAAATGTGGGATTTCTGTCCTTAAAACGTGGGTATATTTCTGAGATTGCCTTGTTTCTAAGATTTTTCCTAACGATATTATTGATTAAAGTAACCGAATAACCGTTGTTAACGGCTACTTGTTTTATGTAGTTTAATTCTTTAGTAAAATTTTCTTCTGATAAGGGGATATTAGTTAGTCTATGTATAAAACTATGATAAGCTGCGAGTGTATGATGGTTAGGATGGTGAGAACTATTGTGAATTGTGGTATCTGTATGACAAGGTTTGTGATATATTGCAAATTCATGGTTTTACTGATTGTTAAGTATAGGAAGTTGATTTTCCCTTCGACTTCTTCTTCCATTGTAAAACTGATATTCTGTGTAAAGAATTATTATAATATTAATTCTTTACATAGAAATATCAGTTTTACAATGGAAGAAGAAGTCGAAGGGAAAATCAACTTCCTAGACTTAACAATCAGTAAAACCATAAAAAAACATGAATTTGCAATATATCTCAAACCTTGTCATACAGATACCACAATTCACAATAGTTCTCACCACCCTAACCATCATAAACTCGCAGCTTATCATAGTTTTATACATAGACTAACTAATATCCCCTTATCAGAAGAAAATTTTACTAAGAATTAAACTACATAAAACAAGTAGCCGTTAACAACGGTTATTCGGTTACTTTAATCAATAATATCGTTAGGAAAAAAACTTAGAAACAAGACAATCTCAGAAATATACCCACGTTTTAAGGACAGAAATGCCTAACCTATTTCGGCAAACCTAACGGAAAAAGTGGGGAAATTTTTAAATCAAAAAAATATCAACATAGCTTACAAGACTAACAATACTATAGGGAAATATCTTAAAAACTACAAACCACAAATCAATAAAGACAATAAATCAGGGGTTTATCAATTAACATGTGGATTCATGTCCTAAAACATACATAGGACAAACTGGACGTTCATTTAAACAAAGAATTACAGAACACGAAAAAAGTTTCATCCATAGAAAATCCAATTCAACATATGCTAACAGAAAATCACACATTTATGAAGAATTTCAAAATTTTACACACCCAACAAAAAGGTTTAAAACTAAACCTTTTTAGAGACAATGCAAATAAATCGATTAAGGACTACAGGTACTTTACTTAACGACCAGGTAGATTTAAGCAATTCACCATTACTGAATTTATTTTCTAATTCCAAATCTGTGTGGGTTTCCCAATACTATCAATGTAATTTAATTAGGTGTAATATTATAATTAAGAAATTATATAAAATTGTGAACATTAAACCTAACTTGACAGTGTAAAATGTAGATGTGAAGAAGCTACATCGACAGCGAAACGCGTCATCACAATTTAAATAAACCAGTAGAAATTGACTAAAAACAGTCTTTTATTATATATTTATAATGAATTTCCATCAAGTAGAAGCTACAACCGTCCAAAATTATCTATCAGTTTTTGGCATCCTTTAAAAGAGAGCAAGTGTGCTTTTGAATATTGAATTGACGCCAACTATAGATACAACTTCAATCTTACTATGAAATAACCGGTCGAGTGCAAGTTGAACTTGCGCAATTAGTGTTCCGTACGTTGATTGCTTTTAAAATAAAAAATTTTTGTTACAGAGGTATAAAATGATCAGTGACTTCACAAAATACACCCCAAATGAGTTTTCAACAAAGTTTGTTTCCAATCTTTACTGAAAACGGTGACCTTGAAATTTTGTTTTTTTTCTATACCAGATAAATTATTAAAGGTAATGATAATTTTCGTTCAATCTATACCCCGTGGAGAATATTCCAGGATTTTTTCAAAATTTTTTGGTCAGTACTTTTCGAGATAAGATAGGGGACAGCGATTTTTCACGATTTTTTTTAAAAGTAATACGAAGAAAAGTGTGCGCAAGTATTACATTATATATATATTTTTTACTCGTGTTTTCACAAGCTTTCATTTGACACCACACTCGATGACCTAGTAAAAAAACATTTTTTTTTCACTTCCGATTTCACCCCTCAAAACGAATCCCTTAAGTCAAAATTTATGTTACGGTGATATAAAATGATCAGTTACTTCACAAAATACACCCCAAATAAGTTTCAACA
>CM032446.1:55362495-55407495 GCA_019049505.1 Pachyrhynchus sulphureomaculatus
ATGTTTGGAACCTTTTTAAGTTACGATCTTCAATTTTCGAAACTAATTTCCACATACTTGCCCTCTATCAAAGGCCTTTTGATTAATGTCAGAAAATGATAGAGGAATTTTTAGTAAAGACACATATCATGGTCACAATTGCTAAAATGACATATGACTGTTAATCCCCGTTGCTCCCATGGTTTGTTGATTACTCAGATACTGAAGGAGATGGGAGTTCCTGTCCACCTGACCTTTTTAGTATAACATTTCTAGCAACATAACAGCGGCCGAGTAAGAATTAATGGCGTCGTCTCTGATGGCTTTCAAATCAGGAATGGGGTTAGATCAGGGTGCAACATTTCTCTCAATACTTTTAATATTTACATCTAGTATATAATGTACAAAAATTTTATACGACTGGCATGGCGGCATATTTGTGGGAGAGAGAAAAATCAGTAATCTAAGATACGTCCATGACATCTTAATTATAAAATCAAGTGAGGAAGAACTGAGCTCTATAAGTCACTTGAAGGAGACTAGTAAGGAATTTGAACTAAAACTCAACTATATGAAAACTATTGTCATGATTATAATCGACAGGTAACTATCAACTCCATATAAGAAGGTAGATGGGTTTAAGATAGTTGACAAATATGTGTACCTAGGTTCTCTCATTGAAAACAGTGGTGGGTGTGAAGGTGAGATAAAACGTAGACTAACTCTAGGGGGGACTGCTATAACAAAATTGAGTAACATTTGGAGAGGTATAGCCATTTCCAAAAGCATAAAACTAAAACTACTTAACTCCCTAGTTTTTCCAATTGCCACTTACAGAGATGAAACGTGGACGTTGAAAAGAATTCACTCTAAGCGAATAGACGCCTTCCAAATGTGGCCCTATAGACACCTACGCATTCCTTGGACAGTCCATCAAATAAGTAAATCTGTTCTTCTAGGACAAGAAAATAGCCTGAATTTATCAAAAAGATAAACAAATACTTCTTAACGTACTTAAGTCACATTGCAAGAAGAACGGAGTCACTACAACCACTCATAGTAGAAGGCAAAGTGTTCGCGAGGAAGGTCGCCAAAGAGGTGGGTCGACCAAGCTAAAGACCTGATTGGTGATGGCACTGTTAATTTGGCTCAGAGGAATACAGAATAGCGTGGGATAATCAGTGCTACTACTGCAATCATAGTAACTAATCCCTTATCAGGGAAACGGACCGAAGATATAGAGTTTCCGTTCGGCAAACAGAAATGTTTAATAATTTGAACAAATGGTTCCACAATTGAAACTTTGCTTGCGATATGCGCCTCTACTAACAAATTATCTATCAATATATAATAAAAGACTGTTTTTAGTCAATTTCCACTGGTTTATTTAAATCGCGATGACGCGTTTCGCTGTCGATGCAGCTTCTTCAGATCTACATTTTACACTGTCAAGTTAGGTTCAATGTTCACAATTTTATATAATTTCTTAATTATAATATTACACCTAATTAAATTACAATGAATTGGGAAACCCACACAGATTTGGAATTAGGAGAATAAATTCAATAATGGTGAATTGCTTAAATCTACCTGGTCGTTGAGTAAAGTACCTGTAGTCTTTAATCGATTTATTTGCATTGTCTCTAAAAGGTTTAGTTTTAAAACCTTTTTGTTGGGTGTGTAAAATTTTGAAATTCTTGTTAAATGTGTGATTTTCTGTTAAAAAGATGATTAGCATCTGTTATGAATTGGATTTTTCTATGAATGAAACTTTTTTCGTGTTCCTGTAATTCTTTGTTGAAATGTACGTCCAGTTTGTCCTATGTATGTTTTAGGACGTGAACCACATGTTAATTGATAAACCCCTGATTTATTGTCTTTATTGATTTGTAGTTTGTAGTTTTTAAGATACTTTCCTATAGTATTGTTAGTCTTGTAAGCTAATTTGATATTTTTTTGATTTAAAAATTTCCCCAGTTTTTCCGTTGTTTGCCGAAATAGGTTAAGTATTTAAATGTGGGATTTCTGTCCTTAAAACGTGGGTATATTTCTGAGATTGCCTTGTTTCTAAGATTTTTCCTAACGATATTATTGATTAAAGTAACCGAATAACCGTTGTTAACGGCTACTTGTTTTATGTAGTTTTTAATTCTTTAGTAAAATTTTCTTCTGATAAGGGGATATTAGTTAGTCTATGTATAAAACTATGATAAGCTGCGAGTGTATGATGGTTAGGATGGTGAGAACTATTGTGAATTGTGGTATCTGTATGACAAGGTTTGTGATATATTGCAAATTCATGGTTTTACTGATTGTTAAGTATAGGAAGTTGATTTTCCCTTCGACTTCTTCTTCCATTGTAAAACTGATATTTCTGTGTAAAGAATTATTATAATATTAATTCTTTACATAGAAATATCAGTTTTACAATGGAAGAAGAAGTCGAAGGGAAAATCAACTTCCTAGACTTAACAATCAGTAAAACCATAAAAAAAAAACATGAATTTGCAATATATCTCAAACCTTGTCATACAGATACCACAATTCACAATAGTTCTCACCACCCTAACCATCATAAACTCGCAGCTTATCATAGTTTTTATACATAGACTAACTAATATCCCCTTATCAGAAGAAAATTTTACTAAAGAATTAAACTACATAAAACAAGTAGCCGTTAACAACGGTTATTCGGTTACTTTAATCAATAATATCGTTAGGAAAAAACTTAGAAACAAGACAATCTCAGAAATATACCCACGTTTTAAGGACAGAAATGCCTAACCTATTTCGGCAAACCAACGGAAAAAGTGGGGAAATTTTTAAATCAAAAAAATATCAACATAGCTTACAAGACTAAACAATACTATAGGGAAATATCTTAAAAACTACAAACCACAAATCAATAAAGACAATAAATCAGGGGTTTATCAATTAACATGTGGTTCATGTCCTAAAACATACATAGGACAAACTGGACGTTCATTTAAACAAAGAATTACAGAACACGAAAAAAGTTTCATCCATAGAAAATCCAATTCAACATATGCTAACAGAAAATCACACATTTATGAAGAATTTCAAAATTTTACACACCCAACAAAAAGGTTTAAAACTAAACCTTTTAGAGACAATGCAAATAAATCGATTAAGGACTACAGGTACTTTACTTAACGACCAGGTAGATTTAAGCAATTCACCATTACTGAATTTATTTTCCTAATTCCAAATCTGTGTGGGTTTCCCAATACTATCAATGTAATTTAATTAGGTGTAATATTATAATTAAGAAATTATATAAAATTGTGAACATTAAACCTAACTTGACAGTGTAAAATGTAGATGTGAAGAAGCTACATCGACAGCTAAACGCGTCATCACAATTTAAATAAACCAGTAGAAATTGACTAAAAACAGTCTTTTATATATATTTATAATGAATTTCCATCAAGTAGAAGCTACAACCATCCAAAATTATCTATCAGTTTTTGGCATCCTTTAAAAGAGAGCAAGTGTGCTTTTGAATATTGAATTGACGCCAACTATAGATACAACTTCAATCTTACTATGAAATAACCGGTCGAGTGCAAGTTGAAACTTGCGCAATTAGTGTTCCGTACGTTGATTGCTTTTAAAATAAAAAATTTTTGTTACAGAGGTATAAAATGATCAGTGACTTCACAAAATACACCCCAAATGAGTTTTCAACAAAGTTTGTTTCCAATCTTTACTGAAAACTGGTGACCTTGAAATTTTGTTTTTTTTTTCTATACCAGATAAATTATTAAAGGTAATGATAATTTTCGTTCAATCTATACCCCGTGGAGAATATTCCAGGATTTTTTTCAAAAATTTTTTGGTCAGTACTTTTCGAGATAAGATAGGGGACAGCGATTTTTCACGATTTTTTAAAAGTAATACGAAGAAAAGTGTGCGCAAGTATTACATTATATATATATTTTTTACTCGTGTTTTTCACAAGCTTTCATTTGACACCACACTCGATGACCTAGTAAAAACATTTTTTTTTTTTTCACTTCCGATTTCACCCCTCAAAACGAATCCCTTAAGTCAAAATTTATGTTACGGTGATATAAAATGATCAGTTACTTCACAAAATACACCCCAAATAAGTTTCAACAAAGTTTATTTCAAATCTTTACTGAAAATTGATGACCTTGAAATTTCTGTTTTTTTTTTATAAACCAGATAAATTATTACAGGAAATACACTCGTGATAATTTTCGTTCAATCTACACCCCGTGGAGAATATTCCAGAATTTTTTCAAAATTTTTTGATAAGTACTTTCCGAGATAAGGCGGGTGGACAGCGATTTTTCGCGATTTTTTAAAAATAATACAAAGAAAAAATGCGCGCAAATATTAACATTATATATATATTTTTACTCGTGTTTTCACAAGCTTTCATTTGATACCACACTCGATTACCTAGTAAAAAATTTTTTTTTTAACTTCCGATTTCACCCCCCAAAACTAAGCCCTTAAATCAAAAATTTAACTTTCAAAAGCACATGGCTCTGATGAGGCCATCAATTCCTATATTACTACCAAATTTCAACTTTCTATGATAAACAGTTTCGGAGAAAATCGGGTGTGACAGACGGACAGACGGACAGACAGACGGACAGACACCGAAGTGATCTTATAAGTGTTCCGTACGGAACACTAAAAATGAGAATCTTTTACATGTATTTGTTTTACACATGTTTAAATTTAAACACAAAAATCGAATTTCCCTTAATTTTGTACAGCAATTTATATAAATTTAGTCACAAAGGTTAAAGCCGATGTTCTATTTTTGTCTATTTTTTATATGGAGAAAATTAATGCCTGATAAACATTTTTTGCCTTATGGATGAATGACATGAACATTCATTCATAATACTATCTGTCATATCATTAGTGGTTTCCATTGCAGTTTACATTTGCGTTTAAAATTTTTACACATGACTAACCGTATACCTGTTTATCTGTTGATGATGTTTGATTGATGCCTTAGTACAGAACACTGAAAATTCAAAGGGTAGATATATATTGTACAAGGGTAGATTCAAAAAAATTTCCTACTAAGTACAAAATATTTATTGTATATCGATCTTTTCGTCAGTAAAAATAGTAATTTTAACCTAAATTAAAGAAAAAATCATTATTAGTGCCAATTACTTTGACATTTATTTCTGATTTCTTTCAAAATAGTATTTTTTCAAATGTTGGGGAAAAGAAAAAAGGGAGACGAGGCTAAATCTGGAAAGCATAATCGATGGGGAGTAACTTTGTATCTAGGCTTGAGCAATTTCACCATCGACACTGGTAATTTGTGAAAGATAACATTTTTTTTGGACAAGTTATTCTTTAATTTTCTCTTACAAACGTTGTAATAATCCAGTATTATGTACTCTTGCGGCAGTTCATCTTTCCCCAAGCAGCCGATAAGAATTACTCCATGGTGATTCCAGAAAACCGTGACTATTATCTTTCCAGCCGACCAAGCTGTTTCCACCTTCTTCAGAGTGGGCTGGTGTTCTGCTATTCAAAGCCTCGACTTTTTTCTTTCCAAAGTGTAGTATTGGACCCAGTGTTCGTTGAGCATAGAAACGTCTAAGAAAATAATTTTTATTTGTTCTAAAATCCTTATGATATGATCGCTATATGTTCAACTTTTCTCATGTTTTTTTTAATCAAAAAATGAATGGAAGCAACAGCGAATTGCAACGGCCGATGTGTGAGTGGACACATTGTCCTTGCGAAGACGCACTTTTTTGTGCGTTAATATGGTTGGTTTCTTTTTTTTTATGGGTCTAGCACAAGTACTGCTGGGAAATCGCTAAAACGCTACAGGAGCAACATATGTGCGGAAAAAGCAATTCACGTTGGTCTTGAATAGCTGTAAATTGTACTCCGTGGGAAACACAGACCCGTATAAATTATTTCAAAGGGATGATGTTCTCCATAAAAAAGACTGCTTGAAAAGTGTTGTACGCGGAGTAACAAGCTGAACCTCATACGAATGTAAAGTATTAGCGCGACGTGTATTTCTAACATGCACTGCCCTGGGACGAATTAAGCGGCCTACATCCTTCAAACACCTTCCATGAAAATACTTGTAGAATAGACTCAAGTCGCCAACCGTTCTTCGATGTTCCAACGAATCAAGGCCGCCGGTCAGTTCCGGGTCTCCAATCTGACGAACAGTTCTTCTCTGAATAGAATCCAACAAATGCAGTGTATGTTTGGAAGCAGAGCCCCAAACATGGGAGACATATTCCATGGTTGGTCGAATTTGAGCTTTGTAAAGAATTAACAGTTGTTGTGGAGTGTAAAGCTTTCTGGTTCGAAATAATATTCCCAACTTTTGAGAAACTCTCTTTGCTATGCTTGCAACATGTTCATGCCAGGTTATATTTGCTCCCAAATTAACGCCCAACAAATTGAGTGACGATGTTAGAGGAATGGAGAGCCCGACATAACTATGTCGGGTTCAGCAACGTTAACTTTTTTAGAAAAAACGCCCGCCTGGGTTTTTGAGGTGTTAAATTCCACTTGGTTACTGTCACCCCAAGATAGAACTTCTAGGTCTTTGTTAAGTTTGAGAGACTTCCTGCTGTCTGCGGTTATTCGTCTGAGTAACCGATGTCCGAGCGTTTGAAGTGAATGAAGAGATAAGCGTACTGTCATCTGCAAAGCTGTAGATTGGATTCCCGGTCTTTTCCAGCAGATCGTCAATGTAAATGAGAAAGAGAGTAGGAGACAGTATGGAGCCTTGGGGCACACCGGCGTTGAAAGTGAAGAGGT
The DNA here is from genome assembly GCA_019049505.1 of Pachyrhynchus sulphureomaculatus. Taxonomy (NCBI): domain Eukaryota; kingdom Metazoa; phylum Arthropoda; class Insecta; order Coleoptera; family Curculionidae; genus Pachyrhynchus; species Pachyrhynchus sulphureomaculatus. The sequence goes on from CM032446.1 coordinate 55,369,288, forward strand.
TAGAAAGAAATTCGTCGACTGCCACTAGTAACGAATGCTCTCTGACGAAACATGAGAGCCATAAACAGAACTTTTTAGATATATCAGAAGTGCGTAGCTTAGCCAACAATCCATCGTGCCAAACACGGTCGAATGCTTTGGATATATCAAGAGCAACCGTTCGAGATTCTCCAAAGTGTTCAATTGCATTGTTCCAAACATGTGTTACATAAGTCAGAAGATCTCCTGTTGATCTATGTTTACGAAAGCCATATTGGTGGTGGCTAATAATGTTGAATCCTTCAAGTTATTTTAGAATATGCTGATTGATATCCTTTTCCATGACTTTCGATATTATTGAAAGCAGTGCGACTGGTCGCTAGTTATGTGGCAAGGTCTTTTTGCCTTTTCTAGGTATCGACTGAACTGCGGCACATTTCCAGCAGGAAGCAAATATTTCCTTTCTGTAGGATAGGTTGAAAACTCTACAGAAAACTGGTGTTAGTTCCCTGGGAACTATGACAGGTTTTCCTTCAGTGCCAGAAGCTTTTTTGGTGTCTAGCTTCATTAAAATACGTTTAATGATACGCCCTCTGAAGACAATATCGGGTATCCTTGACTGCACTGTGGGAATAATAGGTGGTGCTTTTCCTTTAAAATCGACAGTAGAATATGAAGCAAAGAGTTCAGCCAACAAGTACGCTTTCTCAACAGGTGTTGTTGCAATAGAATTATCTGGCCGTGTGAGTCGTGGTATTTTTTCGAAAAAGGAATGTAAGCTTCCATACCAGCCAAAATAACATTAAAAACCTCCTTGGCGCAGTTAGATGGGTCGTCGGATCGAAAACAAACCTTTAACCAAGGCAAAGTTCGAAAATGTTCCATGAGATCTTCCCATTTAGCAGATTTGTAGTGCCAAATCTTGAGCGGTTCAGGCACCTTTCTGTGTAAATCTCTTGACTGGTGGTTAAAAATAGATCAAGAAGATTGGCCAACTCCCCGTCTCGATCAGGGATCCGTGTTGGTTCGTCAGTAAGCTGAGATAAGCCACATCTGACAGAATGATTCAGCTTCACGACCTTGTTCGTCGATAGTATTTGAGTACTTAAGCCAGTTGATGTCGTGGACATTAAAGTCGCCCAGGATGGCAATTTCGGCATTTGGATACTTAATTTGTAAATGATCGATGGTGTCTGCAAGAGAAGCGAAGTTCTAAAGTTAGTATCACTTCTTGGTCGATAGAGGATGCAGATGAACCGTGTGGAGTGTTGAGTCGTTATTTTTAACCACATAACATCAAAGTTTCGGGGTTCCAGAGCCTCTTCTCGTTAGCAAGAGGGGTCGCTTCTGACAAAAAGACGGATTCTAAAATTACGCCTAAATCGGGAATAGAAGTCGTACCCAGGATAAAGACAGTTGACTGTGCTGGTCGATGAACTGACCTTGGTTTCACAAAGAGCGAGTACATGAGGTTTATTTGATCGCAGGTGAATTTATGTTCGAGTTTAAACCTCGTATGTTGCAAAAATCTATTTTAAAATTATGATCTCTGCATGTCGACGCCCCTGAATCAGACTCCACTCGGAGATCCGAACGGGAGGCTATTTTACCTCCGGAATTTTTTGTATCCAGGTGCCTCATTATGCTATTTGGTCTCACTACTTCAGCTCACTATGCAAACGGTCCACTAACGTTGGATAATAAGAACCAGTTCCATATTTTACTCGGGGAATTATATTAAGCCTCTTATTTATTTATTTATTTATATATTCAATTCCAATTAGCCAGGGCCCAATTACAGGAATAACGTTTATACTAATGAGCTACATATAAAAGAAGAACACATACAATTAAAATAATAACCAGAGTATACAAGTAGGAACATTTATACAGTTTGAACAATCTCCAAATTAAAAAATAAAAACAGTAATAATAAAAAACTACAAATTTTAGCAACCTCTAAATACTGAGCAGAGAACCAATAAGTACCGACAGCCTACTGCAATGGAAATCACCGGAGTTTCCAATGACATTGCCGTTCTTGCACATTATATAAATAGGGCTGTGGAATAATATATTTGACTTAGCTCGGCCGAGGCTACAAATAGGTGAGTGCCTTGCCCCAAGGCGTGATACATGAAAAGATACATTGCTTAATAGGAAAGGGCAATGGATATAGTGATTTAACAGCTTATTTAGAAATTTGGTGGAGTAATGTCCCTTCTCTTTGCAAGAGGCAACTCATTAAACCTTGACAAGATTAGTCCGTGATCAACCCCCGCGGTCCGGATAGACACCATGCCTCTTGAAAATAAGATATTTAATGCAGCGCCTCTGTATCGATTCGATTGAGTTGTTATGTTAATTGTATATTGGATACCAAACAATAGAAGCATAGACAAACTTAGACCTTACAAAGGAATAATAGAGAAGCTTGATTGCAGATACGTTAGTAAAGTCTCTACAATTTCTGATCAGGAAACCCAGCATCCATGATGCACCAGCAACCATTTGTTCAATATGGTCGGCAAAAGAGAATTTCTCGTCAGAGATGATACCCAAATCTCTAACTGAACGAAGATTTTGTAGAACAGTGTCACCTATGGAATAATTGAAAAATATAGGGTTGTTACGCATAGGAATATCAGACGACATTGCATTTGGAAACGTTTAAGGTGAGCCTGTTAGCAGAGCACCAGTTGGTGAGAGCATTAATGCTACTCTGTAATTTGTGGAAATCAGAAACCGAGTCTATGCGTTTAAAAATCTTAACGTCATCGGCATAAGCAAGCTTGCGGCAACCTATTTCACTCAGCAAGTCGTCTATAAACATATTGAAAAGAAGAGGTCCCAGATTGGAACCCTGGGGAACACCTGAAGTGAGAATATGGAGAGGCGATCTAAACCCATTGATTTCTAGAAAAAACCTGGGATCCAGGAGGTATGAATTTAAAAGATCAATCAGGTTATTTGAGAGCCCGAAACGAGATCCTACCTTATCCAACAGTAAGTAGTGATCATGTCGATCAAAGGCTTTGCGAAAATCCGTGTAGACCAAGTCAATCTGGCTCCCATCATTGATACCGTAGCACACAAACTGAGAGAATGAGGCAAGATTTGTGGTGGTGGATCTGCCAGGCATAAAACCGTGTTGGACAATAGAAAGCATATTTCTCACTTTTGAGAAAATAAATTTATGCAAAACAGTTTCAAGAATTTTAGAGAAATTACATAAAATAGATATGGGTCGATAATTATCCCTCTTGTTAAGGTCCCTCTGTATAACACTACAAGAAACATTTTAACTTGCCATTAAACTGGCGCCAGTTTGTACCTTCTAAGGCACTTCTATTATTCGACAAAAACATATAAAACATACACGTTACGGAAACTTTAGAAAATCGAAGGATGTATTAATCACTGTCTGCTGTAGGACCCGATAAATCTATTCTATTTAGACAGTTTTATTATAAATTTGTTTGTTCTCTTCAAACATTTCAAGTATTAAATCACTTTTTTTGTGGCGTACTGTCTGATATAGCTAATAACTCAAAAAACAAAAGGTTACTTTACTGAAATATAGAATAAAAAAATTGGATTAAGATTGTAGTTTGATGCACAGGTAAATAACCAAAGATTAAGTAATTATGCAAGTTATCAAGACTTTCCGATGCGTCCCGCTGGATTATCTTCACAAAGTTTCCACCCAAAGCTCAGCTAAACAGAATTGAATAACTCTATAACCAATATTCTAAATAATGTTACCTTCTTTATTTTGCTTCCTAACCAACACACCACCAAACTATGTAAAAAAGAGTAGAAGCTAAAATGTACTTTTTGGAAACCTCTAATACATATACGGAAAAAATATACAACTTTTTATAAATTGAAGAGTTAACATTACCTGTGTCTCTGGTATTAATTTTTTATTTTTTTTATATGGGTCTAGCACACTTGCTACAGGGAAGTCCCTAAAGCGCTCCAAGAGAAGCGTGTGTGCGGAAAAAGCCATTCACGTTGTTCTTGAATCGCTGTAAATTGTACTCGGTGGGAAACACAGCCCTGGGCAAATCATTCCAAAGGGATGATATTCTCCATAAAAGATTGCTTGAAAAGCGTTGTACGCTGAGTAACAAGCTAAACCTCATATGGATGTGAAGTATTAGTGCGACGTGTATTTTCTAACATGCACCGCTCTGGAAGGAATTAAATGGGACATACCCTTCGAACACTTTTCATGAAAATACTCAAGTCGCCAACCGTTCTTCGATGTTCTAGCAAATCAAGGCCGCCGGTGAGTTCCGGGGCTCCAATCAGACGAACAGCCCTCCTCTGAACAGAATCCAACAAATGCAGTGTCTGTTGGGGAGCGGAGCCCCAAGCATGGGAGCAGTATTCCATAGTTGATCGAATTTGAGCTTTGTAAAGAATTAACAGTTGTTGTAGAGTATAAAGCTTTCTGGTTCGAAATAATATTCCCAACTTTTGAGAAGCTCTCCTTGCCTGCAACAAGTTCATGCCAGGACATATTGGCTCCCAAATTAACGTCCATCAAATTGAGTGACGATGCTATGGTAGGGGAATGGAGTGCCCGGACATGACTATGTCGGGTTCAGCAACGTTAACTTTTTTTGTAGCGTTTAACTGGGTTTTTGTAGCGTTAAATTCCAATTGGTTACTGATAGAATTTCTTCCAGGTCTTTGTTAAGTTGAACGACCTCCTGCTGTCTGCGGATATTCGCTTGAGTAGCCGATGTCCGAGCATTCAAAGTGAATAAAGAGATAAGCGTACTGTCATCTGCAAAGATGTAGATTGGATTCCCGGTCTTTTCCAGCAGATCGTTAGTGTAAATGAGAAAGAGAGTAGGAGACAGTATGGAGCCTTGGGGCACACCGGCGTTAATAGTGAAGGTGTTAGAAATAAATTCGTCGACCACCACTCGTAAAGAACGCTCTCTGAGGAAACATGAGAGCCACAAACAGAACTTTTCAGACATACCATAAGAGCATAGCTTAGCCAACAGTCCATCGTGCCAAACACGGTCGAATGCCTTGGATATGGTAAGAGCAACCGCTCGAGATTCTTCAAAGTGTTCAATTGCGTTGTTCCAAACATGTGTTACATCAGTCAGAAGATCTCCTCTTGACCTATGTTCACGAAAGCCATATTGGTGACCGCTAATAATGTTGAATTCTTCAAGATATTTTAGAAGATGCTGATTGATAAGCTTTTCCATGACTTTCGATATTATTGAAAGCTATGCGACTGGCCGGTAGTTATTGTGGCACATTTCCAGCAGGAAGAAAATATTCCCTTTTGATAGGATAGGTTGAAAAGTCTACAGAAATCTAGTGTTAGTTCCCTCGCACAGTTTTTGAGAACTAGGGCAGGTATTTCGTCAGCGCCAGAAGCTTCTGTCTAGCTTCATTAAAATACGCTTTATGATACGCCGTATGAAGACAACATCGGGCATCCTTGACTGCAATATGGGAATAGTTGGTGAAGTTTTTCCTTGGAAATCGACAGTAGAATGTGAAGCAAAGAGTTCCGCTAACAAGTTCGCTTTCTCAACAGGTGTCGTTGCAACAGAATTTATCTGGCCGTGTGAGTGCTGGTATGACGGATTTGATGAAATTTTGACTAACTGCCTTAGCGGCTGCCCAAAAGGACCTGGAATTGTTGGGACAAACGAGAAGTTTGTTTCTAATTCGTTGATTGTGTGCCTCCTTGGTTTAAATGGGAGAAACTGAAAGATCAACGTCCAACAGAGTTAAGAGACTGTAAGAAATATATCAGAAAAAAATATATTGTATGAATAGCTGTAGCTCAACATTACTCCTCTAAAGGACACGACGAGGACAGTACGAATATAGAAAAAACCAAACTTTCTGTTGTGATGTCCAATTTCTATGAACCCAAGTTAACAGAATTAATGAGTTGACTGATTGATTCGTTACTTTACATATTAACAGTAAGATTAAGTAAATTTATTTTAATGTAAAATTTAATTTAATGTATAATTTACTTTTTTAACTGGCACTAAATATATTTTTGAAAAGATTTACAAATGCGTTATCGTGATTTCATAGTACAACTACATTTTCAAAAGGAGTCTTAGCTAAGCGTTTGAAAATGCAGTACAACGAAATCGCGATAACAGATTTGTAAATCTTTAGAAAAATAGATTTAGTGTCACTTAACAAATCAAATAAGTAATTTTATTGGTAACAGAATTAATCGCGGAATTTACACGTACCCTGATAACATTTATAGCGATTTGAATTGCAATCTGTATCAAATGTAGAATTCGATTTCACAATCGCATCCTGATTCGATAAACATGAATCGACTATAGATAATCAGCTTGTGCCGTTACGGATTTATTCAATGCAGAGCTCTCCGTAAAGGACAAGAAAAAAATGTGATTTACTCAGTAAGGAGGCGAAACCATGACTCTGTGCAATGATCTAGCCGGGAATATACGGAGTGACATCATCTTAGATCTCTACGGCCAATAAAGGCAAAAGTGATACAATTGCAATAAAGAATGGCCACCATATTTTAAGATTCTCAAGGGATTATACTAGTAGACTTTAACGAACGAAATACTGAAGTTACTGATGGATATAGTGCATCGTTAATGCACAAATCGAAAGATGCTATAAAATAAAAATGTCGTGGAAGGGTGCCTCTAAGACTAACAAGTGTTAACATACTCATCCTCCTCTAGTCTAAGTGTCTTGTCAGACATATCGCGATTATGTCTGGCTATCCAGTCTATTAGCTATGTTTCTGATGGTGCAACTGCAACATTCTCTGTTAGCTCTTTGTCTTGTGGCTCGCTACATGTTGATACCCAACAGCATCTCAATTGTATCCACCCCCAAATATAACTCGTTTTTGAAAAATCACATAATTTAATATTAGCGCTACGTCAGCAACTTCAAAGTTAAAACAACTCTGCCCAACAGATCTTTAAGTACATTATTTTTTTTTTTAATTCGAGCATTTTTAAAATTTTCAAATGCCTAATTGTTAGTTTAGGATTTTATTTTTTGTTAGGGAATAATTTTTTTCAAGGCACCGATCTTTAGAAGGTTCTTCAGTATTAGTTTTTTTCCGAAACTAAGATAAATTTTTTAAAATTCATTATAAAATAATGATTTTAATCATGGCAACATTATAATAATACTCGTAAAAGTTTGGGTGTCAATTATTTTCGAACTATCTACTAGATATCAACATTGGTGTACATCAGTGATTCCCAAAGTGGTTCAGGTAGACCCCCAGGGGTCCGCGGGAGACTCGACGGGGGTCTACGTTGGCGTGAAAAAAAAAATGGGGGTTCACAAGTTGTAAGTGGGGGTCCACGAAAATTTATCTGGTTTCGATAGTAAAGAACCAAAATGTGGGCTTGGCTTTACATGTCAATGTAAGCAGAAAATACACTACCATCCAATTCCAAATTTTTCGGTGATTTTTGAGAGGATGTATTTCGGTGAAAAATGGTCGTATTGAGACTTTAAAAAAAGCATTTTGAAGCTTTAAGATTCTAATTTTCAGATTTTTTGGCTAAAATTTTTTAGGAGCTACGATTCTCATGCAATCCTAACAGATAGCACGAAAAAATAATATTGCAAATATTGTGCTTTTTTTTGGTCCACGGGCTTGAAAAAAATTTTTTTAGTTAGGCCGGCATATGGATCAGATAGCCTGTTTAATTAGCGTTAATTTCCTTGTTTTAAAACCTCCCTTAATTGTTTTGAGTAGTGTATTTTAAAAGTGTCAGCAATGTTACTTGTAAAAACTTGCATATTCGATATTCAGTACAACGCGCGTCGAGACTTGCAAAGCGCCGTCCGCCCTCTCGCAACGCAACCCGTTCAGACGTGCAAAGGGACGAAATACGACTTGTGCTGTGCTTGCAATCTTGCATGAACTTGTTTGATTCTTCACCAATATAAATACGAATGCCAAGGACAAACGTTACTCATTTGTTTCCGGAATTTTGAAAAGAAAAGTGTGAGTGAATCGATGTCAGTGTTTGCCAGTGCCGGAAAAAGTAAGTACCTGCCTATTTGTTATTCATACTTTTATTTTATATTGTAATAATATTATATTTGTTATGTTTGCGTGTAGTAGGTACGTAATAAAAATTAAATACTTATTCGATACTTCTATAAAAGAACAGAAAGCCGAGAAAGATTGAACTTTTAGTACTTTTTTATTATAAAATTATTTATTTACCCGACTGTGGTGATTCACTAAAGGAGAGATATGATTGACCTGCATATTTGTACATATTTCAGTGCCCTCGTAGTTGCTAATGCTAAATGTCTAAAAATATTTTCATAAATGGTACGTGTCTTTATGTATCACTCGTAACATACATCAAAGTAATAAATAAATCATTAAAATCGCAGAGTTTTGATGTCAAAATATTCTTTAAAAGTATTTTCTCTCGAATTTACAGAAATGTATCAAAACATAATTAATCAAAAAATATTTTATATTACATTAAAATAGGTTCAGCCGTTTTGTGAAAACCTCTATATGGATCTTAGCAGTTTATTGCTTTTAATAATTAAAATCAGTTTTGTCGCCGGCATTTTGGTTTTTGCATTGCAATAATTAATTAATCCTATTTTATTCTGTTAAAATAGCCATATCCTTTTAAAGTCGCCTTATGATTACTAAAACAAACATTTTTTTCTTTACAGGTAGGTAACTGATACGAAACATGGCTGAATCTAAGAAGAAATGTCGACAGTACAGTGTTGATTATTTGAAATTTGGTTTTCTTCCATCAAAGGCAGACAAACGATTGCCTATATGCCTTTTATGCAACAAAGTTTTGGGCAATGACTCTATGAAACCAGCGAAGCTCGGAGATCATCTAAGAAGGTGTCATCCTGATCAAACAGGTAAAGATTTAAAATATTTTCAAACATTGAAGGAAAAATATGAACAGAGACCCACCGTGCACAGTATGTTCGCTTCAACGTCTCAAAGTAGCGATGATTGCTTGCTGGCATCTTACAGTATCTCATTGCTTATAGCGAAATCTGGAAAACCGCACACCATCGGAGGACAGTTAATTTTACCCGCTGTTGAAAAGGTTTTAAAAACTGTTCTGCACATACCTCCATTTGACGTACTCAAAGGAATTCCTTTGAGTAACAACACTATACAAAGACGTATTGATGAAATGAGCTCTGATATTGAACGCTTCTTGTGTAATTATCTGCAAACAACTCATTTTTCTATTCAACTGGACGAGTCAACTTTACCTGGTAATGAAGCATTATTATTGGCATATGTTCGATTTGTTATGGACGAAGAAATCCATGAAGAGCTGCTATTCGCGAAAACTTTGGAGACGGACACTAAAGGCGAATCAATATTTAATGTCCTGAGTGATTTTTTTAAGGAAAAATCGATTCCATTTACAAACATTATTTCGGTGGCAGCAGATGGAGCTCCTGCCATCTTCGGGCGATATCGTGGGTTTATAAGCCATCTTAAAAGAATTATACCAGGAGTAACTGCAATTCACCGACAACACCTGGTAGCGAAAAATTTGAGTGATAGATTGCACCAATCGCTTCAATTTGTGATTAAAGCAGTTAACAAAATAAGAAGCAATGCGTTAAATACCCGTTTATTTGCACAATTGTGCGACGAAAATGATGAAGACTTCCAACGATTGCTCTTACATACTGAAGTACGCTGGTTGTCGAAAGGTGCATGTTTAACAAGATTTTACTCACTTTTTGAATCAGTTTTAGAGTTTCTGAAAAGTAAAGATCCAGATTTAAAAGAAAACCTGATCAAATTGAAAGCAGTCATCGCGTATTTGACAGATTTATTCAAAAAATTTAATGACTTTAACTTGCAGTTACAAGGGGACAGCCTAAAATTAATAAAAACAAAGGGTGTAATTTCGGCTTTTTTTGGAAAATTGAAATTTATGAAGCAAAATATTAGTCGGCGCGAATTCTCCCAGTTTCCAAACTTGTCACAGGCAGAATGTCTTAATGAGGATATTCAGACATACGTTCAACATTTAAATGCCCTGCCATGATGACTTCAAAAATAGATTTGAAGATATTCTGACGATGGAAATATCACCATGGATCATAAATCCATTCGATGAAACGGAAGTGGCGAATGTGGTATTACAAGAGGAGCTACTCGAGCTTAGCACCAATGAGGAGCTGAAGGTGAAATTTAAAAAAGGCTATCAAACATTTTGGCTGCAGGCAGAAATACCCGAAAAATAACCTGGGCTGTGGGAAATTACCAGAAAACTTTTGATAGCGTTTCCCTTCGTAATACCTTGTCGAAAAAAGTTTTAGTGTCGTTACAAACCTATTAACAAAAAAAGGAGCAGATTGAACATCACAGAACGGGGAGATTTGCGGTTATTCGTTACAAAACTGAAGCCAAATATTGATAATTTGCTGTCAATCCATCAAGTACATCCCTCCCATTAAAATTATGACTATTTTTGATTTGCACTGTTGAAGTTACGGTACGTTATTAATGTTTAAGTTTAATTCTATTAAGTCTGTAATCATATTATTTTAATAAATAGAACACAGAAAATATATTATTTCCTTTTTATTTTTACCACTCCGAATTTAGGATTGGAACTCAGCCACGACGCAAATTTCCATCGTTAGATCTAATCTTCACATTTTTTGACGAGTTTTGGGAATATGGTAGAAATGTAGCAGCAGGGGGTCCACCGAAACCAGTAAAATTTTGAGAGTGGTCTACGAGAAAAAAAAAGTTTGGGAACCTCTGGACTGTACATGCTGCAAACCATAAATCTTCCGGGTTGATTTTCTCACTAGTTATAGCGAAGCACTCTTTGAAATGAATGAAAACTACATACTGAGAACTATTTTACGATTGAAATCAGTTGACTATTTCATTATTGGCATGATTCAAAATAAGTAACTAACAACTTATTATCTCTTAGCAAATACAAGTTGCATAGTGACAAATGCATTCAATACATCAGATATAGGTTAAAAATTAGTTATGGTAAACACAGCATAAAAATTGCACTATTTTTATTTAGTTGAGCTAAATGAAAAAAAAAACTAAATGTCAGTAATTTTCAGCAATTATAATGAAACAATTAGGGTACATTTTGAATTGCCAATTTGCAATATTTTTCAAGAGAACGTAAACAATCTTATAGATATTGACATTTGATCGATGGGTGTATCACTTTAAAATTAGTTTTTTACCTTAAATAAGTATTCCGAGAGGTCTCATTTGCGTCAGTTTTGGAAGTAACATCCCTGAGGTACATAAATTCAATATACTTTAAACAGACAGGAGACAATTACTGAACCAAAGTCCGAAATTTTGTTTACCACAGTTGGGTTCTCTTTTTTCTTATTTTTTTATATAATAATAATATCGGGTCTTCCATTAAGGACTTGACAACTTTTTTTTGAAATAAAACGCAACCCATTTGAGACATTTCGAAAATTTTACTATCGGCTTGAAGTACAATCAAAACATTTATGTATGGAATTTGACTTCATTCATATGTCCACCACGGGCACGTTTGCAGCGGTCGATTCGTTGAACCCAATTTTCGATGACTCGGCCCCACATTTCGACGGAAACGGCCACTATCTCTCTTTCAATATTGGCGCAGAGCTCCTTTAACGACGCAGGCTTGTTAGCATAGACCAATGATTTAACGTACCCCCCATAAAAAGAAGTCTAGAGGTGTTAAATCACACGTTCTAGGCGGCCATTCGACGGGACCATTTCTCGATATAACACGTTCACCAAATTTAGATTGCAGTAAGTCGATTGTTACACCCGCCTGTGTGGCTTGTGACGCCGTCTTGTTGAAACCACATATCATTAATGTCTAGCCCATGCAATTGATCAAAGAAATAACGTTACAACATGCCTCTGTAGCGATCTCGATTGACTGTAACGTGACGGTTATATTTCATCAACGAAAAAGAACGGCCCAATGACACCACCGGCATGAAAACCGCAACAAACAGTAATTTTTTGTGGATGAAGTGATGTTTCTTCAAGCACATGAGGGTTCTCACCTGACCAATAATGCATATTCTGTTTGTTGACGAAGCTGTTTATCCAAAAATGCGCTTCATCACTAAAGATGATTTTGCGATGAAATTGGTCATCTTCTTCCAACATTTCTAGAGCCCAATTCGAGAACGTACGTCGCTTCATATGATCGAGTGGCTTTAGTTCTTGAGTTAACTTTAACTTATAAGGGTGCAGGCCAAGATCCTTTCGCAAAATTCGCCATAGTGTGGTCTGAGCGATGCCCAATTCTTGAGAACGCCGTGAAATCGACTGTTTTGGTTCGTTTGAGATGGACGCTTAACTAAACGGCAGTAATATTCTGGCCACTTCGACCAACCCGTTGTCTCACTGGCACGGGAACATCCAGCAGCGAATATGTTAACTCAAATTTTTCACTAGACTATGAATTGCTTGTTTACTGGGACGAGAATTACGACCAAAAATTGGCGTTAACGCTCTTAAAGTTGCAGTCACCGACTCCAAATTTTGGTAGTAAATTTTAATTATTTGGAAACGTTGTTCGTTCGTGTACTTCACCATGATGAAAATGTTGACTTTACTGAATGTTTTGACGTTGACAATTCGGTGATTGGCTTAAGGGTGCGTTCACAGTGAAATTTCAAAGTTGTCAAGTCCCAAATGGAAGACCCTTTATATACTTTGTGATTCTAATATATGTAATTGTTTCTTCTAATGAATTTTACTTAATTGTATAATTATTAATTACGATTTTATTTTTCTTTTTCTTATATTGTTGGCCATTGTTTCTATATTTTTAAATATTGGTTACTTTGATCTATACAGACACCATTGCAGTCTTTGCAGATGACTTTTTAAACTAGACAACTGTTTTTGTCAAAAGGAATTTTTAATATTAATTTACTAAAATTATTTTTAAGTAAATTATGTAACCTTTGAAAATATGCTGGAATTTTTCTGATAAATCTGAAATATAGAATAGTAACAGAAATTGGTTGTTGTTCGTTTGGTGGCTATGTTAGTGCTGAAATTTGTTGTCAAATGTGTTTATGCATTTTTTAGATATATTTTTCGTAAACTTATTTGGAAATTTTTTTAATATAAGCGTTCTTTTGGTTTTTTGTATTGATTTTAGTCTGAACTCTGGATCAGATAGCTTTATTTCACAATCAGCTAAACTCAGGCCAGCTAAAGCTCAGGACTGTGTGTACAATTTACAGCGATTCAAGAACAACGTGGATCGCTTTTTCCGCACACGTGTCGCTCCTGTAGCGCTTTAGGAACTTCCCGGCAGCACGTGTACTGGACCCATAAAAAAAAACCTATTACGACCGATTTTTTTTTGGGTTAGTGGATGTTGAAAGTGTTATATTTTTACGGTGTTGTTTTAGTTATGAGGTAAAAGGTCTAAAAATTTTATTTGGTGTTCTTTTCTAGCTTCATAGTAAAATGAAGTTTATGGTGGTAACTATTAAATTTCTGTAGTATGTCCATAGTATTTATCTTTGGGCAGCAGTATAGTTATGTACACGTTGAAAGAAAAAAGGGGTTGGTATATCTATCCTATTTCACAACTTTCAATTTGTTTGCAAAATTTATTTTCATACATAAAGTATGTATGTTAAATTTAGGGTAAGTTCCAAAGCTTTGAGGAACTTATTTAAGTATGTCGATATATATTTTGATGAAGATCATGATGATGATTTTATGTTCCTTTTTTATAACAAACAGTTTTCCTAAATTAGTTGGAATATTTGTATAGAGGGATCACGTCCAGTGACACCAGTAGGTAGTTATTAGGTAAAGAAATATTTATAACTTCGTTTTTGAAATCAAAGGATTTTTTTTATAGAACATTCAGTCTTAAATGTTTTTTAGGCATTTAGATAGGTTTTAAAAATTTAGTCTGAAAATGTAACTTAACGAACAAATACACAAAAAATAATTTAAATGATTTTTAGTTGTTTCGCAAATAATCGGTTAAATGCATTATGGAAAAATGTTACGTTGTTTAAAGAGAAGTTCATAATATATTACGTAATAAATTGTAAGTTAATGAAAACTTCAAGTAACACACGAGTCACTTTATTCGGGTACGTTCACACCAAAAAGGTTTGAAATTTACATAAAGCAAAGATCGGAAAATAAAGTGGATTTAATTAGGAGTGGCCCTATTTTAGGGGCAAATTATGTAACAGAAACGTTGGTCCGCTACCAGAATTATAAACTGTTTTAAAAGTGAATGACGCGCCATATTTAGTAAAATACTATATCACGTAACAAGTCCAATACGCCTTAAAAAGGTTTCTTTTTAATAATGAGTAAAATGTTTACATGCTAGAGTAAAAATTCGAGAGATATTTAGCGACTACTTACCTTCGGAAATTAAGTTATAATATAAATAAATACAGCTAGTTTTTTCACTTTCAAGATAAACTTAGTGAGTACTTAATATTTTCAAAACTTAAATTTGAGATATTAGTTACAAAAAAAAATAAAAAAGAGACCAGAGATACTTACACCCGAAACTGACATTTTTACCGATTCAAAGCGGTATTGTATACACTTATGTTGTTTACATATATATATATATATATATATATATATATATAATATATATATATATTTTATATATATATATATGTATATATATATATATATATATATATATATATATATATATATATATATATAATATATATAGAGAGAGAGAGAGAGAGAGAGAGAGAGAGAGAGAGAGAGAGAGAGTAAGAAGAGTAGCGACTCGCTAGTGAGGAAACAAACTTCAAAACTATTAGGGTTGTAGTCACATTTTGGACCAAATTAAAACTCTTTTGCTTATTACCAAGCTTTCGAAATACGTTTATTTCTTTGTCAAGGCATCTAAAAATTGATCATACGAATTAATTGTAGATCTCATAAAAATTAAAAAGTAAACCTACAAACCTTCCTTATTTAAATTACACATCACTGTAAGTTACGAAACGTATAATTATTTCTTTTGTAATAGAAAATGAAAAACTATCTGTACCACATGTTAGCTGGTGTTTGACAGGTGAAGTAAGAATTTTGCGGAAAAATTATAGTCATCTACGCATGTGTGTGGAAAGTCGATAGACAATCGAAAAAAGCAAATCGAAACATTTTTTTCGATATAAATGCCAAGTAACAATGAATATGCACGACGTTTCGCCAAAATCTCATTGGGCATTTTCAAGTGCTCTTGCTGCTGCTACTCGATACTGTGATTTTGCTGCTGCTGCCGCTCGAAGCTAACTCAGCAAAATAGTTAGCTCCGAGCGGCAGCAGCAGCAAGATCACAGTATCGAGTAGCAGCAGCAGCAAGAGCACTTGAAAATGCCAAACGAGATTTTGACGAAACGTCGTGAAAATGTAAACAAAATTTAAGAACATTGAAGTATTTAAGGTATAGTAGATCACAAACATAGCCGAACATCTAATTGAACATAATATAGCAACATTAGATAATTCCAGGTTATTTAACAATTTATTTGATAGGAAATTCTTAAACACATCCGAAGATATTGAAATTATAACATGTAAAAATAATATAAATAAAGACAGAAGATCTATTCCTCACAGTTCTCTCTACAGGTTACTTGATCGAAATTAAGCCACCGTCTGTCATAAGTCGATTTTGCGCAAGTAGATTAAAATTTTGTAATATATAATCTAATTTTTAATCTTAGGTTTAGTTAATCAGACCTACTGATGATGCTATTATGGTTAACGAAACTCTAGCCGAGTGCAAAAACAAAGTGTTTGGTGTAATGGTGATAACTATTGTGTAGCATAGTTCCATATAAAATTTTAATACTTAAAACTAGCAGAGAGTAAAATTATATCAAAATGTTTATATAAATTCATCTGGATGATAAACAGGAATCAGTATTACAATGAAAATACAAAACACAGAAAGAGGGGAGAGAGAGAAGACTCTAAGTCTTATTGATCAGTGTCATAAACATATGTTTACTTGAAAAGAAGTCAAGTCTGGGATTTATATATATATATATATATATATATATATAATATATATATATATATATATATATATATATATATATATATATATATATATATATTAGGGTGACCGCAAAAAAAACGATGTCGGAATTTTGTTCGTCTGGGACCCCACAAAACGATTCCCCTTTCCAGATATTGAGATAGCCGAAATTTGAGCTCGATTAAAGGACGTTAACCCGTGCCGCTCGTCGCTCAAAGTTTGAAAAAATCCAAATTTTTGGCCAAAAAGCTGACATATGGAGCCATAACTCCAGAACGGTAAATAATAGAAACACGCTTAATATCTCAAGAAAAGCTAATGTTGTTCTTCAAAATTTATATTCTATACATAATTGTTGTTATTTTAAGTCAAACCGAGTTACAAACACCCTTTAGCCCCAAAAACGTGACCTGGTACCAGTAGGAGCCAGTTTGGGGAGTATTCTAAGAATTTTACGGGTTTTTTACATAATGTGTCACAGAATTAACATTTTTTTTTTTTGTTTAAAAAGTATTTTGGAACTCAATTTTCAAACATAAAGAGCCTTTTGTTCAAATTTAATCTTTTATTATATGGGGATTACCTGACTAGTTTACCAAAGAAAGACCCGTTTTGACAGGTAAAAAGGAGGGTGAATCTAATTTCTGTTTTAGAGATGGTGATTTTGCTTCAGCGTACAACCGACCTTTTATTTATTCAGTTTAGTTTCTAAAGTGCCTTTGAGCTGGTTAGATCGAACAATTATCTAGTGAAGATATTTTAACGTTTTTTTTTTTTTTTAATTTTCCAAGTGTGTGTGTTTATTGTTTTTATAACTATTATAGTATTATTTTAAAAGACATTTGAAAACATTTTTTATTGAAATTAAAGTTTGCAATATATTTTGTTTCATTTTCCAAGTTAACTGTTATTTACCTATTGGCCTCTGAATGGCATCCCCATTCACCAGATCACCGTTGTAAACTACCCTCAAATCGTCAAGTTTTGTGTGCTTTATTTTATAATTTACGTACTGTGAAATTAACTGTAAGAGAATCAGCAAAACTTATAATACGAGAAGTGTTCATTTTTTGGGAGAAAGCTCGAATCCCGACTAAACATGAGCAAGATGCAATTACTAAGCTGGAAAAACTTCACGCCGAGTGGAGAACTCCGGAAGAAAACATCGAAAAACGGCCAAGAACAAATTTAAACAGTTTGTTGAAAAGTTGGATGATCTCTTTGATATTGCTCAACAAGATGCCTTGGCTCTGATGAAATCGGAAGAAGATAAGGCGTTTCTCGTGAAACAGAGGCAGAAAGGGCCGCCCAGGTTCTATGACTGGAGTGGATCTCAAGTTCAAGAAATCAAGGTGTAAAAGGAACTTGCAAAAATGAACCGACAAATCAAGAAGCAACTTTTGATATTGGTCAGTTTTTTTTTTATTATTAGTATTCTAAAAAATAGATAAACAAATAAGTAAATAGTTTCATTATAATTGAAAGAAAATTGTACATGAGAGCATGATTTGGCATCTTTATGATTGAGTTTATATTTTTTAAATAATACCTTTTGATAATTAGAAGTAGGTAATTTAGTACCTATGTATTATTACTATTCTGCTAAAACGACAAGTTTTTATAGTCTTTTTTTTTCTCTTTCTTTTATTGCTTCTTACAGACGGATGATGAAGACAAGTTCGAAGAAGGAGAAGAAGACACTGAAGAGAACAGCTTCTACCAGGAACTTGAGAGCTTGGAGGAAATGAACATCCCTGAAGAAGCTGCAGAAGATTCAGGACCATCTGAGAGCAAGAGGATGAAAGTTTCATTTGCAAGGGGCGTTAAAGAGATTTTTAAACATGAAATTGTCCATTTTATTAGATCGATGTAAGGTATCCGACAGAAATGCCACGAGAATTTTAATAGCTACTCTAGAAGCACTAAACCTTGACCCTCTTGAGTACAAAGTCTCGAAAACTTTATTACATGATAGCAGGCAAATGTTCAGAGAACAATATAATAAAAAAATTTTTGATAAAGTAAACATTCCTGAAAAAGAGCCCGTGGTTGTCCATTGGGACGGTAAACTTTTACCGGGTGTTTTAAAAAATGAACAATGTGAGCGAATAGCTATAGCTATTTCATATGGCGAAAAGGAACAGCTGCTGGAAGTTCCTGTAACAGCAAACAGCTCTGGAGAGGAGCAAGCCGTAGCCGTATATGAATGCCTACATGAATTGGGTCTTCTCAACACCGTCAAGGCGATGTGCTTCGACACTACAGCATCCAACACGGGAAGACTCAAAGGAGCATGCGTCATATTGGAGCAAATGTTAGGAAGATAATTGTTTATACCTAGCTTGGCATCACCATATCTTGGAAATTCTGTTAAGAGGCGTATTCGACACAGAAATGGGATCAACCACTGGACCTCATCCAGACATTTTCAAGAGATTCCTCACTGCGTGGCCCAAGATAGAGAAAGGAAAATACGACACAGGTATCAGTGACAATCTAATACAAAAGCAGCTAACTCCAGAAGTAATTGCAATTGTTACTGCTGAATTCGAGACCAAATTAACTGAGAGCCACCCCAGAGATGACTACAAGGAGCTATTGCAGTTGGTTCTCCTATTTGTTGGATCACTAGACGACAATGTTGTGGGTTTTAGAACTCCAGGAGCCATTCATCACGCTAGGTGGATGGCAAAGGCTATTTACTGCTTAAAAATGTTCATTTTTCGTCGTCAATTTAAGATGTCTAAAGAAGAAGAAAGTTCTGTGCGTGCCATTTCTGTTTTCCTAGTTAAAATTTATTGTAAAGCTTGGTTCAATGCTCCAAAAGCTCATCTTGCACCAAAGCAAGATTTAGGTATTTTGCATAGTCTGTTAGACTATAAAGAATGTGACAACGACATTGGAGAAATAGCCCTGACCAAATTTTTCGAACCATTTGTGGTATTTGAATGCAAAGTTGGTGGGATTATCGTTTTTTGATCCCACCATTACAGACGATGAAAAGTTGTTAATGGCTAATAAATTGCTGAGTAGCACAGATGTGTTCTAGTGTTCTAAATCCAAAAGTTAGGAAAGAAAACTTATAAACTTAGAGAGCAATATGGCCTGCAAGTTGTAAGTAAATGCCGAGCATCATATCCTGACGTTTCAAAAACTACTTTAACAAAAGCTCTAGAATAGATTAGATAACTATGTAAAATTATCAACTCATGTAGATACTACGTCTGTATCTTTCTGTGTCTGTTTTGTATGTATTATATACCTAATTTTTATATTTTTAAATAAAAAAATGTCATTAGACTTATCAGTATTACTTGTTTTTTTATTATATTTCTACTTTAAACTCAAAAAATATACCAAAAAAAAGCAAAATTTATCACTTAATAACAAAAATATACGAAGTATGCTCCTAGTGGTACCAGGTCACGTTTTTGGGGTTAAAGGCTGTTGTAACTCGGTTTGACTTAAAATAACAACAATTATGTATAGAATATAAATTGAAGAACAACATTAGCTTTCTTTTGAGATATCAAGCGTGTTTCTATTATTTACCGTTCTGAAGTTATGGCTCCATATGTCAGCTTTTTTGGCCAAAAATTTGGATTTTTTCAAACTTGAGCGACGAGCGGCATGGGTTAACGTCGTTTAATCGAGCTCAAATTTCGGCTATCTCAATATCTGGAAAGGGGAATCGTTTTATGGGGTCCAGACGAACAAGATTCCGACATTTATTTTCCCCCTATATGAGATCCGGTAACTCTAATATATATATATATATATATATATATATATATATATATATATATATATATATATATATATATATATATATATATATATATATATATATATATATATATATATATATATATATATATATATATATATATATATATATATATATATATATATTTATATCTTAACTTACGAGGGTGGATTGATAAGTTTTCTATGAAATGGAGGTAAATTTTCTTAAATGGCATGACTGTTGGTAAGTGTGATTCTTGTAACGGTTGTGTTCAATATTTCAATCTGATGGAGCGCGTAGTTGTTTGTTAGTAGCTATCGTAAGTGACAGATATTACACGTCTCTTAGAAATGAATAGGCGCATATCGTGTAATGATAAAACATCTATATTTCAAAAAGTGGTCTGCGACCCATATAGAAGCTAAATAGAAGGAAGTTCGTGGACACTCTGAACCAGCACTCAATATCGTTAGGTACTGGATAAATGAATTTAAACGTGGCCGTATAAGCATTTCAATGCTACACAGTCAGAACAAATGAGAGAATGAGGTTCATGGAATCATGATAGAAGATCGTATCATTAAGCTTCGTGGGATTGCTGAGATAGAAGGCGTTTCATATGAAGAGGTATATAATATCCTGCATGCAGTTCTAAAAATAAGAGTGTCGCGCTTGTGAACTCTAAACTAACGCACTAGGAAGGACATTTTAAAATCGTATTTGGAAAAGTTGCAGCGTAATCCGAAGTTTAAAGCATCACTTTGTGACTGTAGACGAAACATGGATCCACTATTACACCCTGGAGAGAAACCGGCGAAGGTGAAAGTGCTCCGAAAAAAGTGAAAACAGTTTTATCGGGGGAAAAAGTTGTGGTAACTTATTTTTAGGACTTACAAGGTATCATCATGATTTACTATTTCGAAAAGGTTAAAACAATGACTGGCTTTTATTATACAACTTTATTGGACCGCTTACATAGTGTACGAGCTTGGATTCGAAATAGTTCTCCATCCACCCTATTCCCCAAATCTGGCTCCAAGTGCCTTTTTTTTGTTTCCTAACCTCAAAAATTGGTTTGGACGGAAGAAACTCTCGTCAAATAAAGAGGTTATCTTTGTTGTAAACGAGTATTATGAATAGTTCGAAACGTATCTTTTTTTCTGAAGGAATAAAAAAAATTGGAATCTCGCTGGATCAAACGTGTTTAGCTCAGTGAAGATTATGTTAAGAAATCAATTCCTATTTTCACAAAAAAAATGTTATTTACTTTGTTTTTTACAAGACTGTTCAATCCACCCTCACAGTCAATAATATTTTTTGAATTATAGGTAACTAAAAAAACTACTGTTTCTAAAGTGTTTTTCTATATGTAATGTTGTTTTCACTGCCAGAAATACGTGAATTAAATAAATTACTTTGCATTTCCATGTTTATAGCATGTTGTAGCGTTTAATTTTTACAATATGTTTACGTCGCATCATACTGCATGATTTTTTTTTTAAATAATATTAAAACATACTTAAACGTTAAAAATACTTCACGTTTATATCTTACTTGATAAGATATCTCACTTGATAAGATTTCCAGGGTTTATTTTTACAATGGATGGCTTCACTGTCTTTTTGGCTATATGTTCTTTTCAGAATTTTACCATATTTTTTTTTTGTTTTCAACTTTTGATAACGTAAAATGTTTTTGTAATTTATAGAATTAGAATGGCATGATAGAACTGTTCTCATAATTTTTCCCTGTTCATTCCTGTATTTTTTAACCTTAACAATGTTTTTGAACGAAACCTCACTTTTTGGAATTATTTGTAACTAAATTATAGTCACACTATCTGAGTTAATTTTCACGAGGTATTTTTTAACATTCAGCCTGTCGTATTAGACCAGTTAATTTCCTATGAACCGACTATGCAGTGTAGTCTTATTTGTGATTCGCTTAAGTTTTTCAGTTTCTCAATTCGTCCTAAAATTTCAATAAAGGAAACCATTCTCGTTTTTCTGTTTGCAGCAGGACGAGAAACTTTTAAACACACTAAACCGATTTTTGCACTGTGAGCTCAAACGAAGAAAGTGAGTTGAAAAATACCTAGTCAAAGGCAAGAAGGCACTTAATTCGGTACGGTAGTTTTATAGATACTTGAAGGCAAATATACATACATATAAATATACAAACACGCATACAGACACACATTTGAAAATTAGTGTATTGGTTTGAAAACCTACATATGTTAATATTACGATATTTGAATAATATTACATATTGAAATACTCCTCTTAAGCACACTGCTTCTATGTTTGCCCACAGAACCAACTGGGGACGTACTAATTGAAACAAGTTCATGACAGCTTGACAACGGGCATCCCGGACTTGACTTCCTTTCAAGGAAACATATGTTTATAACACTGATCAATAAGACTTAGAATCATCTCTTTCTCTCTCCCCTCTCTCTGTGTATAGTATTTTCATTGTAATACTGATTCATGTTGATCATCCAGATGAATTTATATAAACATTTTGATATAATTTTACTCTCTGCTAGTTTTAAGTATTAAAATTTTTATATGGAACTATGCTACACAACAGTTATCATCATTGCATCAAACACTTTGTTTTTGCACTCGGCTAGAGTTTCGTTAACCATAATAGCATCATCAGTAGGTCTGATTAACTAAACCTAAGATTAAAAATTAGACTATATATTACAAAATTTTAATCTACTCTAGCAAAATCGACTTATGACAGATGGTGGCTTAATTTCGATCAAGTATCCTGTAGAGAGAACTGTGAGGAATAGGTCGTCTATCCTTATTTATATTATTTTTACATGTTATAATTTCAATATCTTAGGATGTGTTTAAGAATTTCCTATCAAATAAATTGTTAAATAACCTGGAATTATTACTATATTACTATGTTCAATTAAATGTTGGGCTATGTTTGTGATCTACTATACCTTAAAAACCTAAATGTTTTTAAATTTTATTTAAATTGACTTTCTCGTTTGCCCATACTTCGTGTTGCAATCAATACAACTTATCTCATATATTCCACTTGTTTCAAGTAAGATATTTTTTAAGTTGTATATTGACCAATAGGTTGACGTCAGGCCTGTCTTATTATTTATCTTATCTTCTTTATATCCGGCTAAGTTTTGGCTTATAAGGTATTGAAGTATATTCAGTCCTATTTTGATCACTCACGTGTCAAAAAAATGGGATAACTTATGTCTAGTTATTAACTTGTTAACTAAGTTTTTATTGTACTAGCTACATCCTTAATATTTCTGTAATTTTTAAATATGACTTCCTTTCAAGGAAAAGTCTCTAAGTGATGAACTGAAAAGGGCATTACTGCAAGTTTATATTGTTTACAATGAAACAGATCGTAAGAAATATATCTATCTCTTACGGTTCTACCAGTTTTTATCAGTTATATCATCCACCAATCTTTTTGGTGAATGGCCAGGAGGCTATTTTAGAGTTTTACAACATCATTCCAGGATTTTCTTTATCCATCTGTTATCAGTAGTTCTTGCCATGTGCCCCACCCAGTTCCAGTTTAACCCTGCAGTGGTCTAAACTACATTAGTGACCCTCTTCCTTCGCTGTTTCTAACTCAGTCACGAAGTGAGAAACCTAGCCTACATCTCTCTATGGTGCGTTGGGTTACTTGGAGTTTTTCGACAGACTTTTCAGTAAGTGTTATTGTTTTCATGCGGTAAGTTAAAACTGGAAGGATACATTGGTTAAATACCTTCCTTTTAAGAGATACTGGGATATTGCTTTGGAACGTTTGTCCCAGCTTTCTGAAAGCTGTCCGTCCCAGTGAGATATGTATCTCAACTTCTGCATTCTGATTCCTTTTTCTTAAAGTTATCCTGTATCCTAAGTAAATGTAATTCTCTACGAGGGCAGATGGGCAGATATCCAAGAGCTTCCTGTAGATATTAAATTCTAATTTATTATTTTTAATGACGAAATTAAACAGAAATGTTAATTGTTCTCTGTCCTCAATTTTATAAGTATGAAAGTGTATTGGGTATATCATTTAGAAACAACATCCTTTACATTTGATTTTATTTATCTCGTCATCTATTCACATCCTTGACAAGTACTCAGATGCTTGGCTGACTGCAGTTTCGAACTTGCTCATGTATAAGTTGGCCATGAGGGATGATTAGCAATTACCTATACTATAGATGTATCTTTTAGTATTCCGTATAGAAAACTTTTCTTTGTATTATTTTTAAAGGAATGGCCAAGGAACCCTGGCAACGGACCCTATCTCGAAAAGAACTAATCAAAAATTTTGGAAGAATTCTGGAATAGTTCCCATAAAGTATTGGTTTAGCGAAAATTATCACAAGTGCATAATTTACAATAATTTATCTGGTACTTAAACTAATTGACCACCAAAATGGTGAAGGTTTATTTCGTCGAAAGTTGTGAATTGAACCGGGACTGATAGCTACTACTTTAAGCATTAGGTACCGAGTGAAAATAATTTTACTTTATTGGTTTATAATTAAACAAATCTTTAGGTAGCAAATATTTGTTTTAAACTTTTACAACTAGATTATACGAGGCATGTTTTTTAAGTAAGTACCGTTTTGGAATTAAAAAAAGACGTGCAAAGATATCGCTATAATTTTTATTTTTACATGAAAGCCTGTACCTTAATCTACTTTTCTACATAATTTCCGTGAATATTGAGGTACTTGTCATAACGTGGCACCAGTTTTTGAATACCCTCCTCATAAAATTCTGCCGCCTGACTTGTTAACCACTGTATCACAAATGCGATACAAAACACTACGAGAATATTGAGGAAAGCAATCGCACAATGATGAAATTGTAAAGCGTCTGTTTTCTCTCACCTTTTCGTCCACTTTCTGCACCAAATCTTCATTAACGACCGAAGGACGCCCACTCCGTTCTTCATCATGCACATTTGTGCGGCCATCTTTAAATGCTCTCACCCATTTCCTTACCATTTCATCACTCATAATGTTTTGTCCGTAAACTTCACAGATCTCACGATGAATATCGATCGGTTTTACGCCTTTAGCACTAAGAAATCGTATAACAGCCCGTACTTCACAATCGGCGGGACTCACGATTGTCGGAGGCATCTTAAACACTCAGTAAACAACGTATACAATGAAGAATCAGACTGTAATGGCGTCAGTGCGTAGACATGAGATGTAGGTTACCAGCGCGCATGCGCGGAACGCCGACCGTATCGCTGCGGCGGCGGAATCGCAAAACGGTACTTACTTAAAAAACATGCCTCGTAGATTGAGTTAGATTGATTTATTGGCTATTAGGTAGCTAAGATGCTGTAATTATTATACGTTATTGACTAAGAAAAAATGTGAAAATACATATTATATATATATATATATATTATATATATATATATATATATATATATATATATATATATATATATATATATATATATATATATAAGGCAGGAACTTTTGTCTTATTCTGGTTGGTCTGATTAGCTTGCTGAATCTGACGGGCTCTTAAATCTTTTATTGAAAACTCATTTGGGGTGTGTTTTATGAAGTCACTGATCATTATATACCTCCGTAACAACAAATTTTATTTCGAAAGCAATCAACGTACGGAACACTAATTGCGAAAGTCCGACGATTTTTAGGAGACACAGCTTTTCAGTGCCCCTAAAACTGGATATTGGCAATTATTAAACTTTAATTTTATGTCATTGTGTCAAAACTATTACCGTATCGCGTACGCATATCACAGTAAAATCCGTATCATCAGTACGGAACACTAATTGTGCAATTCCAACTTGCTTGCGTTATTTTTTTTGAACAAAAAATTGATTGTTATACTAAAAATAATTTTGTTTATTGATGGTGATATTAGGACACTAGGAACAGAAAAATAATGCCAATAAAAATTAACTTTTGAAAACTAGAGTTTTCGTTTGAATAATGGATTCTGACGAGATTTTCACCAAAAAGGTATCCTCTTTTACAGGTAAATGTTCACACTCGTCTACTAGCCATTTAAAAATTAAATATATTGGTGCCACCACCGTTGTTATAATAATTCTCATTGCTTTTATAGGTTTATCAATTTTGTTTCGTTGTTTCGTTTATTCTAATTGCTAAACATATTATTATGTAGACATAAGTTCATGTTGAACATTCATAATTTCACAAGTGAGCGAAAAAACACGAACTTTATTTAAATTTCATATAATTCAAAACATCGTAGGGGATATAGTAAGGTATTTAATAAACTAGGCTTTCTATTAGCCCAGTAGTCATTAAACAAGGAGTATGTTAGGCAAACCAGAAAGTCAGTTCAAAGAAGATCTGAAGATCGCTTAGTGGATTTGAGAGACGGTATATAAGAACAATCAGCATTACTAAAGATGCCCTTGAACACTATCGTATACATACCAAAGTTGTATTGCTTGCCCAAAATTCACAAACCTGGGAAAGTAATGCGACTCATTGTTTCATCGGTCAGATCACCCACATATTTGATATCTAAATGATTATCAAAAGAATTTGAGAATTTACCATTAAATACTTTCGCAGTGAAAAATTCTTTATAATTTATTAACGAATCAAAAAACTTAGTTCTCAACGAAGGTGAAATCTTAATTTCTATTGATGTCAGTTCTTTACTTCTAAGTGTGCCAATACTATAAATTTTGCAATATCGCCAAGAATTGCTTAGGATGAATGACTTTGAGGACGACATTGTTCATGAATACTTAACATTATCTAAACTTTGTATGAAACAGGATTATTTTCAATATAACAGTCAATTTTATGTTCAGAAAGTAGGAACAGCTATGGGTAATTGCTTACCGCCTTTCATAGCCAATTTATTCATTAGTCAGTTTGAAACTGAAGCTAGTCAAATCAACTCCCATTTTTAGATATTTTAATTATTAAAAATAATAATAAGTTAGAATTTTACATCTATAGAAAAAGACACAGTAACAGATAGATATATATTCCTAATGATTCATTTCATTGCAAACAACATAAATCAGCTACTAATGATGCCAATAGAGTAAGCGAAAGGCACCTCGAGCGCAAAAATAAAGTATTTAAGATAGTGGTAATAACTGCTTTGCACTGTCATTATATCAAAGATTCTAAAATCTCAACATAGATGAAACTAGGCATCGCCTCATCAATCAATAATTAGCTTAGTTATATTAACATCAACCGTATTTACGTTGTATACGTTTGTTAAACAATATCCAGCCCCTCTTCAAATGTCATTATGTTTACATAAATTGACCACAGACATTGTAAAACTTGTTGACCAATAATAGATTTTATTCAACTAAATTTCAATGTATTTGTCAGGGTATTGAATTGAAAGCTAGTATTTATTTTAGTTATGTATTCGAAACACATGAATCTATTTGAAGTAATCTATTAGTATTTACCTTTTACAAACGATATGTCCTACCGGCGCACAGTGGGTCAGGAATCTGACTTTTCATTAAAAACTGTCTATTATTAACGAAATCAGACAATTTTTTTTTTAATACTCGTACGCGAATTCCGGATAAACGTAAGGAAGCCGATTTGCAAAACATAACCTGAAGATTTTTTTAAAATTCCAAAACCACCACGAAATTGGGAGGTGAAATTTCGAAGGTCGTGTGATTTCAAGTTTACACGTTAAAAACTGATTCCGCGGGGCCTTCTGGGATCACTGAATCTATTTTTGGGGCCATGTTGTTTATATGCACCATTTTGAGGGGTAAAAATGGGGGTTGGAGGGGAGAAATTTCGATATTCACATGAATTATTTTTTTGAATTAAAAATATCATTGGAAAATCCATCAGAATAGATTTCCTTTAATAATTAGGAACAAAATGTCGAAGTACGTTTTTTTTCTCGAGATTTATGAAATGTATTGTTGTGTCAAGTGAACCGTGAAGTACACATGTTATTTTATTTTATTTTTAAATTGATTTAAATAATTAAATAAATTTACTTTAATTTTTGTTATTATTAGAAAAACCAATAGCAGAAAAAAATTACAAAATTTACAAAAATATAGAATTGTATTCTAAATAGCTTTTGTACCTGTCTAGCCCTTCATATAACTAGAAAAAAAAAAAATTTAAATATTACAAGTGACTTTTACTATAGCAAAACAAAACTTTTTAATATTAAAATCTCGATTTTCCAATATTTTTGTATCCTTCTTCTCACAATAACTTTTTCTTTCAAATCTATTCCATAGAATTGTGATTCTAAATCGCTTTGATACCTTCTTAACCTTTCATGTATCTGGAAAAAAAAAATAAATTGAAGACTGTCAAGGACATTTACTATAGCAAAACTTAACCTTTTATTTGTTAAAATCTCGATCTTCCTCTATTTATACTTTTTTCTCACAATAAATTTATTTTTCAAATCTGCGCCATAGAATTGTTTCCTAAATAGGTTTTATACCTTTCAAGCCCTCCATATAGATAAAAAAAAATAATTCGAAGACGGCAAAGGTCTTTTACTGTAGCAAACCACAACTTTTTTAATATTAAAATCTCGATTTTCCTGAATTTTTAAATTTTTTTTATGAAGGTTAGCGAACTATTGCAGTCAAAATATTCATTGAGGATAATTTTGCTCGATAGTCTTTTGTTCAGGATAACAAGAACTACAATACAAAAATCCAGACAATTTCGACGAACCCAATTCTCTATAAGATTATGGCGGGGTCTTTATGTACTGCGACCCATCAGAAATGTGTGTTCAATATTTTAATGATACACATAATGAAATATTTTTATTGCAGTCAATGCAGACATATTTGTGAAGTAAAACTTTATTTATTATGAAGTGAAATTTTATTTATTTATGAAGGTTAATTTTTAATGGAATCACAATTGACAAGGTGCTCCTATATTTATTGTCGGTAATACATTTAAATGGAAATAGAATAATTACTTATATTATCATACATTTAGTCGAGAATGTAACCCGAAAATTTAAAAATGGGAGAATTAGGCACAATCTATAACAATGTACTTTCGTTCCTGAATTTTATATTATACACATTGAAAGTAATTTTTTTCGTATGTATTCAGTATTTTCAGAAAAGAAAAGAAACATGTTGACTTCACGATTCACTTAACACAACAATACGTTTCATAAATGTCGAAATTTTGTTCCTAATTATTAAAGGAAATCTATTCTGATCGATTTTCCAATGATATTTTTAATGAAAAAAAAAAATTCATGTGAATGTCGAAATTTCTCCCCCTCCAACCCCCCCCTTTTCACCCCTCAATGGGTGCATATGATTAAAATAGATTCAGCGACCCCAGAAACCCCAGAGGAACAAGTTTTAAACGCGAAACTCTAATTCAGGTGAATATCGTAATTTTTTCCCCTCCAACCCCTATTTTCAACCCTCAAAAAGATGCATGTGATCAAAATGACACCGAAAATAGATTCATTGACCTCAAAAATCCCCAAGAAATGAGTTTCTAACGCGTAAACTTGACATTATGTGAACCTCGAAATATTACCTCCCAATTTCGTGCTGCTTTTTGCAATTTAAAAAAATTTTGAGGTTATATATTGCGGATCGGCTTTCTACGTTTGTTTGGAATTCGCTTACGAGTATTTAAAAAAAAATGTCTGATTTTGTTAATGATTGATGGCTCTAGACAATTTTAAACGAAAATCAGATTCCTGGCTCACTATGCGGTGTATGAAAGATATACATTTAATGTTCGTCCGATACTCAATCTCTCAATTTAAAGTTGTTATTTTATTCGAAAGTCGATTCACATTCTATAAAAAAATAAGAGGAATTTAATTATTACACAGAGTTAGGGCGAGCTCTCAGTTTGTTTGCTCTAATCAAGTTCAAGAGTAATTTGAGCTTTTCATAATGGTTAAATTTGTAAAATATATATGCTGAATAGGAAACAAATATACAAACGCCCTAAGTGTCTATCGAAAGCAACATATGAATAGTAAAAGGCATTTAGAGGAGGCCGAGAAGTGTTTACTTGGTTACCTGATTCAGGTAGATCTACAACATTTACGACTGAGGGAAACTTCGCCATAATCAAAAAATTAGTAACTGAACACTATTGTTGAAATAACAAAGATGGCTCTTGAACGCCACATAAAAACCACTGTGTTGAATAAATTTGTAGCAAAAAGAACATCAAAAACTTGTCGCTGTAGACATGGTTTTGCGAGTCTGTAGTGACTTAATCTTTATGAGACGCATCATAACTGGTGACGAAACATAAGTTTTCAAATCTGACATGTAAACAAGACGACAATTTTCGAAATTACGCTTCGTAAATCAACCTAAACTAAAAAATCCACGCTCAACTTGTCTTAAAAATCAAGAACATGCTAACAGTTTTCTTCAATTATCAGGTAATTTTTACCCTAGGCACTCATTCTAGCGAGACAAATCTTTAATAAAAAAATAGCGTTTGGGCATTTTGAGACTTTCATGTTTGAATGTTTACTTAAAAGACTAGATTTGTGGAGAAACAACTTTTTGGATTTTACATTACAATAATGTGCCATCGCATATATCAACTCTTATTCACATCTTCATCCAATAGATATCATCGACCAAGTATCGTGTTCTCTAGATGTGACTCCGTGTAACTTTCCTGTTTCGCAAACTCAAGTTACTTCAGGGTTTAAAAATTACTTTGAAAAGCGGAGTAAGTAATAGTACATATACAGGGTACCCCATATATATAGAATAATGGTTCCACACCATTTATTAATCAGTATATCAAAAAAATGTTTAAATAAAAGTTATAGGGTGATATACGCTGACGTTGACTATAAAATGCAATGCAAAACTGTCAATTCGAGGAAATTACACCGCCTTAATTTTTTTTAAATGGAAAGCCCTGTATGTTAGTTCATTTTTAAGTCCTACTAAAAATTCTGGATATCATTTGTCTAACATACTATATGTCTAAATTGAACTGTTTTGGAATTATTGATATTTGAAATTAAGGAGGAGTATAAAAGTCGACACAAAAGTCAAAGTCAGATATCTTCTTATTATTCATAAATCAGTTCAATAATAGCTTTACTTACTAACTTAGTGTATATCAAATACCATATACGATTACATGCATATTCATTTGTTGCGTTTAGCCCTTCGGCAAACTTGATGCTCGACCATTTTTGATCTCTAATCATTCATCAGGTATCGACTTAACGCGTCAAAAAATGATTTACTGACGAAAACGGTTATTGCTGCATTTTGTGAAACTGCAATTAGAGCGTCAGATCATAATGGTAATATTTAACAGAAACTGAAAGAATGACTTTGTTAGTGATGGTTGGTTACGGATACCGTAAGAGAACACCACAGGAGGTGTATGATCTTTTAAAAGCAGAACATCCGAATCGAGAACCTATTACCCAATCCGTAGTTAACAAAACGATTTAGACAATCAAGACATGTTAAGGATCATTCTAAATATGGACTTCCAAAAGTTAAAACAAGCGATGATAAAAAGTTAGATGTTTTATTGGGAATTACAGAAAATCCCTTTACTTATGTTGTGGTCTAGGCAAAGCTGACGAGTGGCTGTTTTAACTTTTGGATGTCCAGATTTAGAACGATCGTTAACATGACCTGATAGTCTAAATCGTTATAATGTTTTGCTAACTACGGATTGGGTAATAGGTTCTCGATTCGGATATTCTGCTTTAAAAAGATCACACACCTCCTGTTGTGTTCTCCTATGGTCTCCGTAACCAACCATCACTAACAAAGTTATTCTTTCAGTTTCTGTTGAATGTACCATTATGATCTGACACTCTAATTGCAATTTCACACAAAATGGAGTAATAAACGTTTTCGCCCATAAATCATTTTTTGACGCGTTAAGTCGTAACTTGACAATAAAAGCGTGACACAAGCCAGCTTAAAAAAAAAAAATAATTTGATCTCCTTAATTTCAAATATCAATAATTCCAAAACAGTTCAATTTAGAGGTATGGTATGTTAGACAAATAATATATAGAATTTTTAGCAGGACTCAAAAATAAAATAATATACAGGGCTCTCTATTTAAAAAAATCAAGATTGCGTAATTTCTTCAAACTAACAGTTCAAAACATTTTATTATCAACGTCAGCATGTGCACCGGATAACATCCTATAACTTTTATTTAAACTTTTTGTTGATACACTGTTAATAAACACTGTGGAATCATTATTCCCTACATATGGGGCACCCTATATGCGCTAATTTCAAAGGCGACAAAATGAAGAATAATGAATAAACCACTATTTTATGCTTCAATTAACAATTGCCCATAATTATTTTAGAGATTGTGTCTTTCGTTTTTCTGTAATACTACAAAACTTTTGATAGGTTCCAAAATTATTCTTATGTTTGACTCTTCGAGTATTTTAATTACAGCGGTTAATTGCTTTGTTGTTGCTGTTTTACCTCATTTTATATGTTTATTTCAAATACTACCGACGAACAAGGTCGTGAAGCTGAATCATTCTCAATCAGTTATAGCTTAGGCGCCTAGGCCGCGCAAGATTTGGCACTACAAATCTGGTAAATGGGAAGATCTCATGGAATACTTTCGAACTTTCCCTTGGATGGGCGTTTGTTTTCGATCCGATAACCCATCTGACTGCGCCAGGGAGGTCTCCGATGTTATTTTGGCTGGTATGGAAGCTTACATCCCTTTTTCGAAGAAATGCTCCTCCAACGGCAAGCCTTGGTTCGACCGAAAATGCAAAGAAGCTGTTGCTTCTAAAACATATTGCCTACCGACAATGGCGTGAAAATCCTAACACCGTAAATCGTAACATCTTTGTTCATGCTCGGAACAGATGCAAGGGAATTATCGACGAAACCAAGGAGGCACACAATCAACGAATTAGAAACAAACTTCTCGCTTGTCCCAACAATTTCAGGTCCTTTTGGGCAGTCGCTAAGGCAGTTAGTCAAAATTTTACCAAATCCGCCATACCACCACTCACACGGCCAGATAATTCCATTGCAAATACACCTGTTGAAAGAGCGAACTTGTTGGCTGAACTCTTTGCTTCACATTCTACTGTAGATTTCCAAGGAAAAACACCACCTACTATTCCCATATTGCAGTCAAGGATGCCCGATGTTGTCTTCAGACAGCGCATCATAAAGCGTATTTTAATGAAGCTAGACACCAAGAAGGCTTCTGGCGCTGACGGAATACCTGCCATAGTCCTCAAAAACTGTGCTAGGGAACTAACACCAGTTTTCTGTAGACTTTTTTAACCTATCCTACAGAAAGGGAATATTTCCGTCCTGCTGGAAATGTGCCACGGTTCAGCCGATACCTAAAAAAGGCAAGAAGACCTTGCCAAATAACTACCGACCAGTTGCACTGCTTTCAATAATATCAAAAGTCATGGAAAAGGTTATCAATGAGCATCTTCTAAAATATCTTGAACGATTCAATATTATTAGCGATCACCAATATGGTTTCCGTAAACATAGATCAACAGGAGATCCCCTGACATATGTAACGCATGTTTGGAAAAACGCAATTGAACACTTTGGAGAATCTCGAGCGGTTGCTCTTGACATATTCAAGGCATTCGACCGTGTTTGGCACGATGGACTGTTGGCTAAATTACGCTCTTATGGTATGTCTGAAAGGTTCTGTTTGTGGCTCTCATGTTTCCTCAGAGAGCGTTCTTTACGAGTGGCGGTCGACGGATTTCTTTCTAACACCCTCACTATCAACGCCGGTGTGCCCCAGGGCTCCATACTGTCTCCTACTCTCTTCCTCATTTACATTAACGATCTGCTGGAAAAGACCGGGAATCCAATCTACAGCTTTGCAGATGACAGTACGCTTGTCTCTTCATTCACCTTGAACGCTCGGACATCGGCTGCTCAGGCGAATGTTCGCAGACAGCAGGAGGTCGTTCAACTTAACAAAGACCTGGAAGAAATTCTATCTTGGGGTGACAGTAACCAAGAGGAATTTAACGCTACAAAAACCCAGGTGGCAGTTTTTTTCTAAAAAAAGTTAACGTTGCTGAACCCGACATAGTTATGTCGGGGCACTCCATTCCCCTAGCATCGTCGCTCAATTTGTTGGGCGTTAGTTTAGGAGCAAATATGTCCTGGCATGAACATGTTGCCGGCATAGCAAGGAGAGCTTCTCAAAAGTTGGGAATATTATTTAGAACCAGAAAGCTTTACACCCCACAACAACTGTTAATTCTTTACAAAGCCCAAATTCGACCAATTATGGAATACTGCTCCCACGTTTGGAGTTCCGCTCCCAAACATACACTGCATTTGTTGGATTCTGTTCAGAGAAGAGCGGTCCGTCTGATTGGGGACCCGGAATTGACCGGCGGCCTTGATTCGCTGGAACATCGAAGAACGGTTGACGACTTGAGTCTGTTCTACAAGTATTTTCATGGAAAGTGTTCGAAGGATGTAGCCCGCTTAATTCCTCCCAAAGCGGTGCATGTTAGAAATACACGTCGCGCTGGTGCTTCACATCCGTATGAGGTTCAGCTTGTTACTCCGCGTACAACGCTTTTCAAGCAATCTTTTATATGGAGAACGTCATCCCTTTGGAATAATTTGCCCAGCGCTGTGTTTCCCACCGAGTACAATTTACAGCGATTCAAGAACAACGTGAATCACTTTTTCCGCACTAGTGCCGCTCCTGGAGCGCTTTAGGGACTTCCCTGCAGCACGTGTGCTAGACCCATAAAAAAAAATATATATGTTTATTTGCTATCTTATTTTTCCTTCACTAGTTCGATCCTTAAATCTTTTTTGGATTTCTTCTACTTCTAACGTAATAATTATAGTTGCTTAATTAGTTGCAATTAAATAGAATTCGTTTTTGTTTTCTATATTCCAGGTAAAGGTCAAGTTTTTTGACGGACAGATTTTTATACTATTAGTATCTCTAAAAATTTAACGTTGGTATGTTTTAAAATTTAATTTTGTCAGTAAATGGCATTACGTCAAAACGATTATTCTATCAAAAACTAACCGGCCAAGTGCAAATCGGATTTGCACAATTAGTGTTCGGTACGCTGATTGCTTTTAAAATAGAATAAAATCCTTGCCTCAGCTAAGCTAATTAGGGCCCTAACATATATATGCCTTAAGATCCAATACATAGTCTAATAGTGTTGTTATTGTTGGTGATCCAGTAAATAGCTGTTTTCTTAGTGGGAAAGGACATTTTGAACGGCGGAAAGCGTTCTAAGTGTAGTGTATAGCTATTTGAAACAAAGACTGGTAATTTCTGCATCGTACTGTTGAGAGTAAGATAAAATAATTTATAACCTAAATGCAGTATTTGGCGCCAAGTGTTCATTACTTCAGTGCCTCGTTCGAAACTCAGGACAAAGTATAAAATTGATTCAAAACGCGTAGCAAACATAATGACTTTAACTTGTGTTTTTTGTATGGAAGCAATAACCTCGAGAAAAAAACTGTATTGTTGTGAGTGCAAAACAGCCTGCCACATAAACTGCGTTCATAAATCTGTCAATGTTGCCAATTTAGTCTCAGAAATCGCTGGAGGTGCCCAGATTGCGTCTCTAGGTTTACCCTAGTAGACAGGAAAGATATAACGAAATTGGTGAATGAACAAGTACAAGAAGCTCTCGCCTCTATAACTACAGCGGCGGAATGTATATAAGCTGATTTAATTTCAGTAATTTCCGAAAAATTATCTACTTTAAACATGAGAGAAAGTAGTGAGCCTGTTAGCTACTCATGTGTTGCCAAGAATAATACTCAACCTGCAATATTGGTTTTACCTCGAAATCCAGAGCAAAACGTAAAAAGGACAAAACAGGACATGGCTGAACGAATTGATCCCGCAGTCTCAATATCCAATTAGCAAAAGTTAAATCATCTAATAATGGATAAATACTTATTGGTTGCAAAAACTCGGAAGAAAACAAAAGATTTAAAGAATTGGCCGAAAAAAAACTTGCCGACTCATATGAAATACGGGAATTACGTGGCATTAACCCGAGAGTTCGAATTGTTGGTTTTTCCGAATTATACAATGAAGATAGCCTCTTAACTGTCATTAGAAAACTCAACTCGGACATTTTTTCCACTACATCAACTTGTGAAATAGTAAAAATATGTAAAATAAAGAGGGATGCCAAGCGTTTTCAAGCTGTGTTGCAATTGGATAGAGATACTTATGATAAGGTAATGAGGGTGGGAAATGTTTTTGTAGGATATGATGTCTGTAGTGTATTTGATGGTGTTGAGGTAGCATTTAATGCAGCCGGTCGAGGTAACGCTGCAGTTTGGTCATTTGTCAAAAACAAAAGAGAAGAGAAGGGTATACCTAGTATGACTTATGACTGGAATACTTTGAATTCGGCATCAGATATTCTAAACGCTTTTGCAACTTATTTCGAACAATCATTTTCCCGTCCAACCTTGGATAGATTAATCAGTGAGGATGTCGTGGCTTCTTGGCCTATTGTCACAGTCAGTATCTTTTGTGAATCAAACGTTATTAATGCCATAAGAAGACTAAAGCCAAAATTTGCTGCGGGCCCGGATTTACTTCCAGCCTTTTTTATTCGTGATTGTAGGTTTGTTTTAGCCAAACCACTGTTAACTTAAGCTTGAAGACGAGTACTTTCCCGGAATTATGGAAAACCTCTAAAGTCAGTCCTGTTTTTGCTAAAAGGAGATAGATCAGATATCAGTAATTACAGGCCAGTGTCAATAATATGTAATTTTAGTAAAATCTTTGAATTTTTTATTACCCGATCATATATTTTATGCTACGAAAAACTTGATAACCTCTCATCATCATGGTTTCTACAAGGGTAGGTCTACATCTACTAATTTACTAAATATAACTCAAGAAATAGTAGAGGCAATTGACGAGAGTTGCCAAATGGATATAATTTATTTAGATTTCACCAAAGCCTTTGATCGGCGGGATTTTTCTCTCCTACTTAATAAATTGTTAAATTTTGGTTTTTCAGACTCACTGATGTCTTTGATTCATTCTTACCTTACTAATCGTAAGCAATATGTGGAAATTTATGGCTCTAAATCAAGATCTTATGATGCTACTTCTGGGGTTCCCCAGGGATCTGTACTGGGACCCCTGATTTTCAATCTTTTTATAAATG
The DNA here is from genome assembly GCA_019049505.1 of Pachyrhynchus sulphureomaculatus. NCBI lineage: Eukaryota > Metazoa > Arthropoda > Insecta > Coleoptera > Curculionidae > Pachyrhynchus > Pachyrhynchus sulphureomaculatus. The sequence goes on from CM032446.1 coordinate 55,406,310, forward strand.
ATATTGGGAGGGGTTTAGATGTTGGTTATTTACTCTATGCCGATGATGTAAAATTATACAGCAGGGTAAGAGGTATTCGGGATTGCATAAACCTTCAGAAGGCCTTACAGATAATTGGCCAATGCAATGGTGCGTAAAAAACAATTTACAGCTTAACATTAAGAAATGTAACATCATGTCTTTCTCAAATAAAATCTCACCGATTATTCATAATTATTTGCTGGACAACAGTAATATCTCCCGTGTGAATGTCTTCAGGGCTTGGGCGTAACATTTGATTCAAGAGTTTCTTTTATAGATCATATGAACACCATAATGTCTGAAGCTTTTAAAACATATGGCTTTATTGCACGCTGCACCGGTGACTTTCATAATCCTGACGTAATTAAAATTTTATATATTTGTTGTGTTCGTTCTAAGTTGGAATACGCTGCTACGGTCTGGTCTCCAGGCTATCACACCCATACTGATAATCTGGAGAGGTTCCAGCGCAAATTTTTAAAATATATTAGCTTTAAACAAGATGGTATCTATCCACAACAGGGGTTTCCGCATGAGGTACTACTTGCAGATAACGGCTGTTCATTATTAAAGGTTCGTCGAGGTTACTTGCTACTGACGACTCTGTTCAAAATTATAAATAATGATATAGATTCTCCCGCTATTCTGTCATGAATAAATTTTAGTGTGCCGCGTATAACTAGCAGACAATATAACGCTTTTTATCTATCTATTCCAAGAACAAATATATTAAAATTTTCCCCACTTTTTTCAATGTGTAGTATGTACAGTCCCTGGCCAAATTATTAGACGCACTGTATTTTTTTTTAGTAATTTTATGTTTCTTAAGAGTTTTTATGCAATAATGGTATATTTAAACTACAATATTATTGATTTTTATTTAAAAGAATTGTTGTAGACTATATATTTATATTTATTTTTAACATATGGCAACACTGTGTTGACAAAGTGATACATGAACGTAAAGAAGTACAAACCTGTATCAGTCGCGATCGGAATCGAGTCAGGTACGGACGTGTTTCTGTGGCTTTATGGACTGTGATTGTTTGTTTGACAGTTTTATACTACTCAGTTATTAGTTTATTTTGTATGCAGTGTTTTTAAAAAGTAATTGAGACTATTTTCATTATGGGTAGAAAAGGCGATCTTTCACCACGTAAAAAAG
>CM032446.1:55412495-55493579 GCA_019049505.1 Pachyrhynchus sulphureomaculatus
GAAATTCCTACTTACATTTTATGATAAAAACTATGCTATAAATACCATTGCCCTTTTGGAAATTAACCATTCGCAAACAGTACTTTGTCATTGACACAGGCTCATTCGTTTTGTAAAAATGCCAAAAACGAAAGAAGTTTCCGTTGAAAATCGGGCTCTGATAATTGCGAGACATCAAAATGGTCACTCGAGTCGACAAATCGCGAGTAATATGCGGATGCCAAGGAGAACGGTGGACTACATCGTAAAAAAAAATTTCTGCGAGACATGGAATTCCGACCAAAAATGTTCCGGAAGGCCTCAAAAAACATTCCCGTTGAAGACAGCGCTATAACAATGTCCAGCAGACGTAATTGCCGCCTAACCGCACCAGAAATCACAGCTCAAGTAAACCTGGAGCCTAACAACCGTGAAGAACAAGTTAGCAGAAGCTGGACTACACGGGATAGTTGCAGTGCGGAAACCACTTCTTAGGCAAGGGAATAAACGTAAACGATTAGAATGGGCTCGAGAACATGAAAATTGGACATCAGAACAATGGAATTCCGTCTTTTGTAGCGACGAATCTAAATTCGAAATTTTCAGTTCAAATCGAGTTTACGTGCGGCAGTCATCTGGAGAGAGGATGTTGGAAGCCTGTCAGTTGCCTACAGTAAAGCATGGTGGAGGTTCACTAATGGTTTGGGGTTGGTTTGGAAACGATAAAGTTGGAAAAAATCTTTAAGATAGAAGGAATCATGCGAAAAGAACAGTATCAAGAAATTTTGCTAACTCATATGCTTTCTTCTGGAAGAAATATTTTTTAGGAGAAAGGATTAACAATATTATTGTAAAATTTGCAATTTCTGGCTGTTAATATCTCGAAAACTGTTGGGGCCAGATAGGACATAATACATGATAGTTGTTTAGACTTTTGCAAAGAATTCAGAAATATAACATTAGGCAGAACGTTTCTATTAAATTAACAATTTTAGTACCTTTTCCAGCCTCAGCGATTATTCATTGTCAACAAGTATATTATGCCCAATATTCCTTATTTATGTTTAAAAAATGTAATAATAAAAATGTTTACAAATTTTAAATGTCTGAATTTTTAAAAGAGTTAATACAGAGAAACTGTTTTTGAAATTATAAAGGAAAGGTCACTGGTGAACAAACATACACAGCGTATTTAATTTTTTCAAGAAATGTGAGGTTACTTTGGAGATGCATGTGGATTTCTTTTTAGTGTTCCGTACGGAACACTTATAAGATCACTGTCTGTTCGACTGTCACACCCGATTTTCTCCAAAACTATTTAATGTAGAAAGTTGAAATTTGGTACTAATATAGAAATTGATGCCCTCATCAGAGCCGTGTAGTTTTGAAAGTTAAATTTTGACTTAGGGGGTTAATTTTGGAGGGTAAAATCGGAAGTGAAAAAAAAAAAATTTTAATAGATCATCGACTGGGGTGTCAAATGAAAGCTTGTAAAAACATGAGTTCAAAAATATGTACCATATCTTACATGCGTATACTTTTCTTTGTATTATTTTGAAAAAAACGCAAAAAATCGCTATCCCCCCTCTATCTCGAAAAGTACTGATCCAAAAATTTTGAAAAAATTCTGAAATATTCACCACGGGGTGTAGATTGAACAAAAATTATCACGCGTGCATTACCATTAATAATTTATTTGGTATATAAAAAAACCAAACATTTCAAGGTCATCAGTTTTCAGTAAAGATCGGAAACAAACTTTGTTGAAAACTCATTTGGGGTGTGTTTTGTGAAGTCTCTGATCATTTTATATCTCCGTAGCAAAAACTTTTATTTCCGAAGCAATCAACTTGACATTTGACCGATTATTTAAATTAATAATGTGTCTCTAAAACTGTGGCGCCTTGTATAACAGTTTCTTATTCATTATCCAAAAGCATGGTAATTTTTATGTTAGAAAAGAGGTCAGATAAACGGACAATATTTTACAATAAATATCTACTGCTTCAATTATCATCTGCTCTTGCCGTAAATTAGATCTCGACTTTATTTATTTATATTATTCTATTTTTTAAAAATCATGACGATGTGTCTTGGCTTTATTTTTTGTTATATTAACGTAGAACTTTGATACTCTTTGTAAATTGAAATAAAGCATGTCAGCAAAAAATGATCTTTACCTAATGTAACACGATTAATATTTTTGTGTTGAAAACTGATGGTGACTGTATATTGCTTAAATAGGATGATTTTAAAGAGTTAAATTATCAAGTTATAATACTTTAACTTTTTTTTTAAATAGGTGGTTCTTCAGATTATCCATAAAATTCAAATATGTTTACTGTTATTACGTGTTTTAAATAAAGCGTAATCTTTAAAATTAATACTAAACCTCCAATTAATTATTTCAGTCCCTGTCCTTCAGGTAACTAAACACACGGAAATACCCATCAGTTTGTCTAGCCAATATTAGCTCGATAAACCCTGAGCATTATGGCAAACACAGCATCAGTGTCGCCGGTTGTCGGTAAACAAACTAATCAATAACGTCATCAAACTTACCTAAAACACTTCCATAATTCAGCGAAAACATATAAAACATACCCGATTGAAGGAAGTTTCGGCAACCGGCGAACGTATTAGTCTTTATCTGACATTTTACTCGATAAATCTTTGCTATTTTTCTTTCAGAGTTTTATTACAAATTTGTCCGGTATTTGTAAAAGTCTTACAACTTTTGGCACTTAATACAAGTTTCGCAAAGGGAATGTGATTAGAAACAGAAATACGTAATAGCTCACATGAAATGTTTGAAGTTTCAAAATAGTTACCAAAACATATTGCGTCCCAAATGTTGAAAATACCATATTAAATTAAAATAACCGACCAAGTGCAAGTTGGACTTGCGCAATTAGTGTTCCGTACGTTGATTGCTTTAAAAATAAATTTTTTTGTTACGGAGGTATAAAATGATCAATGGCTTCATAAAAATACACTAAATGAGTTTTCAACAAAATTCTCAGCGCTTCTAGGAGTGGTGGAATGCTATTGAGTGTGACCAACAAGTTTGCTTCAGAGAAATTGAACCTTTCGCTGATTACTGAGAGTGTCCGTCCCATTTATAGACATTGTAGGCTGTAAGATTATTATTCATTATACTACATTATGTATTTCTGTTCTTTATATACTTCCATCTCTGGACGTTGAGCTGTTCTTTTTTTTCTGCCCTGATCATGGGTGACTTTAACGTTCCTACCTACAATAGTGATGTTCCATCTGGCAGTCGGCATAGAATTTTAAATGAATTCGCTGAGATCCTCAATTGTAGACAGTATAATAATATACCCAATGCCTATGGGCGTTACTTGGATCTCGTTTTTGCCAATTTTGATACTGTTGTGTTAGCCAGCGATATTCCACTTATGACTGAGGATCTGTATCATCATTCACTATTAATTAATTTCCATACGTGCCTCACGCGTGTTAATATCCCACTAGCAATAATCACGCTAAGTTAAACTTTAATTTTAGAAGAGCTAATTTCCCACTTATGTATGACTTAATACTAAATGCGGACTGTTCCTCTGTTACTGACTATCTGTCTCTGGAGGACACTTGTCAGATCCTATATGACACACTAAATAGCATCTTTGTTGCAAGAGTGCCTCAGAAGTCACAACGTAGAAGGCACTTCCCTCTTTGGTACACCAAGGAAATCATAGTTAATATTTATAAAAAAGAAAATGCTTATCGTAATTTTAGGTTGTTCAAACTCAAGTTTTACCATCAGAAATTCACTTCTCTTTGTAAGTTAATCAAGCAGCAATCTAGTGTTGTCTATAGAGAATATATCCGCAGTACTGAGAATAACATCTCTAACGATCCCTCCAGCTTCTGGGCGTTTATTCAGAGTAAACGCTCTCCATCTGGCATTCCTAATAACATGAGAAATAATGATCGTGTCTATAACGACCCACCTAGCATAGTCACTGCCTTTGGTGATTGCTTTCACAGCGTATATATTAAGTCGTCTAGGTCTGAGGAGTATAGTTATTGGGGAGCTCCCCTTTCTTTGTTGACTTTCCCGAAATTTCCGAGAGGGATATTGTGATTGTAGCTGGGTCTCTCAAGAATAAACTGACCTCCGGTTCCGACCGCATTCCCAGTTTTGTTGTCAAGGATTGCGTGTCGGCTCTATCCGATCCTTTACTCCATATCTTTAATCTAGTGTTGACGATTCATACATTTCCTACTACTTGGAAGGTGGCCAAAGTCTGACCTATCTTAAAGTCTGGGGATCCAGGTGCGGTTAATAATTATCGACCCATATCTATTTTATTTAATTTCTCTAAAATTCTTAAAATTATTTTGCATAAATTTATTTTCTCAAAACTGAGAAATACGATTTCTATTGACCAACACGGTTTTATACCTGGCAGATCCACCACCACAAATCCTGCCTCATTCTCGCAGTTTGTGTGCAACGGCATCAATGATGGGAGCCAGATTGACGTGGTCTATACGGATGTTCGCAAAGCCTTTGATCGACTTGTTCATTACTTACTGTTGGATAAGTTCGGATCTCGTTTCGGGCTCTCAAATAACCTGATTGATCTTTTAAATTCATACCTCCTGGATTGCAGGTTTTTTGTAGAAATCAATGGGTTTAGATCGCCCCTCCATATTCCCAATTCAGGTGTTCCTCAGGGTTCCAATCTGGGATCTCTTCTTTTCAATATGTTTGTTAACGACTTGCTGAGTGAAATAGGTTGCCGGAAGCTTGCTTATGTCGATGACCTTAAGATTTTTAAACGCATAGACTCAGTTTCTGATTGCTACTAACAGGCTCACCTTAAACGTTTCCAAATGCAATGTCGTTCGATATCGTAATAACCCTATATTTTTCAATTATTCCGTAGGTGGTACTGTTCTACAGAATCTTCTTTCAGTTAGAGATTTGGGTATCATCTTTGACGAGAAATTCTCTTTTTTCTGACCATATTGAACAAATGGTTGCTGGTGCATCAAGGATGCTGGGTTTCCTGATTAGAAATTGTAGAGACTTTACTAAAATATGTGCAATCAAGCTTCTCTATTATTCTTTTATTAGGTCTAAGTTTGACAATGCTTCTATTGTTTGGTATCCAATATACAATTGCTATAACAACTCAGTTGAATCGATACAGAGGCGCTTCATTAAATATCTTATTTTCAAGAGGGATGGTGTCTATCCGGACCGCTTGGTTGATCACGGACTAATCTTGTCAAGGTTTAATGAGTTGCCTCTTGCAAAGAGAAGGGACATTTACTCCATCAAATTCTTATATAAGCTGTTAAATCACTATATTGATTGCCCTTTCCTATTAAGTAATATATCTTTCCATGTATCACGCCTTGCGGCAAGGCACTCGCCTATTTTTAGCCTCGGCCGGGCTAGGTCAAATATATTATTCCACAGCCCTATTATACTCGTATAATATGTAAGAACGGCAATGTCATTGGAAACTCCGGTATTTTTCATTGCAGTAGGCTGTCGGTACTTATTGGTTCTCTGCTCAGTGTTTAGAGGTTGCCCAAATTTGTAGTTTTTTTTTTTATTACTATTTTTATTTTTTAATATGGAGATTGTTCAAACTGTATAAATGTTCTTACTTGTATACTCTGGTTAATATTTTAATTGTATCATGTTCTTCTTTTATAACATATGTAGCTCAATAGTATAAACTTTATTCCTGTAATTAGGCCCTGGCCTGTTGGAATTGAATGTAAATAAATAAATAAATAAAAAAATAAAAATTGTTTCCAATCTTTGTTGAAAACTGATGACCTTGAAATTTTTGTTTTGTTTTTATATATCAGACAACTTATTAAAGGTAATGTACTCGTAATAATTTTCATTCAATCTCCACCGACTGGAGAATATTCCGGAATTTTTTCAAAATTTTTAGAGCAGTACTTTTCGATATAAGGGAAGAACAGCGATTTTTGGCAATTTTTAATAAATAATACAAAGAAAAGTGTGCACATGTATTACATTATATACAATTTTTGAACTTATGTTTTCATAAGCTTTCATTTGACACCCCCATTGCACTGGTAAAAATTTTTTGTTTCACTTCCGATTTCACCCCGAAAAACTAAACCTTTAGGTCAAAATTTAACTTTCAAAACGACACGGCTCTGATGGGGCGTGCAATTCCTATATTAGTGATAAAGTTCAACTTTCTGTGTCGAATAGTTTCGGAAAAAATCGAGTGTGACTGACAGACAGATGAACAGACACCGAAGTGATCTTAAAAGTGAACACTAAAAAAGTGGAACACAAAAAAAATAATAATAATATTGATTTAGCTTTCACACTCCCCCTAAGGGGAACCTAGAATATTTTCAAGTATGCTAAAATATGATCACCAATATATATATATTTCGTATGGTAAAAATATAGTAGAGATATAATAAATTTACGAAAATATGGTGTAGGGATAAAATACATTCACAACAACTGTATATATAAAAGAAAAATAAACATGTAAATAAAGCAAGAAAAAAAAAGAAGAAAAACAATGATAAACATTTAAAGTTCCTAAATCCAGGTTTGTCATAGAATTGCATTAGAGCGAAAATTCGATATCGAGATTTGACAGCCATGTAATCGAGTGTAGCTCGACTTTGTGTAAGTTCTGGATAGTGCCACTGAATTTTCTTAATAGACAGTCGAACACAATATATTGGATCGTCTGGACAGGTTGTCCGCAATCCCAATCGGGTTTTGCAGAAATTCCTCATTTGTGTTTCATATATGCGCATCTACCATAGTCAGTACGAACTCGATTTAATAATAATCTTCTTGGCAAGTTGAATTCTGCAGAATAGGTTGTAGGGTCTGTTATGAGATTTAGAGAATCAGGATTTGATTCTGCCCTCTGCAACTTCTAACTTAAAATTCTGTTGTAGGAGTGATTTTTCTAACTTCCATGGGGGTTTTCGGGATTTCATTCTCTGGGTATTTTGGTTGGTCTGGGCTGCAATATTTTTTCTTAGTACTGATGAGTCAACACTCCAACCTGTTCGTTCAACCTTATGCAGCATGTTGTAAGGGATTAACATTTTTCTGCGGTTCTGGAAAGATGTTCTTTGAAAATAAAGTATTAGTCAATAGTAATTCGCAAGTATTTTAGTTGGGGGTTGAATTTTAATACCCGTCCTGTGAATTGAATTCTAGGAGTATAATTAACTTGATTGTTATTTAAGTGAGAGCTTTTGCTATGCTAACTGTTAGCAGCAACAAAATCACAGTATCGAGCAGCAGCAGCAGCAAGAGCAGCAGCAAGAGTACTTAAAAATGCCAAATGAGATTTTGGCGAAACGTCGTGCAAATTCATTGTTAGACGAGCGGATTAAAACCCGAAATTTTAATGTATTACGTTCCACCATCCGTGAAAACCTTTATTGTAACATATATATATATATATATATATATATATATATATATATATATACATACATATATATATATATATATATATATATATATATATATATATATATATATATATATATATATATATATATATATATATATATATACATATACACTATTGTGATTTTCAAGCTTTCGAGACAATATGTTCTTGTTTTCAGGACTGACTAAAAATTATAAAGAAATTGTTCTAATAACGTCGAAAAATGTATATAAGAATTGCATGCATTACGAATGCGAGGTATAATAACAAAGTTCGACAGTGATGGCGCATCCCGGTCAAAAAACAGAGACATATATAATAGAGGAAAATTACTTTAAAAACTTAAGCCAGATAGGTAAAGCAGAATAGTATGTAGTATGTATTTGGGACAGTCAGTCACTATCGACAAACCAAACCAAGACCTGAGAATCACCAATTGCATTAGGTTGATGTGGGCAGCTTACGAAATATTTAGGGACGTTATGGAACTAGATATACCTCTAGAGCTATAGGCATACCTGTACAACCGGTGTATATTGGCAGTTTCTGCATACGGAGCTGAAACTTGGGTATTTTCGAAAGCCCAATAGAAAGAAAAATCCTCGGTATCTCTTTAAAAGACCAGAAAACAAATCCATGGATGCAACTAAAAACCGAAGTATGTGACGTCCGTAGAGTAACCTCACTGAAATGGTCTTGGGCCGGTCAGATAGCAAGATTCGAGAACAAATGAAGCTGTAAAATCATCAGATGTAGACCTTGGGGAGAAAGTCGAAACACGAGTAGACCCCCGATGTGTTGGAGCGATGATCTTAAGAGGACGGTTGGTTTAAACTGGTACAACGTGGCACAAACAGAGACGGGTGGAGAGATCGAAGAGAGTCCTATATTCTAAGGGTAGAGAAAGGTTGAAAGAAGAAGAAGAAACATGATAATGTTTGGCACAAATATTCTTTACAAAATTAAAATAATTAAATAAAGAAAAAACTACACGTTTACTATGTCTTATTTTGCTATCTCAAAAAGAGTTTGATGTATGTTAATTTTAAATATTTTGGAAGAAAAAGGGACTGCAATACCGGTCGGTAATCGATTGGAAAATTGGCATTGAGGTATATATATATATATATATATATATATATATATATATATATATATATATGTATACATATATATATATATATATATATATATATATATATATATATATATATATATATATATATATATATATTAAAAAGTCAAGGAAGTACTGGAAGTGAAAAAGAAATATCGCAAACACGAGACATTCTTCTTACATCACAATACAGTAATACCCCGCTTAGCGCGACCCCGTTATGCGCGGTTTCACTATAACGCGAATTTCAAATTTCGCGCTCATGTAGTCATTAACTTCTCTATGGTCGCGGGGGGATCCCCGCTTTCTCTGAATATTCTCTTTGAAGAATTGGGAATTCCCTGTCCTTCGACTTTGTTCTATGGGGATTTCCTCGTTCGTTTCGTGTGTTCATATTTGTTCCGTAATGTTAGTTCGGTCGGCTGGCAGTTTTGTTTTAATATTTATTGGAGATACATACATACATAATTTAACCCTACGTTAAAAATGCCGCCTGTAAAGAAAAAAGAGCGTAAAAGCGTCACTTTGGAATTGAAGATGAAAGTGTTAAGAAGAATGGAAAATGGAGGCAAAGCAACAATTGTTGGGAGAGATTTTGGACTCTCAGAATCGACTGTGAGAACGATTTATAAAAATCGGGAAAAAAATTAAAATCTCCAGCGAAGGTTCAACACCTATAAGTGCAACAAAACTTTCTCGTTCGAGATCATCTATCTTAGAAAGAATGGAGAAATTACTGTCAGTCTGGATCGAAGATTTGAATAAGAAGAACACACCACTAAGTCAAGATCTCATATGCACAAAAGCAAAATCTTTGTATGAGATGCTGAAAACAAAAGAAGGAGAAGGGAGTGCCACTCCGACTTTTGCTGCCAGCAGAGGCTGGTTCCATCGGTTCAAGCAGCGTTCTAATCTTCACAATATCCACATAACAGGCGAGGCGGCCAGCGCGGACATTCAAGCTGCAGCTGAGTTTCCAGACAAGTTTCAAGACTTCGTTAGACGAGAGAAAATTCCTGCTTGTCTCATCTTCAATGTTGATGAGACCGCACTTTACTGGAAAAAAATGCCATCTCGGACATTCATTTCTAAGGAAGAACGTCAAGCCAGTGGTTTCAAAGCTGCGAAAGATCGACTAACACTTCTGCTGGGTGGTAATGCCACTGGTGATTTCAAACTGAAACCTTTACTAGTGTACCATTCAGAAACACCCCGTGCAATGCGAGGCACAGACAAGACAAGTCTACCAGTTGTGTGGCGATCAAACAGAAAGGCGTGGGTTACACGGGAAATTTTTCAAGAATGGTATTCTAATAGTTTTTGCCCATCAGTCAAATCATACTGTGACAGAAATGGGCTTGAACCTAAAGTTATATTACTCTTAGATAATGCCCCAGGACATCCAACCTCACTTGATACGCCCAGAGACTTAAAAGTGTACGTAAAGTTCCTTCCACCAAACACTACGTCAATATTACAACCTATGGACCAGGGAGCAATAGCAAACTTCAAAGCTTATTACCATCGCCGCACTTTTAGCCAACTAATTCATGAAACTGACGGGGAAGGAAGACAGTCTATGCGAGAGTGGTGGAAGTCATACAACATTATGAAGTCTATTCACAACATAGAAGAGGCTTGGAAGGAAGTTAAAATGAGTTGTATGAATGGGGTGTGGCGTAATCTTTGGCCAGATGTAGTGGAAGCACCTAGAAGAATTGTCCAGATGCAGAGACAAGTGCTTGAAGACATTGCTGCAATGATTGAGGGGTCTGAACTTGAAGATGTCACGGTAGAAGATCTCGTAGAACTTGTAGCAACGCACGACGATCCTATTAGCAATGAAGATCTGATCGAGTTACAGAATAATCCTATCTACGATGAGGAAGAACAAGTAGAAGAGAAAGTTTTATCTTCAGGGGAAATACAAAATGCACTTTCAAAAATTTATTCAGGTTTGGACATATTGCAGAGTATAGACAATAATGATGACCGTGTCTTGACCGTGTGTCAAATAATTAAAAACAGTGTTGGGTGTTATGAACGTATTTTACAAGAACGTAAACAAAACGTTACCCAAAAGACAATAGATGTATTTTTCCGTAAAAAATAGGAGTATGTATTGCATAAAGTGTTCTTAGAATTAAAGTGATTGATTAAAATGATTTGTATTTTTTTGTATTAAATTTTGACTATGTTTAATCATAAACCTCGATATACGCGAATTTCAGTTAACGCGATTTTTTTCGGAACGTATCCCTCGCGTAAAGCGGGGTATTACTGTATATAATTTTGTGTTCGATATTGCACGCTAAAAAACTTCAACATTGACAGGCGTCAAACTGTCATTGAAAAAGCAAAATGAAGCAATGAATCAGATGTAAATTTCTCTTTCTTGAATTTTTTTCTTGCGTTATTTTAATTTTTTAAAGAATCTCTATGCCAAATGAAATCATGTTTAGTTATGTTTTTGAAATAATATTACTCTATTAACAATGTCCCTGTTTTTACACTGTGATTTTTCTGTGATGCACCATCACTCTAAAATTTTGTTATTATAACTCGCGTTGGTAATTCATGCAATTCTAGTATTATATATTATTTTTAGTATTATTAAGACCATTATTGCTATAATTTTTATGAAATCCTGAAGCAAAGGGTATATTTTTTCCAAAGTTTGACAATCACAATAAAGAGTCAATGGGCCATTTTTTGTTTTTTTGACCGCAGCCCGACAAAATTCTTAGAATAATCAAATTCTTTCAAATTGGCGAATATACCATACATTTTTATTTGCAGATATTTTTGATTACATTTCTACTAATTGAAACAGCACGAAGCTCATATCTGAGGAAAACACACATCTCTGTTTCGGCTTCTGCACAAAATTACAGAAGTTTTGCCGACAATTTTATATACTAAAGCTTGGACATACGACTTCGTTAAAACTTCCCAGGCTTTATAGCTTTTCAATGTGTTCAAATTTCAGTGTTAATCTCGCTTATACGTGACCAACATATCCGCTAAACTAAAACAAACTACTGGTGTATTGAAGTTTTGAAATTAATTTCTTCTAATATTAAAGAAAGTATATATATATATATATATATATATATATATATATATATATATATATATATATATATATATATATATATATATATATATATATATATATATATTTATATATATACATATATATATATATATATATATATATATATATATATATATATATATATATATATTTATATATATACACATATATATATATATATATATATATATATATATATATATATATATATATATATATATATATATATATATATTTATATATATATATATATATATATATATATATATATATATATATATATATATATATATATATATATATATTATATATATATATATATATATATATATATATATATATTTATATTTATTATATATATATATATATATATATATATATATATATATATATATATATGTTCTTCTTATGTTTGAATAAAAAGAGGTGAGTTAAAGGGTAAATGTTGTAACTCGGTGAATCCACTACTTTCAGTAATGGCTTAAACTGTGCGGGCTTTGCGGTAGTCGTAAGAGAGCAACGTTTCGATTTTCCAGGACTACGCAATTTCTTCTCTGGATCATACTTCCGTAAACCTATCCATTAATTATTGATTCCTTTTCCATACGTTTAATGAGCAAAAAAAAGTAAAATTATTATTATATCAAATTATTAACTGAATAAAATATATTTTTTAGACGGAATTCTCTTTCCTGCTTTTGTAATTTCATTCCTACCATTACACTTATTGCAGATTCTAGAGCATTACACAATGTTCTATGATCAATGGGCTCCTTGTAAAAAATATTCTATGAGTTGAAAAATCGTTTCAAAAAAGTATTAATTTCTTTACATTTATAAAAGAAATGCACCAAAAATAGAGACTCGAAGCTGTCAGAAACTATTCCTTGATTAAACAGTTATTTGTAATTATAGATGCAATACGGGAAAACCAAGACATTTTCAGCGGAACCCCCATGTCCAACTTTAGCTACAGGGCTCCCGCATCCAATGAGAACTATCATACTGGTCATCCAGTATGATAAACGGTTCGTCTGGAAGGACCAGGTCAGCACTCCCACCAGGAAGGAACTGTTAGGCAAATTATATCCATTTATAAATCGCTCTAACAAGTTATCCATCAATACCAAGCTAATGGTATACAACACCATTGTGAAGGCAGCTATCATCCACGCATGCCCCACATGGTGACAGCTCTTCGAGGCAAGAAGAACAATTCCTGGCAGTGTAGATTAAGGCCCTGAGGTTAATCACGGAGCCTCATGGTTTATGAAACCTACGTGTGCTGACCGTAAAGGCACGCATAAGGAAAATCCAAGCAAAGTTCCTGGCCAAGGCGTTCCAAGATCCCAGCCCAAACATCAGGGATTCCTTCTTGATCCACCCGCATTCTCGTCACCAATACCCGAGACCCGCTTTCTGATGAAAAAGATGAACTCCCTCCACCATGACAGAAGATTGTAAAGCTATTCTGAGTTAGCATGAATGCTAGGTAAAGTTAGGTTAGATCACAATCATGTAAAATATTTACGTCAAAAATAATCTTTCGTTAACAAAAATGTATTCAATGGATGAAAGAGTAGACATGTTTTTAATTTATGGAGAGTGCAGAAAGAATAGCCGACAAGCCGCCGAGTTGTACATGGCAAGATATCCCGATAGGAGGTACCCACCCAACAATTATTTTTTAAAGGTAAAGCAGCAGTTTAGAAGGCAACCGATTGAACCTGCTGATGTATTTATAAGTGACGAAGAGCCAGAAATCAATATATTGGCCATTGTTCAGTTATATCCTATAATTTCTATAAGACATGTTGAAGAACAAACCGGTGTAAATCTTGAAACCGCTCGCCGAATTTTAAGAAAATATAAACTCAGGTCCTACAAATATCAAATAAATCAACATTTATTTCAAACAGATTATCAAAGAAGAATGGATTATGTAATTGGTTTTTGCAAAGATACCACTTTGATAACCAATTTAATTACTACATTCTATTTTCGGATGAATCTAGATTTACCAATTTGAGTCTATTTAATCGTAACAATACTCGATATTGAGCCCAAGAAAATCCTAGAATTATGCGAGAAAGTGCCTGTCAAGAAAGATTCGGCTTTAACGTGTCGTTGGGTATCCTTGGCACAAGAATTATTGGTCCTATTATATTTGAGGGTGCGTTAAATGGAGAAAGATCTTGGAGTTCATTTAAAATGATGTTGAAGATTTTTTAGAAACATTAGCTTTAAATCGTGGAGACGCAGGATAGCGCTCCAGCCCATAATAGTAGAAATATAGTAAACTACTTGAATCAAAGATTTGGTGCAAATTGGTTAGGTACCAATGGACCTATTAAGTGGCCTGCAAGATCGCCAGATCTTACGCTTCTTGATTTTTTTTATATGGAACCATCTAAATGAAAAAGTTTACAAAAATCCACCAACAGATAAAAATGATTTAGAAATACGCTTAAGAAGAGCAGTAAATCAAATTACTGAAATTCAGTTGGAGAACGTTATTAGAGTTTTGGTTTTATTATTTGCATTTAAATATTTACTTAATAAATTGGTTTCTTATTTTCTGAAAATAATAATAAATCCAATTGGCGTTAGAAAACTTGTAATATGTAACTAGGTTCAATAAAAAATATGTGTTGCTATCTTAATTTCGATGATATTGATCATTATTTAAAAAGAAAATTCTGTAACTGAATGTAAAGCATAAAATTTTGTAGGAGCCACTTAGACTCTCGAAAATGGCACGATAAATAGATAGTCTCGAATTCTTTTCAAAGTGCGATAAAACGAACAAAAACAATTGCTAGTACATCCGCCATGGCCGCCTAAGTCTAAGAGTTTAAATCGGTTTTTGCTGGTCACCTGCGAATTAAAATTGATAAAAAATATACAGGGTTCCATTAAAAATAAGAAAGTTGCAGTCACTTCCGGTCAAAACGGAAGTAGCTAAAATTAAAATTTCGGATTTCAATCCGTTCGTCTAACAATGAATTTGCACGACGTTTCCCAAATCCCATTTGGCATTTTAGAAAATATATATATATATATATATATATATATATATATATATATATATATATATATATATATGTGTGTGTGTGTGTGTGTCTTATAATAGAGGTTTTCACGGATGGTGGAATGGCATTTTCGAAAAAAATGAGATTTTGGTGAAACGTCGTGCAAATTCATTGTTAGACGAACGGATTGAAACCCGGAATTTTAATGTATTATATTCCACCATCCTTGAAAACCTCTATTGTAATATATATATATATATATATATATATATATATATATATATATATATATATATATATATATATGTAATAAATACTTAAATTAAAAGTTCCAGCATTAAAAAAGCTGCTTCTGTAGTTTTATAAATTTTTTACAATATAAATAAAGAACGTAAAGGAAGCTCTAGATTCAATTCGATAGCAGCTCAGGAGTTCCTATCAACTAATATAACTTTTTTATTGGTACACTACAAACTAAACAAATTTGAACATTGAGCTATTATCATCAAATTTTAGATACAGGCAACATTACTGTTGTAAGTTGACATAAAAATCAACTTTAAAAACACCAAAAGGGGTTATGCAAGTGCTAATTTCTCGAATCGTTGCCCTCAATAGACAGGCCACTAGTCACTTCGTTATTTTTCTTTTACTTAAAAAAAAGTGTTTTGACAACTTTATTTGGAAACTTTCGAAAATATGTGCCTTTTCACCATTTCCTAAACATATTTAAACTTTTTTGCACCCCATTTTGGCATATTAGAATTTATAATACCCCCAATACTCGTTGAGATCTGCTGAATATTAAGAAAAATATTAAATAAACTTCAGCAATCATGTATATTAGGCATGAAGAGAAAAGAAACCCCTTGAACTTATGCTACAATATCCCCCCAAACTTATGCTACAATATGACTTCAACTACTTTTGGGAAAATCAGTGAAAAAGGTGGAGGCTGACAAATTTTGTATTTTCTATATCATTATAACAATTTTGTGTGCTTTTTTTTGGTGAGGATCACGAAATTTTAAGCGTAATTATTTATAGTTAAACATATAAGAAAGTAGGTAAATTAGACGAGCAGCTTCAAATATCATATAATATACTCTGTTTGTGGTTCTGAGAGTAGAGGACTTTAAAGGTATTGTTATTTTTTCACTTTTTCCAGTTGCAGCATAATCGGTATATAGTGGAAGGAGCGATATTTATTGTATTCTTTTGGTGAGGGAAATACTTAGTGAATATCTTTATTATTTTTTACTTCCCTTGTGATGGAGGCGATTGTACTCGTAGAAAAAACACTCGTTGAAATTGTTGCATTTCATCAGATTTTAAAGTTCAATACATCACGAAAAACATAATTTCCTATTTTATTCTCCCCATTGGAGAATAAAATGACATAAGAAAGGAACCTATAGTTTTTGAGCGGTAATGGATGAAATGTGTGAAGGTTGATACTTGTATAGTTTCACTATTACTACTAGTCTACTAGTTTTGTAATTATAAAAATGTCTTGTTGGTGATTTTTGAAATATATAAATTTATCGAATAAAGAATTTGAAATAAATTTTACTCTAAAAACGAAATCTCTTAAACGGTTACGTTAAAAACGTACCAAGATTAAAAGTTTTCAAGTGGCGCAAATCATTTAGAGAGGTTGGTAAAGCAGTTGAAGACTAACCGCGTTCTGTAAGATTATCCACCGCAACCACAAAAGAAAATATCAATAAAATCAAGGATCTTTGACTCAGTATTCGTCATTTAAGTATTAGAGATCGTGTAAAATTTACTGAACTGTCTCGTGTTATCTTGTCTTGTTCCAGAACAACTGAACCTTCTTGAAAACATCTTGTCCGTGTAGGCTGTTTTTTTTTTGGATGATTCCTCTTTAAAATGGACCATCATATTAACTGTTTTCTTCAAGCACAAAGAGTTTCTTCTTCCAACTAACCGTTAATAATGAGAACAGTTTAAGTGTCATCATTAACGTGAGTTAATTAAAACAGGAAAGTGAAGTGTGGCAGAACAATAAAGCATTATTGCATAATTCAATAATTTTTATTCAAACAGGAACGATGGCCTTTCTATAAACACCGTATTCACCAGACAAAGTGCCGTGTGACTTTTTGGTTCCAAAGCTGACTACCATTCTGTGGACATCATTTCAACTCTATGAAAGAGAACTCGCTCGTCGTATAAGAAGTGTGTTGAAGATTAAAGAAATGATTGGTATAAGTGTATTGCAATAGTGGAGATTACTTTCAAGGATGATCAAATAATTATTTTGTGTTTTATTTATATGACACCCTTAGTAATATTATTGAAGATAGAGAATTATCAGTAGTTGTGTTTAAATTGTAGTCTTCGAATATTTTTTCTGGATTCGGGTTTCGATGCGATTGATCTTTAAAAATACTGGCACGCTTTATGAATACATAGCAAAGATTGAATCATCGCACAGTTCGCATAGCTGCTGCTAAAGTGCTTTTAATATCTAAAGTGGCGACATTGAATCTACAAGAAAAATGTGTAATTACCTGTTTTTTTTTCAGTTCAGGGGTTTAACTCTCATCGACACTCATTAAAAACTGGATGAGATATGCGGTGACGGTGTTACGGTTATAAAAAATGTGCGGTAGTGGATGTGACAGATCCAAAAAAGCCAAACGAACGTGTGATAATGAATCCTAGCTATTACTATGTAGAACCACTGATTAGGTGATAATTGGCATTTTCGTAGGATCTATGTCCGCCATCCAGCATGAAAATGCGAGAATGCGGATGTTTCTTTAAGGTAGGTACCCCGAATGCTAACCGACAAACTCAAGATTACGCGAGTGACAATTTGTCAGGCGTTGTTGCCGATGATATTATCATGAATGGTACTGTCTTTTTGTCAGTAATCACAACGAAAGGGCTATAGATGTATTTTTTTAATCAGGAGTCAACACAGCAGTTGGAGCAATGGAAGCCTACCGAAGCCACCGAGTTACAGCCAGTACTGAGAAAATGATGGAGATTATCTTTCTGGACAGTGAAGTTATAATAGTCACTCATTCTGTCCTAATGAGCACCACGGTGACGGCTTCTTCCTACGCATATGTTTTGAGGACAAAGCTACCACCCTCATTTTTTCTTCTTTTTGTAGATATAGCACACATGCTGCAAGCAATTCCTTAAAGCTCTAGAGGAGTGACGCGTGTGCAGGAAAATTATTTCACGTTCGCTGTAAGTTGTACTAAGTTGGAAACATTGTCAATCCAATGGAATGAGATTCTCCATATAAAAGACTGGTTGAAAAGGGTTGTACGTGGAGTAACAAGATGAACCTCATACGGATGTAAAGTATTAACGCGACTTGTAGTCCTAGCATGCACCGCTCTGGGAGGAATTAAGCGGGCTATATCCAACGAGCACTTTCCACGAAAATACTTGTTGAGTAGACGCAAGTCGCCAACCTTCTTTGATGTTCCCCGGGATCAATATTGCTGGTGAGTTCTGGGTCTCAAATCAGGCGAACAGCTCTATGAATAGAATCTAACAAATTCAGTGTATGTTTGGAAGCTGAGCCTGAAACATGGGAGCAATATTCCATCGTTGGACGAAATTGAGCTTGGTACAGAATTGACAGTTGTTGTGGAGTGTAAAGCTTCCTAGTTAAGGGACGGGATCAACAACCGTCCGGATTTTAGTAGCATTAAATTCTACTTGGTTACTGCCACCCCAAGATGGAATTTCTTCCAGGTTGAAAACGACCGGAAAACGCTCTTACTTATCAGGCCATCCTAACTTAGGAGTTTCTTCGTTAAAAACAACCCTTGATGTAGTGCCTTATTATTCTGAATCACCTCACTATTAGCAATTTTGTGCTTTTTCGAACGATAAAGGACATTCTACTTTCACTTTCCAGTCGAGCCGGTCTTGCATTATGGATTTTCCAATGAACATAAGCGATCTCTACAGAATGGTTCTCGATGGCCATAGAATACTGGCGTACACGTCGTGAAAAATATACACGTCTACAGAGAAATTATGTTGAGAGCTAACTGAAGTTTCAACTTTCTTGTGAAGGTAATAGTTGAATGCATCTCAGATATCGGTTTGTTCATTTACTTTTTTTTCTTTATTTCCAATTTTAGTAGTTACACGTAGGCTGAAAAATTTTTGGTCTAGCTACTTAAAACACATTTTTTTTTGTAAAATTCGACTTTATTCATCACTATTGTCTCCTTCAAGGGCGATGCAATTAGTCCAATGCTTCTCTAACATTTCTATACCTTTCTTGTAGAAGGACTTGTATTTGCCTTCAAAATATGCCTCAGTTTCGGCGATAACTTCTTCATTGGAGCATTTTTGTGAGGTCTGCGAATAGATAATAGTAGCTGGAGAATACGGTGGATGAGGAAGCAATTCGAACTTCAATTCATGCAATTTTACCGTCGTAAACCATTGACTTGTGACACGGTACATCATCTTGATGAAAGAGCACTTTTTTCTTGTTCATTTGGGACCGTTTCTTTGCGAATTCTGCCTTCAAACGCACCAATAACTTAATATAATATTCGCTATTGATGGTTTTTCCCTTCTCACCATAGTCGATGAAAATTTTCCCATGCGCATCCCAAAATAAGAGGCCAAAACCTTCTCAGCCGATTGTTGGTCTTTGGTCGCTTCGGGCGGTTTTCACCGGCTGCTGTCCACTCAGCTGATTGCCGATTTGATTCCGGTGTGTAGTGGTGGATCCATCTTTCATCCATTATTACATATTGCATGAAAAAAAAATCATTTTTATTGCGCTTAAACAGGTCCAAACAGCGTTCAGAATCAACAGTTTATTGTTTTTGGTCCAATGTGAGCAAACGCGGTATTCTGTTCGAACAGAGCATTCTAATGCCCAAATGTTCATATAAAATATGACAAACACGTTCTTTTAATATCTATAGGGTGTCAGCTATCTCACACAATTTCACTTTACGGTCATCCAAAATAATTTTGTGGATTTTTTTATGTTTTCCAGTGCAATCACCTTATTTGGGCATCCAGAGGGTTCAGCATATGTATGACAGGGTTTAAATTCAGCATACCAGTAAATGATGGGTGATTTTCCGGGGCCAGGGTCCCCATAACACTTATCAAGCCATTGCTTTGCTTGAACCGTATTTTTTCCCATCAAAAAAACAATGTTTGATGTCTCACACGAAATTCGATTTTTTCCATTGTGTTGAAAATATTAAAAGTAGCGTCACTAAAACCACTGTAACTTGTAAAGTAATCATTCAAATGTCATGAAATCTTGACACGTATCATTTGAAGGTTGGTACGCCTAAAAATCATTGGATTTTTTGAAAAGGGCGACATCTGTGCGTCAGACCAAGAACTTTTCAGCCTGAGTATTAGTATGTTAAGTCTGTTGAAAAGATCTCTCAAGTTCTTCCTGTTCCATATTTTATGATTATTATCTCATTATAAATTACTTTTTATTTAAAATGTTATTTTTTAATACGAGAAAGTTAAATTCAGTAAGTATTTTAGCACTAAGTGTTCGCGGTGAAAGTACTGGGTAAATCACGTCATCGATTTTATGTCTTAACTTGAAGCAGAACTATACATTATCTTTAATAGACAGTCTCAAATGTGTGATGTTACTTGTCTTCTCCACAGTTTTTGTAGTTTAAAAATCTGATAACAAACAATTGTTATGGTAGAACATCTATTAAATAAAAACAACGTCACTATTATTATAAAACAAGATATTCTCAACCTACTAAAAACATGTCCGAAACAAAATTATTTTATATTTAATAATTCAATTTATAATAGCCCAGAAGGGCTTAAAATGGGAAACCCCATAAGCTCATTTTTAGCAGAAATTTTTATGAATAACATCGAAAATATAATTCAAAATCATGATATGTACAAATCTTTACTACACGGGAACAGTTATGTAGACGACATTTTAGTTTGTTTCAAAGGCACGGATAGAGAGTTGAATACATTTTTTAATCACATCAGTTCCATCCAAAAAAATATCACCTTTACAATGGAAATAAAGAAAAATAATTCACTTAATTCCTAGATCTTACTATATCAAGAGATAATAACAAACACAAATTTCCAATATTTCACAAACCATCACACACAGACACAACAATACACAACACGTCAAACCACTCAAAACAACACAAATTTGCAAATGATTTCAATAACGAATTAAATTTAATAAAACAAATTGCAGTAAATAATGGTTACCCCACAAATATGGTCAATTCAATACTCAATAAAAAACTTAAAAACAAAGCTATTACTGAAGTCTACCCTAAAACTAAAAACAGCAATATCAATTATAAATCATTAACCTATTTAGCACACCTTCAGAAAAAATTAAACACTACTTAAACCACAATAATATAAATATATCTTTAAAAACTAATAATTTACTAGGAAAACTCATAAAAAATGCGAAAGTTAAACAAAACAAAGGTGAAAAATCGGAGATATATAAATTGAAATGCGGTTCATGTCCTAAGGCGTACATAGGGCAGATATGGCACTCATTTAAGACTAGAATTTCAGAACACAAACGAAGTTTTCTTAATAACAGAACAGATTCTTCATACAGCAATCATTTAATAGAACAGCGCAATCAATTTAATGACCAGTTTGAAATATTACATGTAGAAAACAATGGAAAAAAGTTAAACCTTTTCGAATGCCTAGAGATAAACCTTTTAAAAAACACAGGTTTCATTCTAAATGAACAAACACAACTAAATATAACCGATGGGAAAACCCCATTATTAAGTTTATATATCTTATAAAGTTCAGTATGAATTTCAAAATACCCTAATTAACTATTTTTCGACTAATTGTAAAAGTAGATAATAAGGTAGAATAAAACCTAAATGTTTGTTAGTTGCAAAAAGCTTCAGAAGAAGTTACGATGTAACGAAACATGTCATGCAATTTTGTAATAAAAAGTGGGAATTTTGACAAATCGTCTTTCATTACGTTAGTTCTGGATTTCCATCAAGTAAAAAAAAATCACCGTAGCCTCAGAAGCTCAGAAACTGTTTTTTTTATGATAACTGAAAAAGCAAAAAAAATGTATATTCTAAATTTTGCAATGTCACGCCTGATAGAAGCATGGGAAATAATATACAATTTGTATTTGGCAGGAAATTACCTAATAACTAACACTTTTTTTTTTAATTTCGACTAATATTTTTTAAATTCACCGATAATGTATAATTTTGTATTGCACCTAGTTATCCACCTAATAATTTAAAACAAAATAATATAGTTCTGCAATAAACGTTTTACGAGTTTGCTTAAAGCAAAATTAGCAAAGTTTTGTCGCCATTTTCATGTACTAAATAAAGGCCGGACGCACAACTTCATTAAAAGTTCTCCGGCTTTATGGGTTTTCAATGTGCTCACATTTTAGTGTCCACCTCGCCGCTACGTGACCGGCATATCCGTTAAATTGGAACAAACTGCAGTTCCTTAAACTTCTCGAAAGCTCTTTATATATTTTCTCAGAAAAATTTAAAGAAATAAATGTTTTTATACAATGTAGTCACATTTTAGTGGTGCTAGTATTGCGATCATCGAAACTATGATTCTCGGACTTAAAACGTATCAAAATTAGATTGACTTTCTGACTTTTTGCCAACGATTGCACGAAGTATATTCAAGGATCTTTAGTTCTCGAGACTATAACACTGAATGAGCACGGTCACGTTGTAATAATTGGTTTCAACGGCTGACATAACAGCAAAACCAAAAGCTAAATATTATCTAATATTAAATAGATTCAATAGTTAGCACACAAAATTGTAATTTACGATATAAATAGGGAAACCACAAAATAAACTTTCTAGATTTAACACCACACCACACAAACAATATAATTAAGACCAAATAGTATACCAAAGAGACACGGTGATCTAATAATTATATTTTAATTCCCAACATTCTTTATCTCAAAAAAGAATCAGTATTCTTAAAAGAACAACAGAAAAAGCAAAAATAGCCTTAAAACTAAACATATATACAGATAACCTCAGAAGTGACGATTCTCAAAAACGAATTCAAAAATATTATAATAGAAGCCTAATACTTAACAGTCATTCAAAGAGCCAAACACATTTAGCAATTAAAGATTATGATATTTCGTGTAAAACTGTTTAAGCTTATATATCAGTTTATAAATTTTAGATCCCACGACTCATCTCACTGCTTTAAGGTCAACTCATTTTGGCTGATATGGAAGCTGACATCCCTTTTTTGATGAAATGCTCTTCCAACGGCAAATCTTGTTGTTGCTTCTAAACATTTTGCGTATCGATAATGACGTGAAAATACTAATGACATAAATCGTAACATCTTTATTCGTACTCTAAGCAGATGTAAAAAAATTATCGTCGCCCAAAATCAAAGAAATAAAAACAAGCTTTTTGCCTGTCCAAACCATTCCAAATCGTTTTGGTCAGTCGCTCAGGCCAGTATTCAAAAATTTCACTAAATCTACCTTTACACGGTCAGCTAATACTATTGCAACAACATTAGTTGAGAAAGCCAACTTGTTAGCTAAATTTTTTGCTTCACATTCTACTATCGATTTCGAAGGAAAAACACCCCCAACTATTTTCATAGTGCAGTCAAGGATACCCGATATTGTCTTTAGACAGCGAATAATAAAATATATTTTAATGAAGCTAGGCACCAGAAGAGTTTTTGCCACTGATTAAATACCTGCCACAGTAGTCAAAAATATCGCGAGATTACTGACACCAGTTATTTCTAGGCTTTTTAGCCTAACCTACAAAAAGAGAATAGTTTCTGCCTGCTGGAAATACGTTGCAGTTCAGCAGATACGTAAAAAAGCAAGAAAACCTTGCCAAACAACTCCTGACCAATTTTCTTCAATAAAACCGAAAGTTAGGGAAAATGTCACCACTTCTAAAATTTGTAGAAGGATTCGATATCATTAGCTACCATCAATATGGCTTTCATAAGCACAAATCAACAGAAGATCTTCTAACTTATGTCACACATGTTTGGAACAACGCAATTGCACATTTTAAAGAATCTCTAGTGGTTACACTTGATATATCCAAGCCTACGACTGTGTTTGGCATGACGGATTATTGGCTACGCTACGCTCCTATGGTATGTTTGAAAAGTTTTGTTTATGGCTCTCGTGTTTCTTCAGAGAGCTTTCTTTCCAACTGGTAGTCTACGAATTTCTCTCTAATACAACGCCGATGTGCCCCAAAGCTTGATGCGGTCTCCTACTCTCTTTTCCATTTACATTAATGACATGTTGAAAAGGACCAGGAATCTATAAACAGCCTTGCAGATAACAGTACGCTTATTTTCTCGTTCACTTTGAACTCTCGAACATCAGCTACTAATGCAAATATCAGCAGATAACAGGAAGTCGCTCAATTTAACAAAGATCTGGATGAATTGTTGGGGTGATAGCAACCCAGTAGAATTTAAAGCTGCAGAAACTCCGGTGGCAGTTTTGTCTAAAAAAGTTGACGTTTCTGAACCCAACACAGTTATGTCGAGGCACTCCGTTCCTCTAGCATCGTTACTTAATTTGCTAGACGTTAATTTGGAAGAAAATATGTCTTGGCATGAACATATTACATGTATAGCAAACAGAGCTTCTCAAAAGCTGAGAATATTATTTCGAACTAAAAAGCTTTACACTCCCCAACAACTGCTAATTCTGATCAAGGCTTAAATCAGACCGATAATGGAATTCTGCTCCCATATTTGGGGCTCTGCTCCCAGACATGTAACGTATTTATTCAATTCTATTCAAAAGAGGGCTGTTCGCCTGATTGGAAACCCAAAACTCATCAGCAATCTTGATTCCTTGGACCATCAAAAAACTGTTTCATGAAGAGCGGTGCATGCCAGGAATACACATCGTGCTGTGTGTCACTCCTAGTGCAACTCTTTTCAGGCAGTCTTTTATATGGTGAACGTCATCCGATTGAAATTATATATCCAGGACTGTGTTTCCCTCCAGTAAAATTTACAACGATTCAAGATTAATATGCATCGCTTCTTCCACACACGCGTCGCTCCTGTAGCGCTTTAGGTATTTCTGTGCAGCGTGTGTCCGATGCCCATAAAGAAAATATATCAGATAGATCAGTTAACATTTAAAAAAAGAATGCTGCACAAATACGTTTACAAAAATAAAACCAATTTGAAGCTCCATAGCGAAGAAAAACAGGACTATTTTGATTTTGAATGGCTAAAAAATCTAAAACCCGAAAAATAAACAAAATAATAGGAAATATCTGAAATAATAGAAAATTCGAAAAAACACACAATTAATAAAACAGATACTGAGCAACTCAGAAAAATATATTATATTCATCTTACAATAGAAAATTCTACCTTCCTTAGAATAGACGGAACAACTTCCTCCTATTCTTTTTAAAAATCCAAAATGTCAACACACGTGTATACTATCCGGTCTTATTCATCTGTGTGTAATAAACGTAATATACTCCACGAACTGTAAACCACAGAAACCAATTGTCAAAAAAATATATACGTACATATACACATATGTATTATCTATATATATACATACGTATGTATATATTTATATATACATATATACATATATATATATATATATATATATATATATATATATATATATATATATATATATATATATATATATATATATATATATATATATATATATATATATATATATATATATATATATATATATATATATATATATATATATATATATATATATATATATTTATAGCTTTGCACTGCAGAAAACAGAACAGTTGTTTGCCACTAAAATATTGTATAAATAATTTTAGAGATATTTTTTCCAAAATGGCATGGAAGATTTTGTATAGAGTAAACATATTAGTACCTACTCACGTATGACAATTGATTTATCAAATGGAGAACGACGTTAATCAGTAAATTTAGAAGCAATTTTATTACCTGACTAAAAGATTGGCTTAGAATATCTTCAGAATGATTTATATCGTATATTGGAATAAGTGTGTTAAATTTAAGTCAAACAATGTTAAGTTTCCCAACAGATGAGTTGATCAAATTTATGAGTAATTTTATTACCTGACTAAAAGCCTAGCTTAGATTATTTATTTAACTCGAACAATATGATTTACGATTGGTTATGAAGAGTCATTATGATATTTGAAACTTGAGTTTCCAATAGATACGTTTTTTTTTCACTTCCGATTTCACCACCCAAAGCTAACCTCTTAAGTAAAAATTTAATTTTCCAAACTACACGGCTCTGATGAGGCCATCAATTGCTATATTAGTGTCAAATTTTAAGTCGTCAAATGTCAAATAGTTTCGGAGAAAATCGGGTGAGACAGACAGATGGACAGGCAGACAGCCGGACAGACGGACAGACAGACGGAGGGACAGACATCGAAGTAATCTTATAAGTGTTCCATATGGAACATTAAAAAGTGCGCAATTCGGTAAAAAAATGCGAAGTTCTTTGTGAGATTTCAACAACCGTCATTTTTCTGACAGCTCATTAAAATCTTATAAGGATAATTATTTGTGATAAAGCATAGTTGGTTTAAATATTCGATGACTGTTTTTAAGCCAAAATTTTGTGTGTTTGAGCAATAGTTTTTTTTAGTCCATTTTCTACCCTGAGACTTTTGGCTCTTCTTTCGAATTAATGTTCGATAAAAGGTAAGCAATACACCATTTAAATGTTTAAATAGTATCCCAAAAATGTAAGGAAATACTTTATTTCATTTAGTTGATTGCTGAAACCAATTTGAAGCTTCATAGCGAAGAAAAACAGGACTATTTTGATTTTGAATGGGTAAAAAATCTAAAACCCGAGATTAAACAAAAGAATAGAAAATATCTGAAATAATCGAAATTCGAAAACACATACAATTAGTACCAAAACAAATACTGAGCAACGCAGAAAAATGTATTATATTCATCTTACAATAGAAAATTCTACCTTCCTAAGAATAGACCCCTCAGACAATTAAAGAAACCAATTTTAGATCCTTAAAAAGGTTAAGGGGAACAACTTCCTCTTATTCTTTTTTAAAACCCAAAATGTCAACACACGTGTATACTACCCGGTCTCATTCATCTGTGTGTAATAAATGTAATATACTCTGCTAGTATTTTGTGGTTTCTACGACGTAAGACGAACATATTTATATTGACCAATTAAAGACATCTTAGTTCACTGTAGTTAAACACGCTTATTTTAATGAAGGCAACATATTACCCAAAGGTTAATAAATTACGAACACATAAAGGTATATATATATATATATATATATATATATATATATATATATATATATATATATATATATATATATATATATATATATATATATATATATATATATATATATATATATATATATATATATATATATATAGCTTTGCATTGCAGGAAACAGAACAGTTGTTTGGCACTAAAATATTGTATAAATAATTTTAGAGATATTTTTTCCAAAATGGCATGGAAGTCGGATTTTGTAAGTAGTAAGTTTAACAGTAAAATAACATGAACAGTTCTGGTTGTTCAATATTTGTCAGAAATAGAGTAAACATATTAACCAACTCATGTATGATAATTGATCTATTAAATGGAGAACGACGTTAATCAGTACAATTAGGAGCAATTTGTTTTCTGACTAAAAGATTGGCTTAGAATATCTTCAGAACGATTTATATCGTATATTGGAATAAGTGTGTCAAATTTAAGTAAAACAATGTTAAGTTTCCCAACAGATGAGTTGATCAAATTTATGAGTAATTTTATTACTTGACTAAAAGCCTAGCTTAGATTATTTATTTAACTCGAACAATATGATTTACGACTGGTTATGAAGGGTCATTATGATATTTGAGTCTCAAGTTTCCAACAGATACGTTGATCAAATTTAATTAATTCGTAGCCACATACACATCTGTGGTGTCCTTTTGTTGCTTTAGTAATATGCCACCTATTTTTTGACATTTGTTCTATTAGATATATTTTTAGAGTGGCAAAAATGTCAATCAGTCTTGACAAAGTGTCAGAAAATCAGTTCAACTAAAGGATTGTGTTGGTGTTAAATTTTGGCTAAAGTTTTACAGAGATGCGTGAAATGGTGCAAAAATGTTCACATCTCCGAGTGGGACATGCAATTTCAATCTAGTTGTGAAACACCTGAAAACAATGAAATATTGGGCTTTCCAAAAACTAAATGTAGTGAAGTTATGAATTAATAATCGGTCAAGTACAAGTTGGACGTACGCAATTAGTATTCCTTACGTTGATTGCTTTTGAAATAAAAATCTTTGTTACGGAGGTATAAAATGATCGACGACTTCACAAAATACACCCCAAATGAGTTTTCAATAAAGTTTTTTTCCGATCTTTACTAAAAACTAGTGACCACGAAATTTTTGTTTTTTTTTTATGTACCAAGTAAATTATTAAAAGTAATGCACTCGTGATATTTATCGTTTATCGTTAATACTCTGTGAAGAATATTCCAGAATTTTTTCAGAATTTTTTAATAAGTACTTTTCGAGATAAGGAGGGGTGACAGAGATTTTTAAAAATAATTCAAAGAAAATCGACCGCAAATATTACATTATATATATTTTTGAACTCATGTTTTTACTAGCTTTTATTTGACACCTTACTCGAAAAATTTTTTTTTTCACTTCCGATTTCACCCCCCAAAACTAACCCCTTAAGTCAAAATTTAACTTTCCAAACTACACGGCTCTGATGAGGCCATCAATTGCTATATTGGTGACAAATTTCAACTAGTCAAATGTCAAATATTTTTGGAGAATGTCGGGTGTGACAGACAGATGGACAGATAGACGGAGGGACAGACATCGGAGTGATCTTATAAGTGTTCCATATGGAACATTAAAAAGTGCGCAATTCCGTAAAAAAAATACGAAGTTCTTTGTGAGATTCCAACAACCGTCATTATTCTGATAGCTCATTAAGATCAAAACTGTCTTAAAAGGATCATTATTTGTGATAAAGCGTATTTGGTTTAAATATTCTATGACTGTTTTTGAACAAAAATTTTGTGTGTCCATTTTCTACCCTGGGACTTTTGGCCCTTTTTTCGAATAATGTTCAATAAAAGGTAAACAATACATCATTTAAATATTTAAATGGTATCCCAAAAATGTAAGGAAATACTTTATTTAATTTAGTTGATTGCTGAAAACTGTATCAAAACTAAGGAAAAATATAAAGTATTAAGAGTAAGAAAATTGTGTACATCAGTGGTGCAGAATCTTGAGTTATATTGACAAGTTAAGGTTCTTATGTTAACTGTAGGCATTGAATCTTCGGTAGGTAAGCCTGGCTTTTGTAGAAGGAAATGGTGATAATTTTGAACAATTTTTTAAGATCCAGGTTGATGTATTTCAACGGTGAGTTTTTAAAACAACATTTTCAAATACCTTTACATAATATATAATTGGGGAAGAGTTTGAGAGATTGATGAGTATTATAACCGGATAATAATATTGCGCTAAATTAAAAAATATTTTGTATAAGCAATATATTTAAAATTCGGTCGTAAAATTAGAACGGACCCTTACATAAAAATATACTCATTAAACTTCGTATTTTTCTAATTAGTCCAGTATTAAGAAGATATAAAACTGGCATAAAAAGGTATATATTTAGTGGAATATAGAATGTTTTTTATCAAAACTGAAATAGCAAAGCAAAATCCTAATTACTTTTTCACCAATTAGCAGTTGAAGTTAGGAAACAAATATTTTACGGGTTGGTTTTCGTTAAAATTACTAAAGTTTTCTCGCCAGTTTTATGTGCCAAAGTCTGGACGCACGACTTCATTAAAAGTTACCGAATTTTGGGTTTTTGAAGGTATTTCAATTTCTTCATTCACTTTGTCACAACTTGACTGACGCAATAAAAGAGGTTCGTTTCCCAAATATAATATACAATAATATAGGAGGCTTATTCAGAAAGTTACAGAACTTTTAATTAGCAAAGTAAGAACAATATTATTGGGACACTGAAGTAAACTTAACCAAGCAAATACATTTCGAAATTTAGTAAATAATGGTGTGCTTAAATTCGCAGTCTCAAGAACGATTGGTAATTTGCAGGTGATTTTATAGTGAGCAATTTACACGACACTATGTAAGTCAAATAGTAACTTTTTTCTATTTTATTAATAATTACTATACATTGTACATGCGATTTGCCCATAATTATATACACAGGGACGTGTTTTTAAGTATCTTACCTAATTCACCATTTTCCTATACTACATACCAAGAAAATTCTTTTAGTACTAAATTTTTTTTTTGAGGAAGCCAAATATGATAACAAAAAATTTGCAGCTGGCCATATTTGAAAGATTACAAAGCCAACTAGAATTTTTTAAATGACCCCCTCTACGTTTAAGTACACCATTAAATAGCATTTTTTGAATACAATAATTAGTGGCAAAGATTTTGAGATGATACAGCTCAGAGGTTCCTGACCTTTTACAAGAAAAAAAAATACAACGCTCTCTCTTCCAAATAGTTAATTATAAAAAATATTAAAATATTGTTGCATATTTTCTATACCTATTTTACCTGTCTATTTATCTATTAAGAATCACAACGTAGAAATTAATTAACGGGGCCATCAAATGTAGTAAAAAATTGTTTATTAAAAATTTAAAAATAAACACAAAATCAATAAGAAATAAAAAAATTAATGAGATGGTTAAGGCTGGTGGAGTTTTAACAATTTGTTAATGTCGGGATCTAATTTCGTTAACATCAGTCACAAATTACCACGTTCAGTGATGTGCAGTTTGTTCCTTTTCTTAGACAGTAAATTAGTTACTTCACTAAATCCACGCTCAGTCAAGTACGATGAAGGAAAAGCAATTAAAAATTTCTGTACTCTTGCCCACAATCCAGGGTGGAGAGCTGGTTCTGATTTTTGAAGCCTCTTGGTATCTATTTCTGAATTTTTTTTTTTATTTAAGGGTCTAGCACACGTGCTGCAGGGAAGTCCCTATAGCGCTACAGGAGCGACACGTGTGCGGAAAAAGCGATTTACGCTGTTCTTGAATCGCTGTAAATTGTACTCGGTGGGAAACACAGTCCTGGGTAAGCCATTCCAAAGGGATGATGTTCTCCATATAAAAGACTGCTTGAAAAGTGTTGTACGAGGAGTAACAAGCTGAACCTCATCGGATGTGAAGTATCAGCGCGACGTGTACTTCTAACATGCACCGCTCTGGGAGAAATTAAGCGGGCTACATCCTTCGAACACTCTCCATGAAAATACTTGTAGAATAGACTCAAGTCGCCAACCGTTCTTCGATGTTCCAGCGAATCAAGGCCGCCGGTCAGTTCTGGGTCTCCAATCAGACGAACAGCCCTTCTCTGAACAGAACCCAACAAATGCAGTGTACGTTTTGGAGCGG
The DNA here is from genome assembly GCA_019049505.1 of Pachyrhynchus sulphureomaculatus. Taxonomy (NCBI): domain Eukaryota; kingdom Metazoa; phylum Arthropoda; class Insecta; order Coleoptera; family Curculionidae; genus Pachyrhynchus; species Pachyrhynchus sulphureomaculatus. The sequence goes on from CM032446.1 coordinate 55,443,689, forward strand.
AGCCCCAAACATGGGAGCAGTATTCCATAGTTGGTCGAATTTGAGCTTTGTAAAGAATTAACAGTTGTTATGGAGTGTAAAGCTTTCTGGTTCGAAATAATATTTCCAACTTTTAAGAAACTCTCCTTGCTATGCCTGCAACATGTTCATGCCAGGACATATTTGCTCCCAAATTAACGCCCAACAAATTGAGTGACGATGCTAGGGGAATGGAGTGCCCCGACATAACTATGTCGGGTTCAGAAACGTTAACTTTTTTAGAAAAAACTGCCGCCTGGGATTTTGTAGTGTTAAATTTCACTTGGTTACTGTCACCCCAAGATAGAATTCCTTCCAGGTCTTTGTTAAGTTGAATGACTTTCTGCTGTCTGCGGATATTCGCCTGAGCAACCGATGTCCGAGCGTTCAAAGTGAATGAAGAGATAAGCGTACTGTCATCTGCAAAGCTGTAGATTGGATTCCCGGTCTTTTCCAGCAGATCGTTAATGTAAATGAGAAAGAGAGTAAGAGACAGTATGGAGCCTTGGGGCACACCGGCGTTAACCGTAAAGTTGTTAGAAAGAAATCCGTCGACTGCGACTCGTAAAGAACGCTCTCTGAGGAAACATGAGAGCCACAAACAAAATTTTTCAGACATACCATAAGAGCGCAGCTTAGCCAACAGTTTTAGTTCTTCATTAGTTGTGAGTTCTACGAGTCCCTCTTCTAAATTTGATGATTCTGCTGTATCTGCATTTGCAAAAGGATCTAAAACCCAACTGGGTATATTCATGTTTAAAATATCTTGAAATTCATCCGTAAAATTAGCATGAAGAACGTCCAAGTGTTGGCAGTAAGTATCTTCCTGTTTTGCAGAGACTGCTGATAATGTGGGACTCACCTCTACCTAGATTTGGTTTGAACAGAAGAAGTTTTCCCACAAAAGCAGCTACGACGTTTTTTAATTTAATTAAATTCAACTCATTACCTTACAATCGTAAATTAATTTCATTAAATATTTTAGACAGGTCTGTCAAATAGGTTGTCATTTTTGGATCTAATCAGGTTTTGCGCAGTTTTCGAGGAAGTCCAGTACAAAGTTAAATAAATTGAAAAAACGAGGTTGCTTCGTGTATATATATATATATATATATATATATATATATATATATATATATATATATATATATATATAGCAAGCGATTGTAATCTTAGTCATTTTCAATACAGAGTTGGCCAAATAATCTGTCATGAAATGAATTGCTTCTAATCTTATTGACTGCTCTAATAATGTAATGAAGCGACGTATGCAGGCGGTCATTCTGATTGTTTGAAAGCAAATGATGACGATGAATAACACAATGTACAACGAGTACATTTGGTACTGCTTATTTCAAATACACCATAAAACCCTTATGATGCCCCGTCATTGCTGGAGCACCATCAGTAGGAGCTGACAAAATATTACTAATAGGAATTTTTTTCTCTTGAAAAAACTTGTTCATGGTATTAAATATCGATTTTCCCTTTGTATCGGTTTCTAAGTTTTTAGCAAATGATAACTTTTGCCACATTCTTTCTCCTTTTATGAATGAAAAGTATGATAAAAGTAGTGCTTTGGTAGAGTTAAATGGAAAATTTGAAAGTATGTAAATAATAGCATAATGATATTTCAGCGCCTTTAGTTATTTCATCTATTCTTCTTTGCACCGAATTATTCCTCAGAGGAATTTTTCTGATCATATCTGTCGGTGTCTTATGATGAAGAACAGTTTTTATTAACAATGAAATTATATATGAGGCTCGTAATCCATCATCTTCTTGTTTAGAAGACGACGCAAGCAGGTTTGATATAGTTGGCGGCTTTAAGTATTTCTTTTCCAGTCCTTGAAAATGGGATAAATCTTTGTCCTTTTTATCAGCATGTATTTTATTCCTATGGTCTTGTAGCCTAGAAGGCTTCATGGCTTCATTTGAAAAAACATTTTGGCAAATTAAACACATAAGTAATGACTGGTTTGTAGGAGAGTGCGTAAATTCGTATTTCAAAGACTCAATACTGTTCTGCCGACATTTCTTCTTAGATTCACACATTTTGAAATATACAATTTGTCACGATTTAAATAAAAATTTTTCAACAGATTTATAGATAGTTATAAAAATAATGACTATAATGACTTCTATCACTTCCACTCACGAATATGGATTATTGGCGAAGCACGTAAAAATACTAAAACATTCCTAGAGCTATCGCTGGGGCCTTTTACAGATTTGATTTGGTGCATGCCTCAACTTGTATGCCTTTGCTTGTTATCCGATGGGGGTGCACTTGCTCTGTAAACAAGTCTTTACAAGCTCCCATATTTTTGTAGAAACATGCTTGATTGCGTGAATCGCGTCTTTGCTTACCAACTTGCAAAGTCTTGTCACCGACAATATTAAACCGAATTAGGTATACGTATACATAATGCTAATTTAAATTTTTTTAATGCTTATTTACGCCATAACAATAAGGTAAAAATCTTAGATAGCTAGATAAAATATTTATTCATGAAAACAGTAGGTATTTTCAAAGTATTTTATTATCTTGATTTCCTAAGTAGGTGTGGTGTACGACGGCCGCCCCGTTTGACTGTCTTACCGCCCTTCCTCCCATTCTCGACCCGCTACCGTGTCACCGAAGGATCCAGCGCCCACTGGGGAGGTACCGCCTCCGTTTGGAACCTATAATATAGACCAGGGGTCGGCAACCTTTTAACTAAGGGGTGCCAGTTTTCATCCATACAACATTTTGCGTGCCGACATAGGTACTTACTACCATTAAAATTAACAAAAATTAACTTAAATTAACTTAGAATATTGCTTTTAGAAGATTTAATTACAAAAAAATTTTAACATTTAACAAATAATTTTATTATACTAGTCCTAGGACCTAATGTGAACCCTGTGCTTGAAGTTCTTTAGAGAGTTTTCTTATATCCGGTTCATGTCAGGTTATTTTCAGTGTCACACATGCTTCCGAGTTGTTCTGGGTTGTTTGTTGTCAGCCTGCTTCGGTACGGGTTTAAAATCACTCTCATATGGGAAAAAAGTTGTTCACAGATATAGGATGATCTGAAAGCTGTAAGCATGGCAAACGCTACTTTCTTAAGACAAATAAATTTCTCTGGTAAACTCATCCAACAACTGAGTATCTCGTTTGAATGGTTCTGGCAGTCACCTTCTAATACCCTTCAAATTTCGTGTTCCATAACTCGGAACTTTTAAATTCAATGTATTGAAGATCAAAATCATTAATTTTCATTCATGAGATAAGAGATATGTCAAAGCAACTGCTGGAAAAATCCATTAAATCTGGTTTGATTAAAAAAGAGAACATAGGACCATGTTTATCAAAATCCTGACCCCTCTCGACAAACTCCTCTTTTAAATTAGTCATATATTTAAGAATTTCGTCTATTAGTGCACCATCGTCGACACTGGATATATAAGTTTTTAAATTTGGAAAATATTTAGATGTGTTTGTAGTAATATCGCTGATAAATAAATCTATTTTTAATTTGAATGATTTCCAGGATTCGTATAAATCCAGAACTGTTTTGCCTGAACCTTGTAACTTTGAGTTGAGTTCACTGAGATGGTTTGTAATATCAGTAAGAAACATTAACATATAGATCCAGTTCTTATCTTCTAGTTCAGGATAAGCATCCACTTGATTTTTTTCCAACAAGAACGATTTAATTTCGCCCAGACATTGCACAAATCTAGAGAGCACTTTACCACGGCTGAGCCGGCGCACATTATTGTGCAATGGTATATCTGAATATGCACTTTCTAATTTCTACAAAAACGCCTTAAATTGTCTATGGGTCAGTGAAAAATGACCGACAATGTAGTTAACTATTGTAACCACCCTATCCATCACGGATTTTAAACTTCCAGCGGAGATTTTAACGCACAAACTCTCTTGGTGAATTATGTCATGAAAATTCAAAACTGATCGACCCATGCGTTCAATAAGAAGGGAAACAAATCCTTTATGTCTTCCCAATCATAGCAGAAGCGCCATCTGTCGTTGCGCACAAAATTTTATTTAAATCAATGTTTCGCTTTTCAAAATGTTTAACAAATTCTGAAAATATATCCTCTCCTCTTGTAGTTCCCTGCAATGGGAGCAGACAAATCAGCTCTTCATACACACTGCCATCATCGAAGTATTGCGCAACGATTGCCAGACGGGCAATGTCATTAATATCGACACTTTCATCCAATGCTACACTAAATACAAAACTCCGTTTGATAGCATCTCTCTGCTGTTTTTGGACATTTTGTGTCATTTCGGGAATGTCTCTCGATGGTCCGCGCTGATGCCGGTATATCCCTAGTCCTGGCCAATATTGTATCCTTATTGGGCAAGTCGTCGAATAAAATCTCGCCAGTACTCAAAAACGTTTGCTTCATAAATTCTCCGTCAGTGAACGGCCTACCCTTTTGTGCCAACGATTGTGCAATTATGAAACTGCATTCAGTTACCTAATTTTTTCCTTGGAAAACTTTGCTGAAGAATGTTGACTGTTTCTCGTATTGTTTACTTGCTTTTTGTATTGCCTCCCTATTATCAGCGTTATCTTTAAATGATGTTTTATTTGGAAATGTCGTTGAACACTAGATGTCCGGAAAAACTACGCTTTCCCGACATAGGACACAAATGGCCCGATCGTTTTGCTTTATAATACCGTAATCTGTTTTCCATGAAGTTTGAAATGATCGAACGGCTACCTTCTGTTTCTTCGCGGCCATAACGCAACGTAATTTTAATTTTTAAACTTTTCGACGACTATTGACTGGAACGGATGTTACTTCTATACTAAATGATCCAAACGTGTAGCGGCTTGCTATATATAGAAAAGTAATGTTTCCAGAAAATTCCAATAATTACGTTTTTTAAATTTCTTAGAACAACAACGCGCCCATTGCTATCAAAGGGCCGCCTAGAAGTTAAATCTAACAAAAACTAAAGTTCGGCAATATAAAAAGAGTTGCGGCGCGCGTCGGAACGATTGAAGTCAAATCAAACAAAAACCGCCTTATAGCCACTCTTTTGATCTGAATTGAGGACGTTTATTTTGTGTTTTTGCCTAGGCTTATATTTAAGGCTTGCCGTCTTTAATACTTGCCGAAATTAAAGCCAAATCAATGCATTCAGTAAAATTATAAATTACAAAATATATATTTTGTAGTTTTTGTTAATAATACCTAGTGACCTATATAATATATCGTTTTTGTTTGTATCGTTAAAGTAATACTGTCTTCGATTATTTACTTACTTTCGAAACATGTCACAGATTACAGAATTAATGTGTAAACTTTGAATAGGTAAGCGTGCCATTCAAAATTGCTTGGCGTGACAGAGATGGCACGCGTGCCATAGGTTGCCGACCCCTGATATAAAAAGTTTCTTTATTATATTTTCAAAATCACGGTACGCAGAATCCCTTACATAAACGCCGGGTATTATCAGCAATATTTGCATCTTTATTTCTCTGAATTATAGGCGATATCCAACGTTTAACGAAACGCATTCTAGGATAAGATGATACTAATATGAAATTAGTCACATAATATATACGTGAATTCTAGAGCTAACGCTCTAGTTGTAAAGGGTAGTTAGTTATTTCCGGCATCTCTGTCATCCTCTAGTGTAAAATGCAAAAAAAGATCAAAATTTTTTTGTTTACAAGAATTATGTAAATTATGCATATTATATATATATATATATATATATATATATATATATATATATATATATATATATATATATTATATTTTATTTTGCTTATAAAGCTCATTTCGAACGCCACTGGCTGTGACAAGAATACCTAAGATCAAATATACTGTACGGACTATTCATAAAGCTAAAATATTTGACTTTGTATTCTATAATAAATTAATTAATTATATTAAATTTCCGTAAATGACGGAAGGTATTTTCACTTACCGCATTTCATAAATTTAACCAAATGTATATATTTTATCAACAACATTTAGTTAATTTTCTTTCTCGCAATTGACATCGAGTGATAATTCGTCATTCCCAAGTTCAAGTTTTTTCATCCCAAAGAAACTCATTCGGAGTAGTTCATCTAAGTGTCAGAGAGGACCGACGTCGCTATATCACAGTCAGCCTTGATGGATGGTCTGGTCAGCAACGAGGCGGCATCGAGCTAGCCAATACCAACGAGCAGGGTCCGCTCTATTGTCACGTATAATAACGTTGTCAGAGAACATAATAAAACTGGTATAAATGAGAAAGCTATGGCCTAGGCTCTGTCATATTTAAGAATTATTGTCACACTACACGGGGTAATATTTTCCCCTAGAGCTTCATTGCTTCGCTCTAACGAAACCTTATTGATAAATTTTTTCACGAAATTTTGTTACGGTAAAGTAGTGAGAAGAGAAAATTTATTGTTTTTCTTATGGCCAATAAATATATATATATATATATATATATATATATATATATATATATATATATATATATATATATATATATATATATATATATATATATATATATATATATATATAATTATAATATTACTGACCTTGTTCGTGGTTTGCATTTCTTTACTTTTCTTGCTAAGGAGAAGAATATTTTATTTGTAGAAAATATCACACTCTGAGATTTTTGCACTTCTTCATATTTCAGAGTCTTTAAATCCTGGAAAACAAAGTCACTCATTTTATTCAGTCTGCCGGTCTGTGTATCTGTAGGTCTGTTGGCACGATAACTCTAGAACGACATGAGACATCAATTTCAAATTTGCTACAAATATACCACTTGAGTAATATCGCTAAAGGAAAAGGGATTGAAAGTAAAGGTTCATCAACTTTGGTTTTATTATTAAGAACGGTTTTTTGGTTTTATTATTAAGAACTGTTTTTTGGTTTTTATTAATATAATGAACAAATTTTAAACATAACATATAAGGGATAAAAGATAGGAATTGTGTCGAATATATCGTGTTGAATATCCTTTTCAGGGTACTTTTAGTCGAGAATTATAAAAAATTAGTTATTTTTTACTATTTTCATTTATCATACACATAGGGGGTTAATGAGGTAGGGGAGAGGGTTGCTTCGTATATACCTTGTTACACGTGTTTTTTAGCGCTCTTAGAGTTGAAAATTCTAAAAATTGTGTTTTTTGCTCTATTTTCAAATATTTATGATCATACATATAAGAGGTTAACAAGATAGGGAAGGGTTGCTTCATGGGAGTGTATATAAAGTCCGTACGATTTGTAATGGCATAATCGGCAATAAACTGCTAGACAGAATAAAAGATATTGTGCATCTTGCTTCCACTTATACTTCAACAAATGTTGTTCCGCCTTAAATATCGATCTGATCAATGTAAGACAGCCGTCATTTAGGATCTCGATTATATTATTTGGGAGTAAGAGAGATAGATTCAATTGTACGTGTCATTTATTAATTTAACGAGTACACCCATACTCAGAGATGGATTCAGGGAAATCTATATTATAAGTATTAGGAAGTATTATGATTATCAGTTTTGGACAGACGGAGTTTGTCTTTTTATAATGGACTATAAGAAGCGGAAAATAAGAGGGGATATTAAACATTCACTTATATTTCTAATAATTGCAAGGCTTTATTGGATATAATAATTATTTAATATAATATTTTCAATGTAATAAAAGAATTAAAGCTAACCTAAATGTTGCAGGTGCAAACTTAACAATAGAAAGTTGATATAGGTAAAGTCCCTAAAATAACAGGTAGGTAAATATGTTGGTATGATATAATTTGCCAAGAAGTAGGTATCGGCGTTTTGTCAACATATTTTTTTTGAAAAACAAATATACAAATAAACCATATTTAGATTGTATTAGGATGAAACATCATCATCAGAGTCAAAATTGGAACTGTTACTGTCAGAAAATGATCGTTCGTCTATATTAATAACAATTGGTGGCACCGTTACATCAAGTATGTTCTCTTTTTGCCACTATTCTTTGATTATATTTTCTGTATGTGTTATACAACTGATTCAGTTTTCTTTGGTAACTGTCTGGAGAGCTGCCTTCCAAACAGCTATTACTGCATTATCATCATGCCTCGCTTCACTTATATATAGTTTTATTAAAAAATCCTTTGCACTGAGCTCACACCAATTCTATGGCATTAAATTAAATATACAGTGGTAAGGAGGCAATCTTAAAACTTGATGACTGCTGCAGCTTAAAATTTGTTTTACAATTAGGTCATGAATAACTTTTCGGATCTCATTTTTCTCGGACTCTCTCAAGTCTCTGGTCTTTGGAGCTCTTCTTATCCTCGTATGCTTTTTTTTTAGCACCATCAATGCATTCTGGTTTTATTCTGGCTACCGTTCTCAAACTTAGTTTTAGTGCCTCGGATGCACACTTAATCACAGACAAACTTGTCAATGAGTTTTCTTTTTTATTTTGGAAATAATCAAGAACATTTAGTACTAACTTCCGACTTTCACCGTTCAATACTTCTCGTGGAATTTCGAATTTTTATTTGTAATATCTCTATCAACAAATAATCATAAATAACAAACAAATTCAAATCCGACCCTGTTTTATAGTTGAAACTCCTGTCATTAGCGGTTAATTGGTGGGGACTTGCTATTCTTACCATACGAGTAAAAGCAGGTACAATAGTTAGGCACTTTCTCTCGGTTTTATGGCTGACTGTGCCATTACAAATCGTACGGACTATATATATATATATATATATATATATATATATATATATATATATATATATATATATATATATATATATATATATATATATATATATATATATATATATATATATATATATATATATATATATATATATATATATATATATATATATATATATATATATATATATATATATATATATATATATATATATATATATATATATATATATATATATATATATATATATATATATATATATATATATGTATATATATATATATATATATATATATATATATATATATATATATATATATACACATATACACATATATATATACAGAGAACTGACATGAAAGAACTAATAGAGTATACACATGTGAAGAAAGGAACGTGGGTAACATATCATAACATTTATTTAAAAGGGAACAGAGTATCATACTGCCATAAACAACAAATATAACGATAAACGAAGAAACATATACAAACAAAGAAACATATACTCGTCCGTATCTGTTGATATGATAAATTTTGAATGAAATAAGATGTCGATTTAAAATCTGATACACTTATAACAATACTGGTCAGTTTTTTTGTAACATAAAATTGACATTGACATTAAAACGTATTCAGGTACCCACAATGCAAAACTGCAATAGTTTCATGCTCATCTTCAGTTTATATTGTGACAGTAGTATATTCAGCTTTACAAAAAAGCCGGGATAGTTTTTGATGCATTTCGGGAGTAACTTTTTCAAACAAAAAGCCAAACTTTAAAACTTGAATTAACAAGCGCTATCTTAACTATTTTCTAATCGCCATCAGGACACATCTCATGTTCCCCACATGTTTGCGATATAACTTGTGTTAGACTTAAGCATAGGCTAAAGGTTTTTGACCTATATCCTTTGTTGTGCCAATGATTTAGATGGAACCTAAATATCACATTAGTAAACATTACTTTTTCTCAAAGAGCGTCACATACGCCATTAAATATCCCCACCTGCAAAAATGCCTGTCCCTGATCCTGCCAAATTGCCTGTGCCACATAGACCAACTTCTTTTAAATCTATGGTAACTGAAGAACTGCTTCTCATCCATAGTCCAGAGGATAAAACGGTATGCGATCCAACAAAGTTTCTACTTGATTCTGAAAAAGTTAGTTCTCGGAACAAACTTGAAAAAGCCGGCAGGATGATCAGCGAAACGTCAGCATTACTTTTTCGATCGATACAGGACAAATCCAGGAGAACTGCACCTATAATACCTTAAGCAGTTAAGTTGAGATTGGGCATAAATATAAAATTAACTTAATTTTTAACCTCCTAGAACTCAAGAAACCTAAAAATAATATATAGAATAATACCAGGGACGTTCCAAAGATTCTCGAACCTAACACAGTAATGATGCCAAGATGACCAAATTATTATGATATTTGTTAAGTATTCTCTACTAAAGGGCATGCTAGGAAGAACTAAACTGTGTTTAGTTGTCTTTCTATGGCGATCCCGTAAACAAACAGGTTTTAAGGGTTTCTAACAAATGGATAAAATTGAAGCGCGACTGGTCAAAGAATACTTCGTTTTAAAAGGTTTCAACTCCTTTGGACATTCAAAAAGATTTGAATATCACATCAAATGATTTTTTCCCTTCGTTTTCAACGATTTAAAAGTGGGCTACTTAATTTAAAGATGGTCTTACATACATCCGAGATGATAATGCTCAGGATTCCCTAAAACTTCTATCACCGACGAGATTGTAATAAAAATTCACAATGGAGTACTAAATGATCGCCTACTGGAGGCAAGCGAGCTAACTGATCTTGTAAATATCTCGATAGGCCTTGTACACCACATTTTTCATGATGTTTGAGTATGAGAAACTTTCCGCTCGATGAGTGCCGCGTTTGTTAACAATCGATCAAAAATGCATTCGAAAAATATTTCCCAAGAGTGTTTAGATTTGTTTAAACTTCATTCCAGTGAATTTCTTCTACATTTCATAACAGTATATGAAACATGAATTTATTATTATACGGCACAGTTAAAGGACCAGCCGATACAATAGGCAGGAGCAGATGACATTGCGCTCAAGAAAGCAAAAATGGTTCCGGGTGCAAAAAAAGTCATAGCTACAGTTTTTTGGAATTTTCATGGTGTTACGCTCATAAACAACCTGGAGAAAGGTAGAACTATCATCGGGGAGTATTAGGCTTTACGACTGGACCAATTGATGGGTGCTATTCAAACGAAGCGTCCACATCTCATTAAAAATAAAGCGTTTTTTTTTTCATTACGATAATGGGTCTTTACATACGCCTCGGATTGTTGCTGGAAAACAGCATTACCTTTGCTTCGAAGTGCTTCCATATTCACCATATTCGCCAGATGTGACACCCAGCAAGTTAAAGTTGAGACGAACGCTTATTTTGTAGAGTTGGATAAATCTTATTATAGTTGGGGTATTAAGAAGTTGTAAAGTCGTTTTTTTTTTTTTTTTTTTTTTTTTTTTTTTATGGGTCTAGCACACGTGCTGCAGGAAAGTCCCTACAGCGCTTCAGGAGTGGCACGAGTGCGGAAAAAGCGATTCACGTTGTTCTTGAATCGCTGTAAATTAAACGTTCGACGAAAAGTATTGATTTGAAAGGTGACTACTTAAAAAAAATAGAAAAAAAATCTCTTTAATCTTACGTTTTCTTTGTTAGGCCGAGAAGTTTTGGAACGACACTCGTATGTCCTGTTCTACCGTACGCCCTCCCTTGACCTCTTAACCGCTTAAATTGTTATTTAGCCCTAAAATTAATTGACATTTTCAACCTGAACGGAATCAAAACTTATACTGAAATATTATCTATTTGTAACTTTAAATTGATAACAGGCGTTAATGCCAACTACTATTATCAAAATCAATCAAAACGAATATATTTTATTTCCAAAATTTTTCGCTGGTCTATGCAAAAATATATAAATTTCAAAATCAATATACATATACAACACGTCATTCGTAGCGCAAATTGCCGATTTCGGCTTCCCAAATTAAATATGTTTATCGTATTTGACCCGAATGATCTTTTTAGTCTGGAAATAATGGAAATATCATGCCTATTGTTTTGGATTGTTTTATCATGTCAATTGACTTGATAATAACTTTTGTAATGGACACGTTTACTCTATTGTTTTCTATATAGCATTTCACAAAAGTAGCTGTTGTCGTTTTAAGATAACTGAATTTAATAGTTTATATACTCGTACAATGGGAGGTCATGTAACAAGGATTGAAAACAGTAATACTTTCCACACGTGTTGCTTCCTATACTGTTTTGCGACTTTTATATAGGGATGTCAACAATACGAAACTTTTTCGTCTCGTATGTATATAGACTTTATATTACGGAAAAGGTGGTAAGTTTTGCTGTTGGTAATTTTATTTTCGTAACTAGGAAGTTGGCATTTTTATCATTTTTAAAAATCAAAATAAAGATTATTAAATAAATATTTTATTAAGAATTTAATTTTAGAAATGCAATATAGCGCAATTAAGGAACTCTATTTTGTGCAAATTTTCACTACGCATAACTTCCCAATATTGAGCCCGATATTAAAATATACTTACTACTAGTGAGTAAGAATAGAAAGATAATGAGACATAATAAATACCGTCTCTTGCGGCTGGTAATACAGGAAAAGATAGATAGCAAACGGGGTCCAGGGAGAGGAAGACATTCTTGGCTATATAACTTAAGACAATGGTTCAGACTTACATCTGTTTAACTGTTTCGAAGCGCCGTCAATAGGGTCAAGATTGACATGTTAATAGCCAACGTCCGAAACGAACGCTTGAAGAAGAAGAATGGTAAATAAATTCACATTTTATTTTATTGGTTGCTGAACAAGTTGGCTTTACCTAATATTCATTATCCTTAGATTTCGCAAATTCCCAAAACAAGCTTTATTAATATATTGAGTATTTGTTCAAAAATATCATGAATTGCCACGGAAAATGTAGCTGTCGATTCAGGGAGACAAACACGCGGAGCAAAACCTCGCCGCAAATGGAAGCCGGCTGGCTACCGCCAGCATGTTGCAATGAGCTTCGTCGAGTTTCTCATAGACGCCGCGCAGATTTTTAGTATTACATACGGAACACTTATAAGATCACTTCGGTGTCTGTCCGTCCATCTGTCTGTCACACCACACAATTTTATCCGAAAACTATTTGACATAGAAAGTTGAAATTTGGTACTAATATAGGAATTGATGGCCTTATCAGAGCGGTCTAGTTTAGAAAGTTAAATTTTGACTTAAGGGGTTAGTTGTGGTAGTGAAATCGGAAATGAAAAAAATTTTATTTACCAGGTCATCGAGTGCGGTGTCAAATGAAAGCATGTAAAAACAGGAGTTGAAATATAATATATATATATATATATATATATATATATATATATATATATATATATATATATATATATATATATATATATAGCAGTATTATGTTCTTGGGGTAAGCGGTCTTTAGAAAAGAACTAAAAAGTTTTAGACACCTTTTTAGCTACGCCAAGCTTTCGAAAATACTCCATTTTCTTCATCAGGGCTACAATTATAGTAGATTATAAGTATTTTTGAGATTAAAAGAAGAACAACCCTATTTTATATGTAACATTAAAGTACTTACTGTGTTCAAAAATTGTCCTTTGTGGGGGCACTTTATTAAACTTATTCATCAGAAAAAACATGAGAAAAACTCGACATATTCATCTCTGGGAAATATAATAAACTTTTACTTTTGTTAGAATGGTACGAAGAATTGTGTGGTTGTAAAGGGATTTTAATTTATAAAGGAATTTTTTGGTATGTTTTTTTTCATTTCATTGCTAAGGGCAGTGTGTTTCTATCTCTTAGTTAAGTTGTGGTTAATTTATATTTGAAAGGAGAATGACGTTGACATTTTGTTTGATCGTTTTAAAGTTGAAAAGTTAATGAAAATCAGTGGAATATTATCAAACAGATATGTCCGATATGTCGTAAGAGTTTTCACTTTGACTGCCTATTTCCCTCCTTCCTCAGACTGAAAAATCTAAATAAACTACGAGACACTCTACGCACCAACTCCTATCCAATCCAATTAATAAATAAATTATTATTTAACTCAACCACACCCCCTGTACAACAAAACAACAATCTTACACCGGATACTAGTGCTTTCCTCTCTGAAAACCGAATCAAATGTTATTTTTCATTTCCATACATAAAAGAAATCTCCACCAAAACAACTAAACTTTTCAACAAATTACTTAATTTAAAAATTGCTTTTAAACACAAAAAACTATCAACAATATTTTCACTTGTCTAAAAGACAAAGATGATATCACAAAAGTTTCAGAAGTAGTTTGCAGCTTCCCTTGCTGTCAATGTGAAAAAATCTATATAGGGCAAACATCTAGAGTCCTAAAAGACGGAATCATTTCCCACAAAAGCGATTGCGGATTAAAGAAAAACTCTTGTGCGCTTTCCCAGCATAGTAGCCAATTTTCACATGAATTTAATTTTGCTGAAACCAAAATCCTATGTAAAGAGAGAAATCTCCGCAGAGAATCTTTAGGGAGATGGTGGAAATCCACCTTGAACCGAACTCGATCAATGAAAAAACTGACCTTGAAGATCTGAGTTTAATTTTCTCCAATCTATTACAAATAGGCAGTCAAAATGAAAACTCTTACAACATATCTGACATATCTCTTTGATAATAGTCCCACTGATTTTCACTAACTTTTCAACTTTAAAACGATCAAACAAAATGTCAACGTCATTCTACTTTCAAATATAAATTAACCACAACTTAACTAAGAGATAGAAACACATTGCTCTTAGCAAAATGACAAGAAAACATAACAAAAAAAATTCCTTCATAAATTAAAATCACTTTACAAGCACACAATTCTTCGTGCATTCTAACAAAATGAAGTAAAAGTTTATTATTTTTCCCAGAGATGAGTATGTAGAGTTTTTCTCATGTTTATTCGTTTTTTTTTCTGATGAATAAGTGTAATAAAGTGCCCACACAAAGAACAATTTTTGAAACACACCACTTTAGCAGTAAGTACTTTAATATTACATATAAAATAGGGTTGTTCTTTACTTTTAATCTCAAAAATACTGATAATCTACTATAATTGTAGCCCTGATGAAGAAAATGAAGTATTTTCGAAAGTTTGGCGTAGCTAAAAAGGTGTCTAAAACTTTTTTTTTTTCCAAAGACTACTTTCCCCAAGAACATAATACTGCTGTTTAACTAGTTGGTCAAGACTACCCTTCTCCTCTCTCTGTCTCTCTCTCTCTCTATATACATATATATATATATATATATATATATATATATATATATATATATATATATATATATATATATATATATATATATATATATATATATATATATATATATATATATATATATATATATATATATATATATATATATATATATATAATATATATATATATATATATATATATATATATATATATATATATATATATATATATATATATATATATAGAGATTATATCTCGGAGCAATTTGCTGCTCAGATCATCAGTTGCTGAAAACCGAATTTAAATTCAAATTCCCGGCACCAAATAGAAAGAAGTTTATTGCTACAAACACATCGTCAAAAGAAATATTATAAATAGTTTGGCGACACATCTACTCTAAAAAAACTGTGGATAAATATAAAACAAAAACTATTGAAGCCGTGGATTTCTGAAACAACCCTTGATTTAACTAAAAAAAAAACAGCAAAAAAGGGGTCGGATGGTAATTTAAAAAAGAAATAAATATTAACGGGCTTAAATAGGGATATATAAAGTGCATGCAGATGTGACAAAAATAACTATTATGCCAACATGTGTGAGAAAATAGAGAGTCATGCCAACGAAAATGAGGTGAAAGACAAAGGTAAAAGAAATAACGCGATAGTTTAGTCTCCATCACTCGGTGCTACCGAATGAGAAGGGCGACGATGTAATAGCCATTGACACATAAAGATCCTGAGCAGATTAACAGACCTTACGATAATATTAAAACTTCTAAAACTGGATATCCTTAAAGATAATCTAGAAGAAGCTTTCAAAAACTTGAAAAAGGGAAATCATGTGGTTCTGATTGTATTAAGGGAGAAGTAATCCTTGCAAGTGGCGGAAATGCTGCAGGATATGGTGTACCGGGCAAAGGCCCACTAACTGGTCGAGATCAACTTTTGTCACCCTTCATTAAAAAGGGCTTTAAGAAAAATTATGTGAACTACAGATTCATCGCTCTGATATCTCACTTCAGCAAAGTCTTTCTCCAAATTTTGTATCAAAGACTTAAACATACTTAGATTATCAGATACCTGATGTGCAGGCTGGATTCGTAAATGGAAAGGGCACTATCCTTAATGTGCGCCAGATTGTCGAAAAAGTCAGAGAATACAACGTCCCCTTGCATGTCTGCTATGTTGATTATTGAAAGGCCTTCAATATGGTTAAATGAGTTCATCTTTGGAATGTCCTAGCTGAAATGGAGGTGCCTCAACATCTGATAGTACTGGTCAGAGCCCTATATGATGCGAATGTCGCTAATGTTAGATTTGATGAATTTGAAACCTCCGATTTCATAGTGGAGGCCGGGATAAGACAGGTATGTATACTGTCGCCGATACTATTTAACATATATGCCGAGCACATCAGTATGCACACGTATTCTTTGTATACATTTAACTTTCTCAACTCTCTTAATCATTATCTTTCTGATTTTAGGCCGGTTGTTCTTAAATACTCTTTTCTTTCTCCAAGAAATTAATTATTTTCAAGAAATATCAGTTTTAACGGTACACCACCAAAGATCATTTAAAATCTTCCACCAGAAAATACAAGCTGCAATACAGAAACAGAGATCAGCATTTCAAAGAATGGTGTAATAAAGTAAAGCAAGGAATCTGTCTGAGAATGTTTTACTGATATATTTTGAGCAGATTAAACCTTCTACATTATGATCGTCCATATTGGAATTGAAAACACTTTATTAAATATTGCAAATTGATTCCATATATGAAAAAAATCAACATTTTACACCGGAGCATTCAGAAACAATGCATTTTAAATTTTTTGTAAATTTTTGTATTATGAGTCCTGCGGGTCCTTGTCGCTGCGAAGAAATCAGTAAAACGACTGCCGATAACACGGTTCTGTATTAACTGAGAAACGTCCTAATACAGCAACTAACATAAAGTTTCCATTTTAGATCATATCAAGCTTTAACCAAAATACACGGCTCTTAATGCTAACTATACGACTCACTACGTTTGACAAAAACTGTGCAAATCAAGTGGTTGGAAATAATTTAATTAGAAGGTGTACTAACGCTAAAGTAACTGAAGTTATCATATTTCGAAGCCTACACTGGTCGTTGCTTTCGATAAATGCTAGTCATACTTCTTGCTAATAAAGGGAAAAATTTATCTGTTTTAGAGCTATAAAAAAGACATTCAGATCTTGTCCCATCTACTTCAAAAAAAATGGACTGTTAATCTCCAGCTGACTTAACGAATTCAAGAATATATATGGGTTCATGTAGTGGTTGCACAATTAATGTTAACATAGAAAATAATAATAGTAATAATTTCTCGCTCAAATTATGAAAATAACAACAAATCAAACGCATTCAAAAAGAAGAGCTGTAAATCAGACGGGGTATATTTCAGGGAGACTCGCTCACCGTTCTATGATTTTGCCTCTGTCTCAATCCACTTTCAAATACAGTAAACAGAACAGACCCTGGCTAATACATCAGACAACAAAAAGTGAATCAACATAAAATAAACCACCTCTTATATATGGATGACATAAAACTCTACGCTGCTACAGAAACACAGCTGAAAGTACTTCTGACAATCACAGAAACATTCACCTTAGATATCCATATGGAATTTGGTATAAGTAAGTGCAAAGTGAATAATGGCTAATGGAAAAGCCACTAGGAGACAGAAACCATGAACAATGAAACACTCGATAACAGGCTCGACAAAGAAACATACGAATATCTAGGCTTCAATCAAAGCACCAAACTCAACCACACTCACATCAAAATAGAGCTCAAAACTAGACTCGCGAAACTTATACAAACAAAACTCAACTCCAAAAATCTCACTAAAGCCACCAACCCGTTCGCTATACCTATACACATATCTCCAAATACACAGAACTTGAAACAGAAATAACAAGGAAAAGTCATCTTTGTCCCCTCATCATATCAGCCACAGGCCTTACACCAACAATATTCACACCACACACAAACATTCAGAAGTCAGTGATTTTCAAAACATGTAAGCATTGTCAAGTCTTTCGTTAATCCACAATAGTAATAACGTTTGTGCTGACTTGGCTTAAGCCATACCACACTTAGTACAATTAGAACTCAACACAAACATACATAAAAAAATTTAGAAATCACTGATTTTGAAAACATGTAACATTGTCAGGTTATTCCTTAATACACAATGATAATAGCATTTGTGCTAACTTGGCTTAAGCCCGTCAGCCAAACTTGGAACCACGTTTACCAAATGTGAGAAGGAGGACAAAAGTATAATAATAATAATGTAAATAAATATTGTAAATAACTAGAAAAATATTTCCTTATTTGGTATACATTTGTTAAATGATTGTTTAATTTTTATATAGTTTAAATGTATAGATCTAATTAATTTTCGCAATATGTGCAAAATTGTTGTAGTAACAGGGCGTAAATATTTCACGCACGGTATCATTGTAACGTTAAAAAATTATTTTGAATAAAAAATGTCACTGAACTTTCTTATTTTTGACGGTTATAGAATTTTTTTATTTACAAATATTGTTTTACTATAAATACTTTAAAATTACATTTTTATGAGAAACTGTATATTACATTTAGGACTCGACTCTGTAATATTCTGATTAAATTTATTGCGATAATAACTAATTCATTTTGCAATTACTGAACATATAATTATTAAATCATTACACCCTTAATTTTTGATTTCAGCATATTATTATTTAAATAAGAAGACAAATACAGTAGGATAGATATTACCTTCCGACTTGCTCTAATATAGGCCTGGCGGTTCAAGCAAAACTTGCTACGCCTCTGATACAGGGCTGACCAGGTCATTCTTCAAAGCTGACTGTAATATTACGAGGTCAGTCTTTGACATTTAGATGAATTACGCGTAATAAGTTTCGTTGGGGAAAAAACTTAAATTTGAAAATGACGGATTATTGCGTAATATTAATTAAAAAAATATTTATGGTGAGAGATATTTTGAACTGTGGAGTAGAAAGTGGAAATTTTTACTTAAGTACTGTAACGGTATTTGGAGAAAAAGTTTATCTTACATATTACAAAAAAATTTATTCTTGATCAAAAGTTCTGCATAACATTGAAGACTATAATTAAGCATCAAAAGTTTAAAATATTGGATTATATACAGGGAAAATAAAAAATAATGAAAAATGTTAATCGGAACAAAAAATTATGCTCACGTTCAGTGCACTAGTTTTTAGTTAATTTCGTTTTCCTTTATTTAATAAATAATCCGACAATTACTGACGTGTTTACTGGAGTTTTCTTGATTTTTTAACTAGAAGGTCATAAATCTAAACATTTCTTAGTTCCTATTAACATTTTCAGTTGATATTTTGCTCTGTATTTAAATTTAAACACACTTTCTTCTCACTATAAATTAATATTTTTTATTTTCTCTGTATACCATCACATATTTTAAACTTTTGATGCTTGATTATGGATTTCAATGTAATGCAGAAATTTTTATTAAAAATAAATTTGGTTGGTAATACGTAAGATAAACCTTTTCTCCATTTGTTTAAACCTTTTTCACATTTGTATTATATATACCTATTTTGGAACACATATATATATATATATATATATATATATATATATATATATATATATATATATATATATATATATATATATATATGTATATATATAGAGAGACCGGATCTCATAGAGGGGGAAAAATAATGTCGGAATCTTGTTCGTCTGGACCCTACAAAACGATTCCCCTTTCCAGATATTGAGATAGCCGATATTTGAGCTCGATTAAACGACGTTAACCCGTGCCGCTCGTCGCTCAAAGTTTGAAAAAATCCAAATTTTTGGCCAAAAAGCTGACATAGGAGCCATAACGCCAGAACGGTAAAAATAATAGAAACACGCTTAATATCTCAAAAGAAAGCTAATGTTGTTCTTCAAAATTTATATTCTATACATAATTGTTGTTATTTTAAGTCAAACAGAGTTACGACAGCCTTTAGCCCCAAAAACGTGACCTGGTATAACTAGGAGCATAATTCGTATATTTTGTTATTAAGTGATAAATTTTGCTTTTTTTGGTATATTTTTGAGTTTAAAGTAGAAATATAAAAAAAAAAACAAGTAATACTGATAAGTCTAATGACATTTTTTATTTTAAAATATAAAAATTAGGTATATAATACATACAAAACAGACACAGAAAAGATACAGACGTAGTACCTACATGAGTTTATAATTTTACATAGTTATCTAATCTATTCTAGAGCTTTTGTTAAAGTAGTTTTTGAAACGTCAGGATATAATGCTCGGCATTTACTTACAACTTGCAGGACATATTGCTTTTGGTCTTCATCTTTTGTCAGAAGGTTGTTAAAGTCGGTTATTAATTTAACACCACGCTCAGCCATATCATTAACTACTTTTAATGTTTTGACAATTTTCAATCCTTCTTGGAAGTCATTATTTTGAGGCCAGGTGTTTGGATGTTGTCTTAGGAAATCTGTTTTTATATTAAATTGGTCAAAGAATGTAAACGTTTCTTTGGTAAGTAAATTTACCAATCCTCCATCAACTACCTCTTTTAAGTTTTCTTTCCTAACTTTTGGATTTTCAACCCTAGCGTGCTGTGATGGTTCATCTGTGCTACTGAGCAATTTATTAGCAATTAACAACTTTTCATCGTCTGTAATGGTGGGATCAAAAAACGATAATCCCACCAACTTTGCATTCAAATACCACAAATGGTTCGAAAATTTGGTCAGGGCTATTTCTGCAATGTCGTTGTCACATTCTTTATAGTCTAACAGACTATGCAAAATACCTAAATCTTGCTTTGGTGCAAGATGAACTTTTGGAGCATTGAACCAAGCTTTACAATAAATTTTAACTAGGAAAACAGAAATGGCACGCACATAACTTTCTTCTTCTTTAGACATCTTAAATTGACGACGAAAAATGAACATTTTTAAGCAGTAAATAGTCTTTGCCATTCACCTAGCGTGATGAATGGCTCCTGGAGTTCTAAAACCCACAACATTGCCGTCTAGTGATCCAACAAATACAAGAACCAACTGCAATAGCTCCTTGTAGTCATCTCTGGGGTGGCTCTCAGTTAATTTGGTCTCGAATTCAGCAGTAACATTTGCAATTATTTCTGGAGTTAGCTGCTTTTGTGTTAGATTGTCACTGATATCTGTGTCGTATTTTCCTTTGTCTATCTTGGACCACGCAGTGAGGAATCTCTTGAAAATGTCTGGATGAGGTCCAGTGGTTGATCCCACTTTTGTGTCGAATACGCCTCTTAACAGAATTTCCAAGATATGGTGACGGCAAGCTAGGTATAACAATTCTCTTCCTAACATTTGCTCCAATATGACGCATGTTCCTTTGAGTCTTCCCGTTTTGGATGCTGTAGTGTCGAAGCACATCGCCTTGACGGTGTTGAGAAGACCCCATTCATGTAGCATTCATATACGGCTACGGCTTGCTCCTCTCCAGAGCTGTTTGCTGTTACAGGAACTCCCAGCAGCTGTTCCTTTTCGCCATATTAAATAGCTATAGCTATTCGCTCACATTGTTCATTTTTTAAAACACCCGGTAAAAGTTTACCGTCCCAATGGACAACCACGGGCTCTTTTTCAGGAATGTTTACTTTATCAAAAATTTTTTTATTATATTGTTCTCTGAACATTTGCCTTCTATCATGTAATAAAGTTTTCTAGAATTTGTACTCAAGAGGGTCAAGGTTTAGTGCTTCTAGAGTAGCTATTAAAATTCTCTTGGCATTTCTGTCGGATACCTTACATCGATCTAATAAAATGGACAATTTCATGTTTAAAATCTCTTTAAAGCCCCTTGCAAATGAAACTTTCATCCTCTTGCTCTCAGATGGTCCTGGATCTTCTGCAGCTTCTTCAGGGATGTCCATTTCCTCCAAGCTCTCAAGTTCCTGGTAGATGCTGTCCTCTTCAGTGTCTTCTTCTCCTTCTTCGAACTTGTCTTCATCATCCGTCTCTAAGAAGCAACAAAAGAAAGAGAAAAAAAAAGACTATAAAAACTTGTCGTTTTAGCAGAATAGTAATAATACATAGGTACTAAATTACCTACTTCTAATTATCAAAAGGTATTATTTAAAAAATATAAACTCAATCATAAAGATGCCAAATCATGCTCCCATGTACAATTTTCTTTCAATTGTGATGAAACTATTTACTTATTTGTTTATCTATTTTTTAGAATACTAATAATAAAAAAAAACTCACCAATATCAAAAGTTGCTTCTTGAATTTGTCGGTTCATTTTTGCAAGTTCCTTTTGCACCTTGATTTCTTCAGCTCGAGACAACTTGAGATCCACTCCAGTCATGGAACCTGGGCGGCCCTTCTGCCTCTGTTTCACGAGAAACGCCTTATCTTCTTCCGATTTCATCAGAGCCAAAGCATCTTGTTGAGCAATATCAAAGAGATCATCCAACTTTTCAACAAACTGTTTAAATTTGTTCTTGGCCGTTTTCGATGTTTTCTTCCGGTCTTTTTGAAGAGTTCTCCACTCGGCGTGAAGTTTTTCCAGCTTAGTAATTGTATCTTGCTCATGTTTTTAGTCGGGATTCGAGCTTTCTCCCACTTCTCGTATTGTAAGTTTTGCTGATTCTCTTACAGTTAATTTCACAATACGTAAATTATAAAATAAAGCATACAAAACTTGACGATTTGAGGGTAGTTTACAACCGGTGATCTGGTGAATGGGATAGCCCACAAGAAATATTTTATCCTTGTACACCTGATGTGGATGCCATTTCAGAGGCCAATAGGTAAATAACAGTTAACTTGGAAAATGAAACAAAATATATTGCAAACTTTAATTTCAATAAAATGTTTTCAAATGTCTTTTAAAATAATACTATAATAGTTATAAAAACAATAACACACACACTTGGAAAATTAAAAAAAAAAAAACGTTAAAATATCTTCACTAGATAATTGTTCGATCTAACCAGCTCAAAGGCACTTTAGAAACTAAACTGAATAAATAAAAGGTCGGTTGTACGCTGAAGTAAAATCACCATCCCTAAAATAGAAATTAGGTTCACCCTCCTTTTTACCTGTCAAACGGGTCTTTCTTTGGTAAACTATAAGGTAATCCCCATATAATAAAAGATTAAATTTGAATAAAAGGCTTTTTATGTTTGAAAATTGAGTTCCAAAATACTTTTTAACAAAAAAATGTTAATTCCGGGACACATTATGTAAAAACCCGTAAAATTCTTAGAATACTCCCAAACTGGCTCCTACTGGTACCAGGTCACGTTTTTGGGGCTAAAGGTTGTTGTAAGTTGGTTTGACTTAAAATAACAACAATTATCTATAGAATATAAATTTTGAACAACAACATTAGCTTTCTTTTGAGATATTAAGCGTGTTTCTATTATTTACCGTTCTGGAGTTATGGCTCCATATGTCAGCTTTTTGGCCAAAAATTTGGATTTTTTCAAACTTTGAGCGACGAGCGGCACGGGTTAACGTCGTTTAATCGAGCTCAAATTTCGGCTATCTCAATATCTGGAAAGGGGAATCGTTTCG
Source organism: Pachyrhynchus sulphureomaculatus (assembly GCA_019049505.1). Classification (NCBI taxonomy): domain Eukaryota; kingdom Metazoa; phylum Arthropoda; class Insecta; order Coleoptera; family Curculionidae; genus Pachyrhynchus; species Pachyrhynchus sulphureomaculatus. The sequence continues at coordinate 55,467,357 of CM032446.1, forward strand.
TGGGGTCCAGACGAACAAAATTCCGACATCGATTTTTTGCGGTCACCCTAATAATATATATATATATATATATATATATATATATATATATATATATATATATATATATATATATATAAGTATATGTTTTAAATGTCCCAAATTGTTTAATTACAGTTTTCATTAAAAAATCGTTTTTTTTTTATTTCTTTTAAGTGTCCGCCCAAGGGAGATTTCACTGCATATATATATATATATATATATATATATATATATATATATATATATATAAATTATTTATTTATTTATTTATAATGCACCTCCCCGACACTATAGGAATTTTGATCCTTTTTATTACTATGTCTCTGATAAGTTATACTGACGGGAATATCATAATATCCGTCAACTTTGCCTATGTGTCTAAACATAAACTCGTATTTCATGACATTTTTAAGGAACACGGTAGGTAGTGTAGGATATTATAGCATTTTTACATTAACTACTACCTAAAAATATACCCTCAGCACCCAACTGATTGTCGGAGTCGAACCAGCGCTCATTGGTTTAATATACAGGCTCTTAACTTATTACGCCAGCCATATATATATATATATATATATATATATATATATATATATATATATATATATATATATATATTTTTATATATATACATATATATATATATATATATATATATATATATATATATATATATATATATATATACATATATGTTATATATATATATATATATATATATATATATATATATATATATATATTGTTATATATCACGGTATATTAGCTACTTTCTCTCTTCCGACCGCAAATTCCTATATAATATTATACTCCCACTTATATGATGGATGGAATATAATTAAGCTTAAGATTAGTTTTTTATTCCAAAATAAAACAAGAAAAGAATCACAAAATACCATCCATTATAGTCTCTCATTCAACATTCCTTCGACATATTTTTCCAATTAAGATTAGAAACAATAAAACAATAATATGATTTTCAGATTTCTCTGCCACAAAGAAAATACAACGAACACATAATAGATTATTCTTGAATCCCATTACCTATCTTAATTAAATATGAGTAAAATTTCTTCATCCCCTTCAACTAAAAGTAAGGCAAAACTCATATACTATATCAAAATTATTAAATTTATAGATTTCCTTCCTTTTTGACCCATTCCATTTAAACGTTATCGCTCAAAAACTCTAGCTTTCCCCGTAGGTCTCTCTCCGTATCAAGTGTTATGTATGTATATATATTTATTTGGGAGTTATAATGGCAACATGCCGACCGGGAGACCAGCAGATCAGTAGGTCGATGGAAAATAAAGACAATGTTACTCACGCACTAACGGCATTGAAACTGAAGATGTGCAAAAGAATTTAAAAAGTAAAATTCAACGAATACCACAATTTGCTCAAGAAGTGATCTTTGAATGAAATCAATAACCTGAAATAATATTAAAATAAATACATTTTCGATTTCCGACAACCAAAAACTAGGAAAAGTTCTTAAAATACTATTGAAATTATATCAAAATTATTTTACATCCATTTCCCTGACGCAATCTTTCTCAAAAACGACGGGATCATTTCCTACGTTAAGTTTTATATGTTAACTAAATCTGAAATGAATATCTCATTTTTTTCGGAAGGTATCGTCCTGTCAGAGAGACAAATCAAAGAAAATTTGAAACAATGTTATACGTGATTTAGCGACCCTGAAATGTCTAGAAATGCAAATATCTCATAGGGCGAGGTCTTCAAGAATATTTACTCTTATAATACCAAGGAAATTAAGCTAAATGAAAAACAATTTTACGACAATTGGCATTTTTTACAAAATTTTCCCGGCGCATAGTGACCACTACAAATGTTTAAAATAAGTAAACTATATTGCGTCATTATTATATACTATATTAAATTATTTCTTCTTTTGAAGTACCATATCCGATACGGATGTAGGTGACCCTCTCGCCTTTGCCTGTGGTTGGTGCTTTTCTAAGAATTCCCACAGACAAAGGGGACCTACAGTTTAATGCCGGTTCCGAACGGCTAGGGATGATACTACGTGTGGTTCACCATTGCCATCCCGAGAGAGGCGACCGTCAAGTAATAAATTTTATGTGATTTTATTATTTATTTGTCTTTTTTTTATTATTATTCCCTAACCGAAATACGAACTCGGATCGCTGGTGTAGAAAGCAGACACCTTAATCACTACGGTATGACCGCCTCTATTAAATTATTTAATATAATTAAATTATCATCCAGAAACACGTAGAGTGGGTTTTGAGACGAAGATGATCAGTAATTTTTGTCATAGCTTTAAAAGTACAGTTTCAAAAAATAATGGACGTCCTAGGCGCATTAGTGGTCGGTTACCATAGAACGTGCTATATATAGTTCTGTTTTATAACTCGTCAGTTAACCTAGCTGAAGATGAAAATGTTTAGCATATCAACAAACCTCAGCGCCTCCCGATGTGAAAGTATGGAAACTTTTAATCCAAGGTAAAATCCACAGCTGGGAAAAAAATATCTGTTCTTATTCCGCTATAGGCAAATAGGGTACTATTACCACTATCAACTGTTTAGCTGTATCAGTTTGGTGTTTGACAGCCGGTACTCCATTATTCTTGGAATTAGTGGTACATACTATATTCAAAAATTAGGCGGAATTTTTTAAAGATTACGGGTTTTATAACTATTTATTAAAATATTTGTTTTTTATATTGGTAGAATTCTGGCAAAAATTTTCAGAACATTTATTTCATTAGGTTAAAAATATAAGCTGGTTTTGTAATGGTAAAAATTCTTGTTGACTATTTTCAAAATGAATAAATTTATTGAGGAAGAATTCTTATGTAGTCTTAAAAAACGAAATTTCATGTGGTAATATGTAAACAATCTTAAAAAAGTTGGATGTTGAATATTTAGTAAGATCAAAAGTGGTATAAATCCTTTAAAATGAGTAAATACACAGTTGAATACGAACTGGATTCTGGAAAGCCATTCACCGCAACCACAGAAGGTATCTTTAACAAAATCGAGGATCTTGTGCTTAGTAATCACTATTTGGGCATTAAGGAAACAGCGCATTATCGCACAATGCAATAGTTTTTTTATATATATATATATATATATATATATCCTTTATAATATATATATATATATATATATAATATAGATATAGATATAGATATATAGCGCATTATATATATATATATATATATATATATATATATATATATATATATATATATATATTGGTAATTTTAAACAGAAATGGAATAGGGACCGTTCCACAAGCACCGTATTCACCGGAATTAGCAGATTGACTTTGTCATATCCCCAGTTTGAAGCTACTACTACCGTAGGCACCATTTTAGATCTACAAAGATCAATAGATTTAGATAAATAAATTAACAGTTAATATCAGCTTTTTTTTTAATTTTTGAACATCAGGGTGTAATTTTACATGAAAAAAAAATTAATGTAGTAATTTGTGGATAAAACTTATAAAACATAAATAAATATAAAATAAAAAATAGATTCAATCTTTTTCCCAATATCATTATTGACACTTTCTGAACTCTATATAGCTCTGTTATCAATGAAGTCACACAACTGTTCAGAATATACATAACAAATAAAATTTTTCTTCGGAATTAAATATTTGATAACAAGAAACGCATTAAATAAATCGGTTCAGATTAAATACGATACATACAGTATAAAAACCATATTTTTTAATTAAACGAACTGAATTAGAAAATAATTAATACTAAACTTATTCAACATCAATAAAACACTTCTTGCTTTACCAACTTATGATTTATAATGAAAAAAATGTTTATTTTTATAGCACATTTTAGGAGGTAAACAAGACGTTCAATGCTTTTAACAGCTGATGAGGTCGCAACATTTCTCTTTTAATCGGCTGAAAAACTCTCACTTATGCATGTTGATCAGGATATCAAAAGAGGCGCAATACTTTTTTACTGAAACATTACACTTTCTCGGTCGAAAATTTTAATAATTTTTATGGGACTGATAAATTAATAAAAAAACATTTTTTGTGTCCGTAATTTTTCTGACATATATTTTAAGTTTTCAGATACAAGAAAAAAAATTTTACATAATTTTTTAAATGACTTATGAGTTTTTTTGCAGCCTCATGAAAGCCATTTTGAAAATTTTTATCTACTGGTGTGCACGATTGCGGCTCACTGAAACGTCTGAAAAAACAAAAATATCCTTAGAAAAAGCATGACCATGGCCCCAGTACAGACTACGATTACTTTGTTTGAGCAAAAGTTCACAACCTTCAAAGTTGATGGTCTCAATTTTTTTTTCGTAAAAAAAAACTATTAAAAATTGAGGAAAAAATTAACCAATCTTTTTTTTTATTCATACTGATATTGTGTAGAAGAACATATTAAAATTTCAGACAGGTTAAATGGTTTTTAAGTTATCATGCTGATTACAATAACGCTGTCTTGAGAAAAACGCGTTTAAAGTTTTGACCAATGAATTTTCATATCAGCTATGATTGCTGCATACAAAATTTCTCATACGCCTCATCCGCAAGTGTTCTTTCGTCTTTCCGTGCGATTCTGGCCTCTCTGGCGGCATCGGTGAGGTTGTGTTTGGACTCAATTTAGAAGTTTTTACAAACTTTTTCTGCAGATGCACTGGCAAAATTAGAATTACTTTCATATGAAAATCGATTACCATAAAACTGTCTTTTACGTGGTCTGCACACTAGCTTCGAACTAAATTTCCCGTATTTTTTGTACATTTTGCACAATGTTAGCCGAGACATTTACTGAGTGATGTTAGCCCTGCGAGCGATATTTTCGAACTGAGCAGGTCAGCGTAACGTTTGCTTTGAAGCCACAGTTTTGCTTCAAACTGAAAAGATATAATACCCAATACAGTAAGCTCTCCGTTTGCCTGCTTCTATCTTTCTTAGAATCATAAAAGTAGAGCATAACTTTTGTAAACGGTCGAAAGGTAAGTTTTTTAAATTTTAAAATTATTTTATATATAAATATATATATATATATATATATATATATATATATATATATATATATATATATATATATTTTAATTATAATATTATATATATATATATATATATATATATATATATATATATATATATATATATATATATATATATATATATATATATATATATATATATATATATATAATATACATTGTGTTCCAAAAAGCTTGATAAAAGTTCTGGATCACATGGAAAATCCATAATCAAGCATCAAAAGTTTAAAATGAATGTTATTGTCACCTTTATATTTGTGGGAAAAGTAATTGTCGAAAAAATAATGATTAATTATAATGATGATTTTGATTGAGTTAAAAATTTGATAATCTTTTATCTGTGCGTATTTAAATTTAAAGACACTTTACTGTTCATTATAAATCATTATTTTTTATTTTCCTTGTATACCACCAAAATTTTAAACAGTTGATGCTCAATTATGGATTTCCATGTGATGCAGAATTTTTTATCAAGAATAAATTTTTTTGTAATACCTAGATAAACTTTTTCTCTATTTGTATAAAACTTTTTGGTACACATTTATACTCATTTATACATATATATATATATATATATATATATATATATATATATATATATATATATATATATATATACAGTGAAATCTCTCTTGAGCGGACACCAACGCGACTCACCGAAAGTGTCCGTTCAAGAGGGGTGTCCACTTGTCAAAAAAAATCGTTTTTTTTTTCATGAAAACTGTAAATAAAGAATCTGGGATATTTGGATATTTAAAAAAACGTATACAAAGATATTTTGTAAATATAATAGGATAGAGTTATACATATGAAACGAAACGTCACTTTAATGACGCAAAAAATTCTTAAAACTCTTTTTTCTTTAAAATGGCGTCCACAAATCGTATTTCTAATTTGGAAAGAAGCTATAAAGACTCTGCGTCTGCGTGATCTTCGGCAAAACTTTTAAGCGGCTTGGTTAGGGTAACAGCTTCGCTATAATTTGGGATAGCATCTGTTGGTACTGAGAACCTCATTGACATCAAAATCTTCGGAAAGTCCCTGTATTTCAACTGGATTTTCAATTTCTTGTTCCAAAACTGGATCTTCAACATACAAGTTTTCATCAATGTTCAAAAAATCATTAAGGTTTTCATTATCAGTCAACTCCAACAAATTCTTATTTTTGAGCATATCTGCAAGTGCGTTAAGTGGTAAGTTATCTTCTGGATCAGATGTAACAACCTCAGTTAACTGGTCTTCACTTTGCATATTTTCATGCTTAAATCCCGCTTTACGCAATTTTTAACTGTTTCCTTGGTTACTTGTTCCCAAGCGGTTTTTGTAAAGTAAACTGCGTCCAATGGTGTAATTTTCTTAATTAACTCAAAAGCTGTACCAGTAGTTTCGATGATTACTATCAGGTGTTTTAATATTAGACTTCGATAATAAATTTTAAAATTTTTTAAAATTCCCTGGTCAAGTGGTTAACAAGCTGATGTACAGTTAGGGAGCAGAAACAAGATATTTATATTTTTTAAGCGGAAGTCTTTAGGATGAAATGCTGCATTGTCTAAAAAGAACAAAATGTTTCTTTTTTTTTGTCATTTTCCAATCAATATCTTGCAACCACTCTGTCATAATTTCTGCTGTCATCCAAGCTCTCTTATTATATTTCCAAGTTACAGGCAGGTTGTTTATGTTAATATTTTTAAATGCTCTGGGTTTAGCTGCCTTACCAATGACTAAGAGTTTTTATTTTTCTCCCGCTATATTTGCACAATGCAAAATTATAAACCTATCTTTGAGATATCTGCCACCAACACATTTTTCTTTTTTTAATGTTAGCGTTTTGTTGGATAGAGCCCTAAAATACAGGCCTGTCTCATCGGCATTATAGATGTCTGTCGGTGAATATCCCTTAATTAAAGAAGGGCACTTTTCCCAGAATGATGAAACATCTTCAGCAATAACCGAAGCTCCTTCTCCTGAAATTGTTTTAAAACTTATATTGTGACGGATTCTAAATTTACTAAGCCAACCAGAAGGAGCACTGAATGTAGAATGTTCCAGAGACTCGACTATTTCTTTTGCTTTACATCGTATTAGTGGACCTGAAAAAAACAATAAAATAAGTTTTTTGCATTTTTGTCACAAGCCTACTGATACTCTCACCCCTCTTATCCATTCTTTGAATTGATATGAAAAGAAAATCAACGCAATATTTCCAGAAAACCTTATCTAAAAAAATAATTCATGTTCATACCTGTCAAAGGAATACCCTTATGGCGAGCTGCTATAAACCAGTAACTTGTCAATTTTGGTACCATCATCAGTCAAAAAGCTCCTTTTTTCATTCAAATTGCTGTTCGACATCCACTTGTTTAGAAGGATTTCTTTATGTTTAATTATATCAGCAGCTTGTGTTTTTCTGATATTAAAACGCTTGGATAATTCCCTTTAACTTTTCCTTATTGTGAACTTCAACAATCTTAATTTTTTTGTATAAGCGTGAGAATTATTCTATTTGGAGCCATTTCTACATGAAATGTGTCGCCCACTGTGTCTTTTTTTCGCATAGGCGTGAGATAATATTAAATCCTCGCGTGTACCGAAAAATTGAGATCGGTAAATCCCTGGTTTACTCGGAGAAGTCCCTCAGTGAAGGCAGGCAGCGACGTTGGCGCGCGCGTCCGTTCAAGAGAATGTCCGTCCAAGAGGGAGTTAACACAATGCCAGTTTATATGAGAGTCGGTCGGAACCATGAGAAACTGTCTGTTCAAGGGAGGTGTCCGTGTAAGAGGGGTGTCCGCGAAGGAGAATTTCACTGTATGTATATATATATATATATATATATATATATATATATATATATATATATATATATATATATATATATATATATATGCATACATATAATATATTTATATATACAGGGTGCTTCACCAAATTCCAGACAAATCAAAGAACTTTTTTAACGGCATGTTTTTTTTAAAAAAATGAAGTAATCGTTTCTCAAGGCACTTAGGTCATTCTTGTTAATAACAACCGTTCAATATATCCCCGATTAGCTTGAATAATGGCCTCCATTCTCGGTCTGAAGCGTCGACATGCTCTCAGTATTCCACTCTGTTCATATTGGCAAGCTGCCCTCAATAGCGGTCATTAAATGATGTATTGGAATGTCGAAACTTATCTGTTGCCCTTTTAACTACATCCTACATGTAGATCCAACGGATTCAAATCTGAACTATTAGGAATGCAGAATTCCTGGGACCTTAACTTCAAGAGTCCATACGGCAGATATTTTTAAGTCGCGCGCCTCGCCGGCGGAGGGGGAAGGCCTTCAATGACTGCGGCTCTGGTATTATACTCTGCTACTTGGCGATAATTTTAAGACTAACACTATTTATTTCAGTCAGTTTGCTACTCGGGCGCCAATGGCGACTTCTGGTGGAAGCATAATATGGCGGGAGATTTCAATTGAAATTTATCCGGATTTTGATGACGCTCATTCCTTATATATATATATATATATATATATATATATATATATATATATATATATATATATATATATATAAATATATATATATATATATATATATATATATATATATATATATATATATATATATATATATATATACATATACATATATAATGATTCGACAACATTTATTAATCAGCGTATTAAAAAAATGTTTAAATAAAATTTGTAGGGTGATATACTGAGCACATGCCGACGTTGACAATAAAATATTTTGAACTGTCACTTCGAAGAAATTACGCCATCTTAATTTTTTTTACATGGAAAGTCCTATATAATATTTTATTTTTGAGTCGTACTAAAAATTCTAGATATAATTTGTCTAACATATCTTATGTCTAAATTGAACTGTTTTGGAGTTATTGTCATTTGAAATTTAAAATAAAAAAAAGACAAGAAACTATTAATAAATACTCTAGATTTATTTTTAAGGTAACAATTGCTCAAAATGCCTACCATTAACAGCGAGGCAATGACCCGATCTGTCATAAACATCCTGAACATAGTTTTGCTGAGAATCTAGGGTGATCTGTGCTACTTTATATTGTATATATGTTGTAAATCTTCTACGGTTTCAGGTCGACTTCGGTAAACTTTGGTTTTCAAATGACTCCAATAAAAAAAAATCGAGTGACGTGTCGGGACTCTTTGCAGGCTATTCTACAGCACCTCTTCCTAACCATCGATTATGAAAAATCGGATCCAAATATCTACGAACAATGATTTCATAGTAAGGAGATGCTCCGTCGTGTTAATACGAGTTTCCTGTTAGAGGCATCCAAATTACTTTTATCGGAAAAAAGATCTGCTTAGGTTGGAATAACTTGCTCTAGGAGTAACTGTAAATAACGTCAGTGATATGACGTCCACAAATTCCTGTCCACACGTTTATCTTCTGTGGTCTATGAGAATGACTGTCAATTATCCAGTGGGAATTCTCAGCAGACCAGTACCGGCAGTTATGCCTGTTAACTCTTCCGTTAAGACAAAATGGTTTCGGTTAGGATCATTATTGATTCGTTCCATTATGAACTCGTAAAATCCAACGCGTTTGTAGAAGATTTACAACAAAGAATTCGATATGAAGTAGCACAGATCACCCCGGACTTTCTGCAAAACTCTGTTCAGGCTGTTTATGACAGATTGCCTCGCTATTAATGGTAGACATTTTGAGCTATTGTTACGTTAAAAATATACCTAGAGTATTTATTATTAGTTTTTTTGTCTTTTTTTCATAGTCAAGTTCAATTTAGACATATGATATGTTACACAAATAATATCTAGAATTTTTAGTAAGACTCAAAAATATATATATATATATATATATATATATATATATATATATATATATATATATATATATATATATATATATATATATATATATATATATAATCCTAAGTCTAACTACTGGGAAACGCTCTTATAAGGAGAAAAGATGAGCAATCAAAGATCTAAAGGCTCTAGTATCTGCTTTTTATTTTTATTATCGAGCTTTCGCTGTCTAATGGTAGCTTCTTCTGGATTCTAAAAATGCAAACCAGGTACAGAAAATAAACCAAAACGTTCGTTTTTTTAAAATGTGATTAAATGAATTGTACGACTGTATGTGAAAATTACTTACAAAAATGTCAGCTGTTAGTTCATCTCTGGTGAAGACAATGAAATTTGCATTTTTGTTGGCCAGGTAGTATGAATGATTACACAAACATGATTAAAAGACATTTAGAGAGTTACACAAATATTAAAAATAAAACTTTGTCAATAAACAATAGTTAAAAACACTTTTTGAGGACCAAAACATAACTGCAAAGAAACACCATGTTGTTGAAATGGTACTCCATTTTAAAATTTTTGACGTCGAGTTTAGTAACTATTTAGTGATATTTAAGTCCGAACCGGATATTGTTGGTAGTCTATGTTGTCATCAGGTCGACAAAAAACCATAAAAAGCATTGAATTTAGGGATGTGGTAAATTTTTTAGGTGGATGCTAATTTTAGATAAATTATTAATGATATCTATTTTTTAGTTTTAATTTTATAAAAAAGGGGGGACTTAAATTTGATAAATGTTACTCTTCGACGAGTTATTTATTATTAATTATATTAATTCTTTAATTTTATAATCAAGAGATTCATAGACTAATTTAAAAATTTGAAAGAGAAAATTAATACTGGACATTATTTATTATTTGTCATATTTAATTTTTTAATTATATAATTTTAACACGAAGACATAGAAAAGTAACTGATAATAAATAGCAAAAATGACAGAAAGAGAAAAGAAACGTCAACAAACTAATTTTTTCATAAAGATCGTTCTTTTTTATTGGTTTGGTATAGTTTTGTGTTAGTAAATAATTATACATGGAGTTCAATCCTTCTATGTCTTTTTTGTGATTGAGATTATTTTTACAGGTTTTTATGTAACACATTTCCAAGAAAGTTCTTCTGAAATAATTAGTCTCAAAATCCAGAATGAAGCTGTTGTTATATTGTACTCGGTGATCTGTATTATTTACGTGTAAGCTCACGCTAGTTGCGTTAGGTTTGTATTTACTATCACTTTTGTGTAGCGCTAATCTTTTAGAGAGCTTTTGTGAAGTTTGTCCAACGTAGACCAAACCACATTGACAGGGAATGCCATAGATTATATTAGATCTTTGTAAAGTGTCGGTTTTATCTTTTAAATTGGTATAAAAACAATTCATTCTTTTTATGTTGTAATTAGCAATTTTAATGTATTTTTAAAAAGAGAAGACAAGGACTGGGAAAGGCCTTCAATGTGTTGTAACTTTCCTACTTTAATATCGACATTAGTGGTGACAGTTGGATTAATTTGAAGGGGGGGTCTTTGAAAATTCTTTTTAATTAGAGCTTTAGGATAGTAATTGTCCAACAAAATGTTTTCTAACAGTTTTACATTTTTTTCTTTAAATGAGGGGTGGCAAATCTTATCTATTCTATTCTTTAGTCCTCTGATGATGTTCAGTTTCTGTTTCATAGGGTGATAAGAATGGAATGGGATATATCTACCAGAACTTGATTTTTTCCTATACCAGTCCAGTTTGACTGTATTATTTTCTGAGCGTACAACCCTAGTATCCAGAAACGGAACAGCACAGTCAGTCTCCTCCTCAACAGTAAATACTAATTTATGATTGAAAGAATTGTAAATGTTAAGAGTGTCCTGTACACTTCCGGCCGGTAAAGCGACTAACAAGTCATCTACATATTGAAAAAGAAGGGGAAATTCAAATTCAACCCTTGAAATAACATTATTCATAACAATTTCGGCCAGGATTGGTGAAATAGCACTTCCCATTGGGACGCCAATTTTTTGTCTGTAGAATGTACTATTGAAGGAGAAAAATGTATTTTCATATAAAAAACTAATGATTAGTAGAAACTGTTGTTTAGGAATATTACATATTTCTTCTATTGATGTGAAATGTTCATTTAATATTGATATAATAAGGTCTAGAGAAATGTTAGTAAACAGTGAAACTACATCGAAAGAAGCAAGTACAAAACCCTCTGGCAAAATAAAGCCATTAACCTTCTCTGCAAATTCGAAGGTATTTTTAATTCTGAATTTATTGAAAGTTGAAAAAGCTGTTTCTAAAATAGAGGCTATATATTTAGCAAGTGGTTGTGTAGATGCTCCTACACCGGAAACTATTGGTCTTAGAGGTATATCTGGTTTATGTATTTTTGGTAGACCATAATATTTGGGACAAATCCCATTATAAGTTGTCAATGTGCGAGCAGTTGCTTCATCTAAAACTTACTATCTTTTAATGATTTAATTAATTTATTGCATTTAATTTCTATTTTTGAAGTGGGATCGTGATGTATTATTTCATAAGTACTCTCATCTTGAAGTAGGGAGTGTGATTTCTCAAGATAGGAAGTTTTTGACATAAAATGGAGTACCATTTCAACATCATGGTGTTTCTTGCAGTTATGTTTCGGTCTTCAAAAAGTGTTTCTAACTAATGTTTATTGACAAAGTTTTATTTTTAATATTTGTGTAACTCTCTAAATGTCTTTTAATCATGTTTATGTAATCATTCATACTACCTGGCCAACAAAAATGCAAATTTCATTGTCTTCACCAGAGATGAACTAACTGCTGACATTTTTGTAAGTAATTTTCACATACAGTCGTACAATTCATTTAATCACATTTAAAAAAAAAACGAACGTTTTGGTTTATTTTCTGTACCTGGTTTGCATTTTTAGAATCCAGAAGAAGCTACCATTAGGCAGCGAAAGCTCGATAATAAAAAATAAAAAGCAGATACTAGAGCCTTTAGATCTTTGATTGCTCATCTCTTCTCCTTATAAGGGCGTTTCCCAGAAGTTAAACTTAGGATTGTTTGTTGCCAGTGCCCTGTTACTGTCCTTCCTCTTTCTTATATATATATATATATATATATATATATATATATATATATATATATATATAATTATATATATATATATATATATATATATATATATATATATATATATATATATACATATATATATATATATATATATATATATATATATATATATATATATATATATATACATATATATATATATATATATATATATATATATATATATATATATATATATATATACATACATACATACATACATATATATAAAGGTTTTTTTTTTTATAGAGGTACAGAACTTTGAAATGGAATAAAACAAAGATGAATTTTTTAAATTTTTACTTTATTCGAAAGATAATCTTCTGGCATTATAATTTAAATATGACTTCTGGCATATGACCGCCACGGCTGGCTCGGACGTAGTCTAATCTGGAGGTCCAATTTTCGATGACTTTTTCCAACATTTGTGGCCGTATATCGGCAATAACGCGGCGAATGTTGTTCTCCAAGTGGTCAATCGTTTCGGGCTTATCGGCGTAGACTAGCGACTTCACATATCCCCACAGAAAATAGTCTAGCGGCGTTAAATCGCACGATCTTGGAGGCCAATTCACGGGTCCGAAACGTGAAACTATGCGGTTACCAAACGTTTCCTTCAATAAATCAATTGTGGCACGAGCTGTGTGATATGTTGCGCCGTCTTGTTGAAACCACAGCTCCTGCACATCATGGTTGTTCAATTGATGAACGAAAAAGTCAGTAATCGTGGCTCTATAGCGGTCACCATTGACTGTAACGTTCTGACCAGCATCGTTTTTTAAAGAAGTACGGACCAATGATTCCACCAGCCCATAAAGCACACCAAACAGTCAGTTTTTCTGGATGTAACGGTGTCTCAACATACACTTGAGGATTATCATCACTCCAAATACGGCAGTTTTGTTTATTGACGTATCCATTCAAACAAAAGTGAGCTTCATCGCTAAACAAAATTCGCTTATGAAAATCGGGATCAACGGCAATCTTGTTTTGGGCCCATTCACCGAATCTACGCCTTGCTAGGTGATCGTGTGGCTTCAATTGTTGCACGAGTTGGATTTTGTAAGCACACAAACCAAGATCTTTCCGCAAAATCTTCCATAAAGTGGATGGACACATATCCAATTCCTGTGCACGATGGCGGATAGACTGATTCGGGTCTTCCTCTACGCTACGCTCTACAGCAGCAATGACTTCTTCTGTACGCACTGTACGACGTCTCTGTGGATGCGTATTATCATTTAGAGTAAACGTGGTGCGAAAACGTTCCATAGTTAATCGAATTAATTGCTCTGATGGACGATTATGTTGGCCGTAAAATGGACGTAATGCGCGATACGTATTTCGAACAGAATCATGATTTTCAAAATAAATTTGCACAATTTGGAAGCGTTGTTCAGGCGTCAGTCTATTCATGTTGAAATGCCAAACCAAACTAAACATAAATCACTTGACAGCTGACAAAATGGCCGTCAGTTTAAAAAAGTGTTGCCAACTTAAAGTTTTATACCTCTATAAAAAAACACCCTTATATAAATATATATATATATATATATATATATTATATATATATATATATATATATATATATATATATATGTATGTATTTATTCAGTTAGGTTAAAGAGCAAACTTTTTCGTTGACTAAGTCACTTTAATCTTTTACTCTTTTCACTTTAAATTCCACCTTACCCTCATGTAATTCCATCATAGAGCACGTTTACTATAAATAGCAATCGGAATAACGAATCTAACGAAGCGTTACTAAGCCGGCAAGGTTCACAGACCCGTGTAAGCATACAATATAGGCCTTTAAAGTAAAATAGCGACCGTTCATGTTAAAGTGAAGAACGTAAAGTAAGAACAGCTGCAATTTGCGTAATGGAACAAAACTACACACCTAAAATAAATCAGTACAATACATCCTTTGACAATTTTACGTGGACTTTTCCTGTCAATTGACATTACTTAAAAATTTAAAAAAATTTGTTGAATATCTCCCTAAAGTAAGTATTTCTTATAAATGTAATTATTTGTTTTTTTGCGACTGGTTTTATTACTTTATAGAAATTTACTAGAAACAAGTTTTATACTAAGAAGCAACCGACTACTAATCAAAAAGTTTACTACTATTTTATACTAATGACACTGGGGAACTAAAATAATTATACTAATGGTGAGGAATTAGGCGGTTGCAATGCTACTCTAAAAAACCGCCATATACTGTGTCGAATTTTGATAAGATAATTATTTTCGTCAAAAGCTTTTTTTCTTATTTAGTGAATTTTTTTATTTTTTAAAATCAACAATTTACAAAAATGTAGAATTATATTGGGCTGGAGTGTTTAAAAGAAAAAGGAAAACTATAAGGAATTATAGCTTCAGTACGTCTTTCAATTCTTTCATGTATTATAATTATTAAATGTTATTATTTAATATGACAAGTCATTTTACTGTTACTTAGCTTAATTAACTCTTTACAGACGTGAAATCTTGAGAAGAAAATACTAGTTATTATCAATATTTTTTTTCTAGTTTTGACAACAGAAGGAGACATTGGATTAAAACGCTGGTCCTAGCAGAACTTTTTGAGATATCTAGACAGATAAAGGTTTGTTATTTTCTCTACTCAGAAAACAGTCTTGGTAACATCCTTGCTTCTGATATAATTCAATTTAAAAAAAAATATCTGACCAATTGAGGTCCCTTCATACAAATGCAGCACGATAGGAGCGAACTATTATCTGTTTGTTTTGAATATTAAACATTTTTCTGGAAAAAGTACTATTTACGAAAAAAGACCCACTTACTCAAGGCAAATCATCAAGTGTTACAGGATTTTCTTGCAATTTAAGTTTTGTCTTAGCAATCGGTACAATATGTATCTGTAAGCCTTTTCTTCATTTATTTTCTTGGATACATTTTGTCTCTCCTAAACACATTTTATTAATTTATTTGTCTGTTTAAATATAATTAATAAACAAAATTAACAACTCTTGTGTGATTCAAACTCAAATCTTCTATCAAAACTTCTAATTTCGAAGCAATTGTCACATATTTGATATTTTTTTAAAACTTATATCCAAGGTATATAGTTTTTTGAAAAATAATATGTTTCATTAAAACTATGTATATACTTCAAAAAAAATCTAGTGCATATGAGAGACCTAAGTTACATAGACGTACATAGGTAGTAATTTGCTTGCAAAAATGCAATAACATCCGTGGCAGCACCATCGCGTTTTCTGTTTCTTCTGGTCCAAGTGATATTGCACCAATAGTATGCCGTCAAGAGTTTCTGTCCAAATCACCACTAAGTCCATTCACGTCTGCCTTCGAATTTGCTTTCCTTTCTGATGCAAAGCGAGCGAAAACGAGAAAACTACTATCTTCATCGTTAGTTTCTTCTAGTCCAAGTGATATCGCACCAACAATATGCCGTGAGCAGTTCGTGTCCGAATCAGCACTTACCTTCACCTCTAAGTCTAACTTCGAATTTGTTTTCAATCAGAAAGCAGAGCGCAAAAGAACGCTATCCTAGTCGTCAATATTTTCCTAGTCTAATCCGCCTCCAACCAAATACATGCATTCATAAGAATGTCAACTTTCCTATTTGCTCATGCCTGGTGATACATACAGTTTACTCATAATTTTGCTAAAAATCGTGAAATTGAAACAGTGATTCTAGGTTAAAGTGTTTAAATTATTTAAATTTAAAAAAAAAAAAAATATCTTCTGGTTTATTTTTCCTGTGTATTTTTGGAATCATTTATTTCCTTGGATGCATTCTATCTCTCCTAAATACATTTTATTAATTTATTGGTTTGCTTAAATATATTTAATAATTAACAACTTTTGTCTGATTTAATCTCAAATTTTCAATCAAAACTTCTATTTTCAAAGCAATTATCACATATCCGTTATTTTTTTTTAAACTTGTATCCAAAGCATATAGTTTTGAAAAATCATCTGTTTCATCAAAACTATGTACATATATACTTGAAAAAAAAAACATATTGCATACGAGAGACCTAAATTACGTACACTGCCTTTAATTTTCTCTTCATTCTGTATTTTTTCATGAGCAAAATGGTTTCAGTTAAGTAGTATTTTTTGCATATAAGTTTATTTTAAAATAACCGGTCAAGTGCAAGTTAAACTTGCGCAATTAGTGTTCCGTACGTTGATTGCTTTTAAAATAAAAAAAATTTGTTACAGAGGTATAAAATGATCAGTGACTTCACAAAATACACCCCAAATGAGTTTTCAACAAAGTTTGTTTCCAATCTTTACTGAAATCTGATGACCTTGAAATTTTTTGTTTTTTTATATACCATATAAATTATTAAAGGTAATGCACTTGTGATAATTTTCGTTCAATCTACACCCCGTGGAGAATATTCCAGAATTTTTTCGAAATTTTTTGATAAGTACTTTTCGAGATAAGGCCCGGGACAGCGATTTTTTTCGCGAATTTTTAAAAATAATACAAAGAAAAGTGCGCGCAACTATAATATTATATATATATTTTTTACTCGCGTTTTCACAAGCTTTCATTTGACATCACACTCGATGACCTAGAAAAAAAATTTTTTTTTTTCACTTCCGACTTCACCCCGCAAAACTAATCCCTTAAGTCAAAATTTAATTCTCAAAACTACATGGCTCTGATGAGGCCATCAATTCCTATATTATTACCAAATTTCACCTTTCTATGTCAAATAATTTCGGAGAAAATCGGGGGGTGACACACAGACAGACAGACAGACACCGAAGTGATCTTATAAGTGTTCCGTACGGAACACTAAAAAAAAACGGTTTCTTAAGTAATCGGTAAGTAATCGGTTAAAGATGCTTCATATGTCGTTCTTATGGAACGACCAAAACGAAATCATGCAAATCGCGTAAGTTAAATAATAATATACTTTTAACAAAAATATGCATCTTAAATCCACAAACTTTCTTATCTGAATTGTCAGTTAATATATCATATTTAATCAACCGTTAGGAAACCTTTTGCATTCTTAATTCGATATATAACTCAACGCTTCTTACAAATACAATATATCAGTACTATAACATTAGTTTAATTGTTTTCTCAATTATTTAAATAATATTTCAAGATAATATAATAGGTTGACGAAAAACTATCGGACCTTATTCCGCTAGATCGTTAAGGCCACTTATCTCTTTTAATGCTAAATGGATTTGGTTATGCTGATGCACACTTGAAAGATGACGTTTCCGAGAATAAATAAAAATTTCTATATTTCACAATTTTACTACGCTAAACGGAAAAATACTGAGCAGGCTCCTGAAAAAATGTATACTACTTATGACCAAGATTCTTTATCAGGAACAATAGCCAAGAAATGGTTTTCCTTGCTTATTCTGGTGGGTCAACCGAAAAAGTCGCTGAAATTTTGGAAAATGTTGAGCAAGGTAAGACAATCATAGTTTCGCTAGGAAATAACCAAATATTTTAAAAATATTTAGAATAAGCTGGATACAAAAAGAATCTCGATGTTCGAATGCCATGTGATTTAACGATGAAAAATTTCCATCTGCGAAGCACGAAGAAGATCGATCCAGGTTTAAGCCGTGACATTACGGATAAGAATAATTTATAAAAATGTTCCTGGTCTTAGCTGGCCCAATCTGGCCGAACGGTGGCTGTTTGTTTGGTGGGATTGGAAGGAACTCTTATATTATGAGGTGCTAGAATCTAGCCTAATACGAATTGCTTCGATCTTTATTATCAACAATTAAACAGATCGCAGTGAACAATTGAGAGAAAGGGGCTAGAATTGATCAATAGAAAAGGCATTGGCTTTCATCATGACTACGCAAAAATTAAACGAGATTAGCTGGAAATTTTTGACGTATCCACCATATACCCCAGGCCCTACACCATAAGACTACTATTTCTCTCGGTCTTAGCAGAACTTTCTTAATGATGTAAAGTTGATTGTAAAAGAAACTTGTGAATATCTTGGTTCAGTTCTTTGCCCAGAAATTCCAGAAGTTCTACAGTGACGAGGTAATGGTTCTACCAAAAAAATGGCAATATATCATCAGTCAAAACGTATCATCTATGAGACAAAACGTATTGAGGAATTTTAAATAAGACCCCGATCCAGGAGGCATATTCAAGACAGAAATATTGAATATTGCACGTCAATACTGATCAAAATTCTCTTCCTTAATTGAGATAAAAGCTAGGACACCTAATTAACAGTATAATTCTGGAGCCTTTATATAACTAACGCACCAGCTAGAGTAAAAAGAAATGTATTTACAATAAAGTTATAACAACAACAAAGAAGAATTCAAACGAATTGAATTTAAAATCAAGAAAGGTAACAGTAAAATTTGTTCTCCTTATTTTACAGTAAACTCATCACTGTTAAGTATTAAAACGCATAAGATAATTCAAACGAATATCTGATTTGGAAATGCATAACGAAATAGATAAACAAAATTGGTCCCTTTTTTACGACTCCCATTTCACATCTGAGAAATGACAGTCAAACGGAACCTACACTTTAAAGTTAGATTCGGACTTTATCCAACGATACCAAAGAAACGAAATTTGTTTCCATTCTGGTATTAATTTATAGGTGGATTTTGGATGCTTTCGACCTTTACGGTCTCATCAGTTAGGCGAAGAAGCCTAAGAGCTAATTTGATTTTAATTTAAATCTTGTTGGTTCAAGAAGTAGTTTGCAAATGAGGAGAGCGAAGTTTTTGCTCAAATTTGCCAAAGGAACAAAGGGTTGTACCGGTTCTGGCATTCTCAGCATTCTACAAATTCTTTGATTGGCGATCTTTTGTCGCGAGACTTTTGATCAAACTCAATCTGAACATTCTGTGTATTTAAGTATATATGGCCTGGCCACGTACATAGGTAATAGTTGTTTGCAGAGATGCAATGGCATCCGTGGTATCAGTACCGCGTTGTTTAAAAGATGTCGTGAAATACAAACATGTGTGTTTCGGTACTTGGACAACGTTGACGGGTATTTCAACATCCCCGCCGATATCCTCAAGATATGAAAAAGAGTTAAATCCCTACTTAGGCAGCGAAGTGAACTATAAAAAAAATGGCACTTGAAAACGAGGAAACCACTGTCTTCATCGTTAGTTTCTTCTGGTCAAAGTGATATCGCACCAAAAATATGCCGTTTCTGTCCGAATCAGCACTTAGTTCATCCAAGTCTGGTTTCGAATTTGCTTTCCGTCAGAAAGCAGAGCGGAAAGGACGCTATCCTAGTCGTCAGTATTTTCTGGTCTAATCCGCTTCCAACCAAATACATGCGTTCATAAGAATGTCAACTTTCCTATTTGCTGATGCCTGATGATACATATAGTTTACTCATAATTTTGAAATTGAAATAGTAATTCTAGATTAAAGCGTTTAACTTATTCAAATTAAAAAAAAATTAACATTTTATATCCTGGTTTATTTTTACAGTGTATTTTTGGAATCATTTATTTCCTTGGATGTATTCTGTCTCTCCTAAACACATTTTATTAATAATTATTTAAATATAATTAATAAATTTTTGTGTGGTCAAACTCAAATCTTCAATCAAAACTTCTATTTTCAAAACATTTGTCACATCCGTTATTTTTTTAAAACTTATATCCAAGGTATATAATGTTGAAGAATAATATGTTTCATCAAAACATATTGCATATGAGAGATCTAAAATTACGCACACTCTCCTTAGTTTTTTCTCTCCACTCTGTATCTTTTCATGAAACAGTTTCTTAAGTCTGTCCGAATCAGTACTTAGTCCATCTAAGGCTGACTTCGAATTTGCTATTCATCAGAAAGCAGAGCCAGCAGAACCAAATACATGCGTTCATAAGAATATCGACTTTCCTATTTGCTGATGCTTGATGATACACATAATTGGGCTAGAAATCGTGAAATTTAAATAGTGACGCTAGATTAAAGTATGTTGGGAATGGGGAATCTCTGGCACAATGACACTACTCAGTATATATCACCACTACACAAAGCGCTTTATTTTTGCAATCGACGCGCGTTTTGCTAACCATGTTAGCTTCATCTGCAGCGATGATTGATTGAGTCAATCATCGCTCTTGATGAAGCTAACATTGTTAGCTAAACGCGCGTCAAATGCAAAAATAAAGGGTTTAGTGTAGTGGTGATATATACCGAGTAGAATAAAGTGTTTAAATTATTTAGATTAAAAAAAATAATAATAAAATTAATATTTTATCTTCTGGTTTATTTTTACAGTGTATTTTTGGAATCATTTTCAATGACAGTTTTAACGGATCACTATTTATTTATAATATTTTAATCCGAAAAAAATAGTAACATTTTATTTAGCCGAACACGATAGGCATTTTAATTTCGGAAGTTGCAGTCCGCGCTTTGCTTTACGTTTGACATTTGTGTGTCGCCGCTTGTATTGTTTTATTCTGAAATATCAATGCTTGAAAATAAACATTTACATCAAACGGCTGTAATGAGGAAAAAGTAGAGTAAGAGTGTGCATGAATAACTAACGAAGCTGTGGGCCTAGCCGCTCTTGAGCTTAGTTAATAATTTTTATCTTTTTGAACCTTTTTAATTTAATGTTGTTCAACGGTTTTTTGTTAGTGTTTCATACGAACACTTATGTAATCACTTCGGTGTCCATCTATCACACCATATTTTCTCGGGAACTATTTGACATAGAAAGATGAAATTTGGCACAAATATAGGAATTAATTGCCCAATCAGAGCCATCTAGTTTTGAAAGTTAAACTTTGACGGATTAGGAAATGAACAATTTTTTTTCTTAAGGTCATCGAGTGAGGTGTCAAATGAAAGTTTGTCAAAATACGAGTTCAAAAAATGTATATGACGTAATACTCGCGCAAACTTTTCTTCATATTATTTTTAAAAAATTGCCAAGAATTGGTGTCTCTCCCCCTATCTCGAAAAGTACTGACCAAAAAATTTTGAAAAAATCCTGGAGTATTCTCCATAACGTGTAGATTGAGCGAAAATTATCAAGAGGGCATTATGTTTGATAACTTAGTTTAAAAACTATTTGTCTTGAGCATATGGTGCTGATTTTTCTGTCGAAAGTTATGAATTTAACCGGGACTAAGAGCTGCCAATTATCAATAAGTATTGGACCCAATCAGTAATATTCTGTGACTAACGGATAGGTACCGGGACAAAATAATTTTATTTTATTCGTCTATATATACACAAATATCTAGGTAGTAAATATTTGTTCTACACCTTTATTACTAGATTCTAGGTTGAGCTAGATCCATGTATTGGCTATTAGGTAGTTAAGATGCTACAACTATTATACATCATTGACTAAGAAAAAACGAGAAAATACATATTGGATCTTAAGCTAGATACATATCACTGCGCCAGGGAGGTTTCCGATGTTATTTTGGCCGGTATGGAGGCTTACATCCCTTTTTCGAAGAAATGCCCTTCCAACGACAAGCCTTGGTTTGACCGAAAATGCAAAGAAGCTGTTGCTTCTAAACATCTTGCCTCCCGACAATGGCGTGAAAATCCTAACACCATAAACCGTAACAACTTTGTTCGTGCTAGGAACAGATGCAAAAGAAACTATCGACGAAACGAAGGAGGCACAGAATCAACCAATTAGAAACAAACTTCTCGCTTGTCCCAACAACTCCAGGTCCTTTTGGTCAGTCGCTAAGGCAGTCAGTCAAAATTTCACCAAATTCACCATACCACCACTCACACGGCCAGATAATTCTATTGCAACAACACCTGTTGAGAAAGCGAACTTGTTGGCTGGACTCTTTGCTTCACATTCTACTGTCGAGTTCCAAGGAAAAACACCACCTACTATTCCCATAGTGCGGTCAAGGATGCCCGATATTGTCTTCAGACAGCGTACCATAAAACGTATTTTAATGAAGCTAGACACCAAAAAAGCTTCTGGCGCTGACGGAATACCTGCCATAGTTCCCAAAAACTGTGCTAGGGAACTAACTCCAGTTTTTTTGTAGACTTTTCAACCTATCCTACAGAAAGGGAATATTTCCTTTCTGTGGAAATGTGCCACAGTTCAGCTGATACCTAAAATAGGCAAGAAGACCTTGCCAAATAACTACCGACCAATCGCATTGCTTTCAATAATATCGAAAGTCATGGAAAAGGCTATCAATCAACATCTTCTAAAATATCTTGAAAGATTCAACATATTAATGATCGTCAATATGGCTTTCGTAAAAATAGATCAACAGGAGATCTTCTCACTTATGTAACATACGTTTGGAACAACGCAATTGAACACTTTGGAGAATCTCGAGCGGTTGCTCTTGACATATCCAAGGCATTCGACCGTGTTTGGCACGATGGGCTATTGGCTAAGCTACGCTCTTATGGTATGTCCGAAAAGTTCTGTTTGTGGCTCGCATGTTTCCTCAGAGAGCGGTCTTTACGAGTGGCAATCGACGGATTTCTTTCTAACACCTTCACTATCAACGCCGGTGTACCTCAAGGCTCCATACTGTCTCCTACTCTTTTTCTCTTTTACATTAACGATCTGCTGGAAAGGACCGAGAATCCAATCTACAGCTTTGCCGATGACAGTAACGCTTATCTCTTCATTCACTTGAATGCTCGGACATCGGCTACTCAGACGAATATCCGCAGACAGCAGGAAGTCATTCAACTTAACAAAGACCTGGAAGATATTTTATCTTGGAGTGACAGTAACCAAGTGGAATTTAACGCTACAAAAACCCAGGCGGCAGTTTTTTTTTTTCTTAAAAGTTAACGTTGCTGAACCCGACATAGTTATGTCGGGGCACTCCATTCCTCTAACATCGTCACTCAATTTGTTGGGCGTTAATTTGAGAGCAAATATGTCCTGGCATGAACATGTTGCAGGCATAGCAAGGAGAGCTTCTCAAAAGTTGGGAATATTATTTCGAACCAGAAAGCTTTACACTCCACAACAACTGCTAATTCTTTACAAAGCTCAAATTCGACCAACTATGGGATACTGCTCCCATGTTTGGGGCTCCGCTTCCCAAACATACACTGCATTTGTTAGATTCTATTCAGAGAATAGCTGTTCGTCTGATTGGAGACCAGGAACTGACCGGCGGCCTTGATTCGCTGGAACATCGAAGAACGGTTGGCGACTTGAGTCTATTCTACAAGTATTTTCATGGAAAGTGTTCGAAGGATGTGGCCCGCTTAATTGCTCCCAGAGCGGTGCATGTTAGAAGTACACGTCGCGCTAATACTTCACATCCGTATGAGGTTCAGCTCGTTACTCCTCGTAGAACGCTTTTCAAGCAGTCTTTCATATGGAGAACATCATCCCTTTGAAATAATTTGCCCAGGACTATGTTTCCCGAGTACAATTTACAGCGATTCAAGAACAACGTGAATCGCTTTTTCTGCACACGTGTCGCTCCTGTAGCGCTTTAGGGACTTCTTCCCTGCAGCACGTGTGCTAGGTCCATTAAAAAAAAAAAGAAAAAAAATCAGCGACCTAATTAACTTAGTCTAGGTAAAGATTTTACTTACGGAACACTAACTGCGCAAGTCCGACTTGCACTTGCAGGTTTTTATCTTAGCTGATCTGACTTTAGGCTCCTGTATAACAACTATAATATTAATTTCGTCTAGGTTAAGTATGCGATCGGATGCACATGCTGCATAGCTCTGTGCGTTATTTAACATGCAACGAAAGTTTTCACGGTATAGGTTAAACGAGAAATAGTGGTTCTTATGATTGATGTCAAATTAGAGTGACTTTCCGATGTTTCGCTTACGATTGCACTTCGAGATTACAACATAACTAAAAATCTGTGAAGAAAATCAACGAACTACCAAGACCCAACATATATAAGATGGTCAAAACGGACCCCATTGGTAATATCGAGAGACGAGTTACGATTTTAATTAAGGCCTATAGAAAAGAAATTTCTCAAACCGGGTAATTCGACAATCCCTCGATTTTATGAAAAAATTCATTAGGCCAATATTCCACTCCATCCAACCGTCAGTATAATAGATTCCCTAACTAAACAATGGTTCAATATATTGCCAGCTCTCTAAAATATTTTAACTGAAATGTTGAAAACTATAAAACTGGACCCTAGAGATATTATAGTAAGTTTTGACGTTGAATTACTATATACAATTGTTCCAATTACGATTCAGTTTCTATAATATCAGACTTATTTCGACAAAATAACTTTAATTCATCTTTGGTAGAATTATAGCATGTCGGTCTATATCTTTTATTTTTCAAGGAACATTTTAAGAACAAACTTCAGGAGGAGCCATGAGTTCTCCACTGTCTTCTGAAGTGACAAATATTTTTGTGGAAGAACTTTGGTGTAGGCATGTTGTCGACACATTTTTTCTCTGGCCACATGGTAAAGAAAACCTGAATGCCTTTTTGAATCACCCCAATCAACAATATTCAAAATTGACAGTTAAAACTGGATCATATGGTACTTATCCTTTTCTAAATGTGTGATACACAGCAAATATAACGGCATCTTAGGATGTTCAGTTTATAAAACGCCAATTCCTACCAATAGATATATCAATACTAATTCGCAGAACTATTTGCTACTATCTCGTAAGAGACAGATAAAACTGATCAATGCCTTGAAAACGTACAATGCATGATAAAGACACGATCCATTTACAAACAGAGAGTTTCTATAATTCCCCGTTCATGCAATATGGTGTATGCAGGAGGAATTGAAAGATCAATAGGAACTAGAATTAGAGCTTTTAAAAAGAAACAAATTAGTATAATCAGCTGTAGCTGAATATCAACACTTTACAGGTGATACCATTAATGTACAAGGAACCAAAATTCTGACTTCTAATTTCTATAAATAGACGTTTTAGGGAATCAATCAATTTAAATATGCTCTAACAACATTAATACAGACTCGGGTTACAGCTTGCTCAATTGCAAGCGCAGGTTGCTCCAATTTACCGCCTTTTGATCTCAAGAAGCAAGACCTCTGCTTTATCTAAATTGTTTTGAAATTCTGTAGCACTAGAATCGTCAAAACTAACAACCCCTTTTTTCTACTTTTTACATAAAACTTTTAATTTATTTAACACCAGCTTCAATGATAGTTCAGAGCATAACTTATTGATATACAAAAGTTCTTGCCAGC